>OZ024762.1:16990191-17012691 GCA_964016885.1 Eledone cirrhosa
GTGGCGAAACGCGCGTCACCAACCAATAAACTATTGAAGGAGTAACCACCCGTCCTTGTTTTATTTTATTATATATTTATATTAGAGGTTGACTTTGCCTTTCATCCTTACGGGGTCGATAAAGTAAAGTACCAGTAATGCACTGGGTAATTGCTGGCCTTGTGCCTAAAGTAGAAACAATTATATATTTATATTAAATGTGTCTTTTGTATATAGTTGTCATGACAATAGCATGGTGTAATTGCTTGAGGTTCAACACACGAACTCGGATCAAGGTTTTTATTAAAAAGTACAACCCTAAAAATTTCTAAATATCTTCTCTTTTTCCTTCCGTTTTTCTTGATCGCCCATTTATTCTTGGGTGGGTTGTGTGGCCAGTGCACAAATACTCCTTCCAGTGGGTCCTGTCAGAAGCAACCATCTCCAACTGATCCGGCTGGATCCCCAAAGTGAGACCAGCCAAGGTCAAGGATGTTATCCAACCATCTTGCTCGGGATCTACCTCTGGGTCTCTCGCCGGTTGGTTTTGCCCGTAAAATTTATCCAGTGATTCTTCCCTGAGACATTCTAACCACATGTCTGTAGTATCAGAGCTGTGATCTCTCAATTCAGAGAAGTAGTAGCTCTACCTGGAGTGACTCTTTGATCTCCGAGCTACAAATCTGTCCAGTGATTCTTTCCTGAGACATTCTAACCACATGTCCGTAGTATCAGAGCTGTGATCTCTCAATTCGGAGAAGTAGTGGCTCTACCTGGAGTGACTCTTTGATCTCCGAGCTACAAATCTGTCCAGTGATTCTTTCCTGAGACATTCTAACCACATGTCCGTAGTATCAGAGCTGTGATCTCTCAATTCGGAGAAGTAGTGGCTCTACCTGGAGTGACTCTTTGATCTCCGAGCTACAAATCTGTCCAGTGATTCTTTCCTGAGACATTCTAACCACATGTCCGTAGTATCAGAGCTGTGATCTCTCAATTCGGAGAAGTAGTGGCTCTACCTGGAGTGACTCTTTGATCTCCGAGCTACAAATCTGTCCAGTGATTCTTTCCTGAGACATTCTAACCACATGTCCATAGTATCAGAGCTGTGATCTCTCAATTCGGAGAAGTAGCAGCTCTACCTGGAGTGACTCTCTGATCTCAGAGCTACAAATCTGTCCAGTGATTCTTTCCTGAGACATTCTAACCACATGTCCATAGTATCAGAGCTGTGATCTCTCAATTCGGAGAAGTAGCAGCTCTACCTGGAGTGACTCTCTGATCTCAGAGCTACAAATCTGTCCAGTGATTCTTTCCTGAGACATTCTAACCACATGTCCATAGTATCAGAGCTGTGATCTCTCAATTCAGAGAAGTAGCAGCTCTACCTGGAGTGACTCTTTGATCTCCGAGCTACAAATCTGTCCAGTGATTCTTTCCTGAGACATTCTAACCACATGTCCATAGTATCAGAGCTGTGATATCTCAGTTCAGAGAAGTAGCAGCTTTACCTGGAGTGACTCTTTGGTCTCCGAGCTACAAATCTGTCCAGTGATTCTTCCCTGAGACATTCTAACCACATGTCCATAGTATCAGAGCTGTGATCTCTCAATTCGGAGAAGTAGCAGCTCTACCTGGAGTGACTCTTTGGTCTCCGAGCTACAAATCTGTCCAGTGATTCTTTCCTGAGACATTCTAACCACATGTCTATAGTATCAGAGCTGTGATCTCTCAATTCGGAGAAGTAGCGGCTCTACCTGGAGTGACTCTTTGATCTCCGAGCTACAAATCTGTCCAGTGATTCTTTCCTGAGACATTCTAACCACATGTCCGTAGTATCAGAGCTGTGATCTCTCAATTCGGAGAAGTAGTGGCTCTACCTGGAGTGACTCTTTGATCTCCGAGCTACAAATCTGTCCAGTGATTCTCCCTGAGACATTCTAACCACATGTCTGTAGTATCAGAGCTGTGATCTCTCAATTCGGAGAAGTAGCGGCTCTACCTGGAGTGGCTCTTTGATCTCCGAGCTACGCACTTTAACGAGTAACGTTACTCGAAAGAGCCTTCGGGGAAACTCCATTTCGGCCACTTGTATTCACGATCGTATTCTTTCGGTCATTACCCATGATTCATGACCATAGGTAAAGGCATACATGAATGATGATGATGATGATATATATGCGTGTAAGTGCGTGTAAAAATATATTCACATATCTTGCACGTATATAATATCTGTGAAACATATACATAAGGTCCTAACACAAAGGAACCAAACTCCCACTGTCACTGCTTCTTCCGCTCTCCCCATCTCTCACTATTATGACCAAATGGGGGCCCACATACTGGCTGTTACCGAATGTTAAAGTTGGAGCATTACTGACCCAGCTCCAGGTAACGAGAAACAAAAATAGAAGAGTTATCTTTCTTGTTTAAGGTTAAGCCTTCTCTAGTTATCTCCCTTTGAAATTTTAACATTAAGCGGTACTCATGGCTATTTCGACGCACCCCCTCGCTAACCCGCGGGCTAATGCTTTCTTTGTTCAAAACCAAAACTCCATTTAATAATTTTCAATTCGATTAGAGAGCAGGAGAGATGGAGGCAGTGACAGTGGGAGTTTGGTTCCTTTGTGTTCGGGACCTGGTGTATATAAGAGAGAACGAGTCTTTCCCAATTTTGCCACAGTTGAGGATGAGGATAAACTATAGCCTGAGTGAGATACCCGTTGAGGATGAAGGAAGACTAACCTGAGTGGGACTCCTTTTGTCGAGGGTGAGGAAAGACTGTAACCTGAGTGGGACTGACAGATGTGTT
This sequence comes from Eledone cirrhosa, assembly GCA_964016885.1. Lineage (NCBI taxonomy): Eukaryota > Metazoa > Mollusca > Cephalopoda > Octopoda > Eledonidae > Eledone > Eledone cirrhosa. Next base: position 16,992,983 of record OZ024762.1, read on the forward strand.
GGCCACATGTCGAGTAGGAAGCTGGTAGAGGTATAGAGATTACTGAACTTGTAACCAGGATATATATATATATATATATATATATATAGTATAGGAACGATCGACTTTCGTCAAATCGGACCGAGGGAACAATGTTTCCGTTGGTCTTTCCAATTGCTAATACTATCTATCGGTCGCAACTCCAGGTAGAAGGAGCAAAGTGAAATAAAGTGTCTTGCTCAAGGACATAACGCATCGCCTGGTCCATGAATCAAACTCACAACCTTACGATTGCGAATCCAATTCTCTAAATACTCAGCCACACGCCTTCATCGTTCGTTCCTATATATATATAGTGGCGGAGTGGCCAGGTTGCCAAATAGAAAGTAGGCCCTAGGGGACCCACAGTAGCATTGCAGGGCCCACTGTAGTATTTTAGGGGCCAATGCTTTGCTTTCAAAAAATACCTGAAATCTAAGAGAAAGAATAAACATTTTTAAAAAGTAAATAAAACAATTAAGCAATGGATTTCATCAACCAATTCCCCAGGGAATTACTAGAAACCAAAATATATGATAGTGCAAATAGCTGGAATCAGTGGTTGTACATTCTACTAAATCTAAAGCTTTGTGTATTCATTCATGCAAACATACATATATAGACACAAGCATATATATATATATATATATATATATATATATATATATATTTATATACTTACACATGAACTACTGACCAAATAATATTTGGTATCAATGGGTCAAATCAATTAGTGGTGAAGGTGGTGTATATATGTGTATATATGTATACACACACGCACACATATATATTGAGTGAGTATGAAAGACCAAAGGTCATTATTGAAAGTCTCTGGATTTGGCAAAATACATAATATTTTTTATTGGAGAAACTAAGATAGTTTTCCGCAAAAATTTGATTGCACTGTTTTGTTTCCACTTATGTATTTTTCAAAAATGTTATTTATTCATTATAAAAATTAAATGATAGCATTCTATATGTAGGTGGGCCCCCTTCATCTCCTGGCAACCAATATTTTTTTTACCCAGTCCGTCACTTTATATATATATATATATATATATATATATATATATATATATATATATATATATATACACACACGGATAGAGAGAGAGAGAGAGAGAGAGAGAGAGAGATGGAGGACACCTGGTGAGAAAATTCTAAATGAACTCCCTACCTTCTCTATATAAACAGTAAGAAAGTCTCAGGTGTTGTTGGGTGTATCTAATGACAAAGAAAGGGGCAATATATGTAATAATATAGTATAACTAGCAGCGATACCTGGCATTACTCAGGTGCCAAATATTTTTGTGAAACTTAAATGACTTACAGATAGTTTTTAAGAAGTTCTTTACATATAAAAATCTTAAACATTTATAGTATCAATGATATATGGAGACATACATACACTGGCTCATAAGCATTAATAGGCATATACATACATATATACACACACACATATATACACACGTATACATACACATAGAAAATAGCTTAAATGCAAACATATAAATTTATATACACACACATGTGAAAATTTGTAGTGTTTGAGTAAAGATTATTTTCTAATATGATTTTGGCATCATCTTTAAAGTACATATTTAAAGTCTTGGGCTCCAAGACTTGGATGTACTTTAAAGATGATGCCAATATCATATTAGAAAATAATCTTTACTCAAACTCTGCAAATTTTCACATGTGTGTGTGTATAAATTTATATGTTTGTTGTGTGTATAAATTTATATATGTCTGTTGTGTTCTGTGGAGATGTGTGGCCTTACCACTAGGCCACAGATCTCCACTGAACACAGCAGACACAACCCAGCCCAGGAATTGAACCCACGACATTATGATCGTAAGTCCAACACCCTAACCACTAGGCCACACACTTTCACAATGTGACACGGGATATGAGGAATATCAAAGCATATCTGTTCACAAAGCGTGTATTATTACAAAAACACTCCATCATTTGTGTAGAGTAATAAATACGGTAATGAAGATATAAGAGATTTTATAACCTAGATAGGATGTCTTAAGTCATTTTAAGTGGACCCGTGTAGTAAAGTAACAATTTGAGTGTTTCTATAAATAGAAAAGACGTGTAGGACAGTATGACACAAATATTAATATTTAAGAAAGAAAAGGGAGAGAAAAAGAGAGAAGGCTGACAGTTGAAACAAGATGTTTCCCACAGAATTTAAAAAGGGGACAGGGGAGATGATAATAATGATAATTTCTTTATATTAATGTCCTGAAGGGTGGTAACGAATAAAGGGTCGCATTACAAAGAGAAATTACATAAAATGTGGGGAGCTTTACAGAGAAATCAGAGGAGAAAATAAATAAATACACATGTTATTAATTGTTTCTACTTTTTTTGACACAAGGCCAGCAATTATTCGAGTGTATTACTGGTACTTTATATTATCGACCCCGTAAGGATGAAAGGCAAAGTTAACCTCGGCGGGATTTGAACTCAGTCCGTAAAGGGACGTAACTGTGCTGCAAAGCATGGCGTCCGACCCTCTACCGATTATACTGCCAATCCACTGCCCTCTCATATGTTATTAATAATTGTTTCTACTTTTGGCACAAGGCCAGCAATCACCCAGTGCATTACTGGTACTTTATTTTATCGACCCCGTAAGGATGAAAGGCAAAGTTAACCTCGGCGGGATTTGAACTCAGAATAGCAAGAGCCGTAACTCTATGCGTCAAAGCATGGCGTCCGACCCTCTACCGATACTGCCAATCCACCGCCCTTAATAATGGTTTCTTATATAGGCACAAGGCCAGTAATTTGGGGGGAGGGGAAAGTCGATAAAATCGACCCCAGTGCGTGACTGGTACTTTATTTTATCGCCCCTGTAAGGATGAAAGGCAAAGTTAACCTCGGCGGGATTTCTACAAAGGGTTTACATGAAGAAAACATTAAGGACAGAAAACGAGCCAGAAACACCCCTATATGAGCGAGACATGGTCACCTGACACAACTTGCCTCAAAATAGGACGCGTCTAACCCATGCTAGCGTGGAAGATGGACGTTAATCGATGATGATGATGATGATATATATATATACACACACACACACATACATACATATATATATATATATATATATATATACACGATATATTAACAAATGGAAACTATATTTATAAAACCATATTTATTTCATTATACATATTTCAGGACACCAAGTTAAACTATGGTGTGCTTTCATCAGATAAAATATAATATAGAGCAGTTTTATAAATAAATATTGACATACCCTTAAAGAATGCGACCATTACTGTTGGAAGCTCCCGGATATTCTTTAAGGGTATGTCAATATTTATTTATAAAACTGCTCTATATTATATTTTATCTGATGAAAGCACACCATAATTTAACTTGGTGTCCTGAAATATGTATAATGAAATAAATATGGTTTTATAAATATAGTTTCCATTTGTTAATATATCGTATTTTTACTCCAATAATTTGTTGAGTGCTTTATATCAGTTATAAAAAATATTTGCTTGTTGTATCCCAACAATTTAAATTGAACTTCTACATATATATATATATATATATATATGTAACTATATATATATATATATATATATATATATATATATATATATATATATATATATATATGTAACTATATATATATATATATATGTAACTATATATATATATATATATATATATGTAACTATATATATATATGTAACTATATATATGTAACTATATATATATATATATATATATATATATATATATATATATATATATATATATATATATATATATGTAACTATATATATATGACAGAAAGGTTTAGTTTGTTGGTTATAAATGACTTTATGACAAAGACACAGTGGAATATTATTAACTACTGATAAGGTAGATAGGGGGTGGGGTGGGGGTATGTGGTGGTGGTGGTGGTGGAGGTGGTAGTGGTGGCGGTGGAGGGGGTAGTGGTGGTGGCTGTGGTGGTGATAGAGGCGGTGGTGGAGGTGGTGGTAGTGGAGGTGGTGATAGAGGTGGTGGTTGGTAGGTGGGTGATGGTGGCGGTAGTGGCGGTGATGGTAGGGGTGGAGGTGGTGGCAGTGAAGATGGAGGTGGTGGCAGTGGAGATGGAGGTGGTGGCAATGGAGATGGAGGTGGTAGTAGAGGTGGTGGCAGTGGAGATGGGGGTGGTGGCAGTGGAGATGGAGGTGGTGGCAGTGGAGATGGAGGTGGTGGTAGTGGAGATGGAGGTGGTGGCAGTGGAGATGGAGGTGGTGGTAGAGGTGGTGGTAGTGGAGATGTAGGTGGTGGCAGTGGAGATGGGGGTGGTGGCAGTGGAGATGGAGGTGGTGGCAGTGGAGATGGAGGTGGTGGTAGTGGAGATGGAGGTGGTGGCAGTGGAGATGGAGGTGGTGGTAGAGGTGGTGGCAGTGGAGATGGAGGTGGTGGCAGTGGAGATGGAGGTGGTGGCAGTGGAGATGGAGGTGGTGGCAGTGGAGATGTAGGTGGTGGCAGTGGAGATGGAGGTGGTGGCAGTGGAGATGGAGGTGGTGGTAGAGGTGGTGGTAGTGGAGATGTAGGTGGTGGCAGTGGAGATGGAGGTGGTGGTAGAGGTGGTAGTGGTAGAGGTGGTGGCAGTGGAGGTGGTGGTGGAGAGGGGGGGCAAGGTGGAGTTTGGGGGGGGGGGGTAGTGTGTGTGTGGTGGGGGGGGGGTTAGAGGAGGTAGTAATGAGTGGTGGTGGGTGGTGATGCACTAAATACATTTCAGTGTAAATGAAGTGGTTGACTTTCACAACAACAAAGGAGGACTTTACTTTTCCGTGTCCAATATTTCCATTATTCTGAGATCGTCAAGATATGAAAACTATGTCAACGCTGTTATCTCTGGTTAATCCTTTCAACAGCAACAAACAAGCCATCCAACCTGACAACAGGGCAGGACTTATAGCTGCTGAGGCCCTAAGGACCTAAGCTATACCCACAAAGTTTTTAACCATCTCGCCAACTGCAACCCTGAGCGCCTCTTTGATCTCCATGTGTCTAACACACGTGGACATGCCTACAAGATAAGAAAACAGCACAGCTCCCATGACTTTCGCAGACATTTTTTCACGCTCAGAGTTGCTGAAGCATGGAACAAACTGCCTGCGTCAATTGTTAGCTGCCGAGACACTGCATCCTTTAAGACACTCATGCTTCCCGAAATACGCCAAAACTACACCTGATGTGCCCCTTCCATACACATGCACACATGTGTGCACTGTTCATTTTACTGATGTTTGTGCATTGCCCTATGTACTGTACATGCACTTTTTTGATGGGTTGTGGTGCACCTGGGCACTGTGCACAATATTTCATTATTGTTATTGTTATTATATCATGACTCATACACTGTTTATTTTCCTGACATTTGTACATTATTCTATGTACTATACATGCACCTTTGATGAGTTGTAGTGCACCTGAGCACTGTACACAATAATTTCATTATTATTATTATTATATGAAATTTGAGGCCCTTCTCTAAAAACATTCGAGTATATCATCATCATCATTTTACGTCTGCTTTTCCCTGCTTGCAAGGGCGGGGCGGGTCCTATTCAGCACAGCATCTCTCCACTTGTCACGGTCCTTCGTCGTCTCCTCCGTGAGGTTTAGCGATCTGAGGTCTGTTCTCACCACCTCCGCCCATGTTTTTCGTGGTCTTCCTAGTATATATATATATATATATATATATATATATATATATATATATATAATATATATAATATATATATATATATAATATATATATATATAAGTATGTATACGTACATACATATATGTATACAGACGTACAGTAGTATGTATATATATACATACATGCACACATATATATATATATAAGGAAAGTATATACTTTCAGATGTTCAATCATCTGGCAGGAAGGTATACAGTGCTGACGATAGCTAATAAGCTTGAAACTAGTACATCGTTCCTTTGTCAGTGTTGAACAAAAGGGCAACGATGGTTGCTAAACACTGTATGGCTTAATTCAGGATGTTTGTTTACAAACAAACCGAGCATTATAATAAATGTTCGGTGAATCCATACGTACATATATATATGTGTGTGCATGTATGTATATATATACATACTACTGTACGTCTGTTTACATATATGTATGTACGTATACATACTTATATATATATATATATACGAGTATATTATATACACTAGTATATATAATATATAATATATATACACTAGTATATATAATATATATACACTAGTATATAATATTATATATACACTAGAACACAGGTTCTCAACCCATTTAGGCCAAACGCCCCCTTTTGTCCCTCGAAATCACGAAACGCCCCCTACCCTATTTTTCCATTTTTCAATATACTACTGATTTTGATATCTGTAGATTACTAAAAAATTGATTAACAATATCCCAAAGATACCATTGCAGGCAGCTGAGAGTATAAATACATTGCTTGAAAGGAAATATATAAATTTAAAAAAAAGGAACATAAATGTTCTTTTTTATGAATAAGGACCAGTTGAATTTGTTATATTCCCACCAGGCGATACCAGCTATTTTGAACATTTATACAAGAGCAACTCTGTCTATCCAAAGAGTGCTCTTATCTGGAAGAAAGTGGCAATTATATCATTTCAAAGCTTTCCAATTTTCCCTTTAATGAAACAGACAGAATAAATGTTGATATCTAACTTGATGTCCCCTCTGCTTTGTGAGCTTAGAGACCACGGAAGAGGGTTTTCATGACCACGCGAGAGGGTATATTTATTAGTAAATGGTAAAATATATACAACAAATGAGTAAGTGAATTGTAGTAGATGGTTTCCAGTCCAGTCAGACTGCAACTACAAATATAAAAAATTGTTAGTTTGCTTTGTAACAATAGCATATCCAAGTTTTCAGATAAATCAACTTACTTTAACTTTGACCTCATTTCAATGGGACCCTTGAACTTTATGGAGTCTAGCTAACTCTTTGACGTCAGGCTGGATTTTTCGTAAGATGTAGCCGGAGATCTCCACATGTAGCGGTTGCGAGCCTTACTGTGCAGTCTGGAAACAGCACCAAACCTCCTCTTGACTAAGTATGAGCTTGGAAAAGGCAGAGCAAATCTCTTAGCCTCTGCATGTAGGTGTGGAAATCGACGCTGAATTTCCTCTTGCATCCAAAAAAGGGGTTCACCTATTTTTGGAAATCTAATTTTGATCATGTGATCTGCTTGAAGTTCAATGAATTCTTCCTGAAATATAACGTCCAAATCATCGACGTTAGCTGTGAAGGGATCTGCTACCCACATTGGAATGTCCATCGGCAAAAGGTCGACAAACCGTTCTCTCATGTTGTCTTGTAGCGCACGGAGGTGAGCGGTATAAATTTGGAGTTGGTCATCGTTTGCAATGTTTTGAACATTGGCGACACTAGGAAAATTATAGAATTCCCGTCAACAAAGATTCCTTTCGATGACATTCAATTTGGCCAGGAATGTTTTCACAGCATTCCTTGCTTTAAGCAAGGTGATCTTCTTCCCCTGCAAAGCCAAAATGACGCTATTGCATTTGTTGCCGATGTCGGTGAGGTAGGCGCAGTCCTGCCTGTGTGTTGTAGGTAGTCCTAGATGTATGTATTACCTGCTTATGTATTGCATGTGGTCCTAGATGTATGTATTACCTGATTATGTGTTGTCTGTGGTCCTAGATGTTTGTATTACCTGCTTATGTGTTGTATGTAGTCCTAAATGTATGTATTACTTGCCTGTGTGTTGTATGTGGTCCGAGATGTGTGTGCTACCTCCTTATGTGTTGTATGTGGTCCTAGATGTGTGTATTACCTGCTTATGTGTTGTATGTGGTCCTAGATGTGTGTATTACATAATCAGATAATACACACATCTAGGACCACATACAACACATAAGCAGGTAATACAAATATCTAGGACCACATACAACACATAATCAGGTAATACATACATCTAGGACTACCTACAACACACAGGTTGTCCTAGATGTGGTCCTAGATGTGTGTGCTACCCGCTTCTGTGTTTTTTTTTCTTTTTTTTATTTGTAATATTATTTATACAATAGGAAATAAAATAGATATACATAGTGTTAACTCGGTATGGTTGAGTCAATAACTTCAGACATAAAATACATTGTTATCGGTGAAGGAAAGACAAGATTCTAACTGGCTGCAATTGAAGTGTCCTTGACCCAGTTGACTGTCGGTTTTTCCATTGTTAGGGTCTCAATTGCCGGTTAAATGTCTAAACACGCCTGCACACCTGCTCACAGCTGCGGTCAGACCATAGTTATGCTGTTTGCATGCTCATTCAAATGCATTTACACTGGCTGTCTCAAAGACATACAAATATGGCTTATAAAACTTACCAAAGTAAAGAGCCTTCCAGTGCACTCCAAAGCCCCTCCCCCCCAATGCCCCCTTGCTCCCCCCCTGGATTTCCGAAACGCCCCCTGGGGGTGCATATGCCCCCCGTTGAGAACCTTTGCACTAGAATATAATATTATATGTACACATATATACACTAGTATATAATATTATATATACACTGGTATATATAATAAATATACACTAGTATATAATATTATATATACACTGGTATATATAATAAATATACACTAGTATAATAATATATATATATATATATATAATAGTATACATCATCATCATCATCATTTTACGTCTACTTTTCCCTGCAAGGGTGGGACAGGTCCTATTCAGCACAGCATCTCTCCATTCATCACGGTCCTTCGTCATCTACTCCGTGAGCTTCAGCAATCTGAGGTCTGCTCTCACCACCTCCGCCCATGTTTTTTGTGGTCTTACTCTACTGCGCCTTCCTTCCACTGGGATTTCTTGGCACTTCTTCACCCAGCGGTCATCCTCCATGCGCATCACATGACCATACCATCGCAGTCTTCTCTCCTACACACACTATATATATATATATATATATATATATATATATGTATGTCTTCAGCCTGGATTTGTGACCTGTACTATCTACTAGTAATTGGAAAGACCAATGGAAACATTGTTTCCTCGGTCCGATTTGACAAGCTCCATCCCACTCAGTAAGTGAGTGACATCTGTGGATTGGCAGTATCGGTAGAGGGTCGGACGCCATGCTTTCCAGCATAGTTATGTCCCTTTACGATCTGAGTTCAAATCCCGCCGAGGTTGACTTTGCCTTTCATCCTTACGGGGTCGATAAAATAAAGTACCAGTAATGCACTGGGTAATTGCTGGCCTTGTGCCTAAAGTAGAAACAGTTATTTTGTGGCTAATAATTCAGCAACATTCGGACGTGAGTCTACATGTAAGAACACATATCTGAGGATCTTTCTATTTCAGAATCAGGAACGAACACATCATATTTCCTGAAGCTGAAGACACTTCGTCTTCGACGACGTACACTAATTTTGACAACCAAAAATTTGAAAAAAAAAAAAATAATAAACAACCTTCAGCCTCCAGGATGCATGGTAGATTTTTGAGACTTATTTTAGGAAAAATGTAGCATCTTCGACGCCGGGAAATACAGAAATTGATCGTTCCTTGAGCTTATCGGCAGTGAAACATGTAATATGTGATTAACTCTTTAGCATTCAAACCGGCTGAATCTGGCCAGAATTCTCTCACCTCTTTCTGTTCAAACCAGCTGTAACTAGCTACTCATACTTATGTTAAGGTATTGTTCTCAAAATAAATAATATCAAAATCTCCGATTCGATATTATGTGAGATAAAGTGTTTCACCATGAAAATATAAAAGTAAATATAGAGTAATGTAAATGCTAAAGGGTTAAATATGTAAATGATGCAACATTGATTTTTTGTTCCCTAATTATATACAGTATATATATATATACATATATCGTTTCTGAATTTGTTTAGCAAGATTCTTTATCTGAAATCGTGTGTTGAAACCGATATTGTTATACTTTGGGAGGGTCATGTTGCCAATAAGAAACACACGCACCAGTTGCTTTCACTTCAATTTAATTTATTAAATATTTATAAATTTACAAATTTATAAATTTCTGGTTGGTTGGTTGGTTCCACAACCAGATAGTTGTTTATATATATATAGTCATAGTTCTTTCGTCACACACTCTGTGACCTCTTCAGTGACTGGGGATTTCTTTCTTCGTTTCTGTGCCTTTCCTTTCTTCTATCCTACGCCATTTTGTTTTGTTTGTGTATATACATTTTGTATATACATATATATATTGGAAAATGTGTGAGATCCTTGGTAGAGTTTAGGTATATTTGAAAAAAGGAAAAGAATGACTTCATTTATAGCTGGTATTTTATAATAATTTAATTTCATAATTTTACAATTTGCATAATTTTGCTATGTAGATCTAATTAAAAAATTATAAATTGTGAAATTATAAAATTAAATTGTCATAGAATACCAACTACAAGTGAAGACATTCTTTTCCTTTATATATATATATAGTACAAGGATCGGAATTAAGGGTATTCTGCAGTTCACAGTAATAATAATAATATTAGCTCAAAGAAGAATAGAGAATTTTCTTCTGAGCTCAAGAATATATATATATATATATGTGTGTGTGTGTGTGTGTGTGTGTGTGTGTGTATATATGCATATATATATTCTGAATCATTAAAATTAATATAAAAAAATAAAAATAAAGTGAAATTATTTAGAATATTTTAATAATTTTTTTTTTAGGGAAGGGCCTCAAATTTTATATTTTATATTTCAAATAGCTTAGGGACCCAGTGGGTGAAAGCCTGGCCCTCGATGCTGTAGGGTAGGGCTTAAGACCACGTGGTTCTGAAGTGAACATCTTCACGACACACAGCCATGTTGAATATTAAATTAGTGCGATATATGTAGATGTACATGTAGAGTAGGTTGTGTTGTCATGGTAACTGGCAGTCAATGAGAATATTATGTAATTGTCAAGCAAGACCGGGTTACACTCCAGCTAACGAGCTGCAGTACTATGGCAGATATTCATAGTAAAATACAGGATGACTAAATCACAGCAATAGCAACAGCAGTAACGCCATTGTTAATAAATGCTCTTCTAGGATGAGTCACGAAAACACCAACAACACCATTACTACCACTACCACTACTACCACTACCAACACCACCATTACTGCCACTACCACAACAACCAACACCAACATTACTGCCACTACCACCACCACCATGACCACAACCAACACTACCACTACCACTACTACCACTACCAACAACACCATTACTGCCACTACTAGCACCACCAACACCACCATTACTGCCACTACCACAACAACCAACACCAACATTACTGCCACTACCACCACCACCATGACCACAACCAACACTACCACTACCACTACTACCACTACCAACACCAACAACACCATTACTGCCACTACCACTACTACATCTACCAACACCACCATTACTTCCACTACCACTGCTACCACTACCAACATCAACAACACCACCACCATTGCCAACACCAACAATACCATTACTACTACTACTACTACTACCACCAACACCACTACTACCACCACTACAGCCACTACCAACACTGCCAACACCACTATTACCACCACTACAGCCAACACCACTACCAACTCTGCCAACACCACTACTGCCACTACCACCACCACTACTACCGTTACCACTGCCAACACCACCAACACTACTACCACCACTGCCACCAACACCACTACTACTACTACCAACACAGTCAACACCACCACCTCTATGTGTATGTGTGTCTGCCTGTGTATGTGTGTATGTATATGTCACTGTATGTATGTATGTGTCAGAGTATCTCACAATTGACTGCTTCGACATTAAAAGGGATTGATAATATAGCTACCATGAAATAACCAGTTCTGGGGTCACTGTGACCCACTGGAACCTTTTATGGTGAAGCCCCAGTATGGCCCCCAGCATGACCCCAGCCTCTATTTGAAAACTTACCAATGCTTCATAAGTCAACCAGATATTATAATAATTGTTTCTATTTTTGGCACAAGGCCAGCAATTACCCAGTGCATTACTGGTACTTTATTTTATCGACCCCGTAAGGAAAAAAGGCAAAGTTAACCTCTGCGGGATTGGAACTCAGAGTGTAAAGGGCCGTGACTCTACGCCTCTTAACTATTCAACTAAATAGCCCCTATACACACTTAACCATTGAGCTAAACAGACCCCTTACATATGATATATAATCCCTAGAATGTTATCTCCAGATAATATTGATATGGCATACAACATGGTGTGGGAGTAACTGAAAGTGAGAAACAAACCATATCAGTGAATATATATGAATATATATATATATAATATATATATATATAATATATATATATATATATATATATATATATATATATATATATATATAGGGACTGGGGTCCCTATCATTCCACTGCAAAGTGGTCGTGGAGGTGCCACAGCAAAAAAGCACCCAGCACTCACTGTAAATGAGGTTGGTGTTAGGAAGGGCATCCAGCTGTAGAAATCAAGCCAGAATCAGTTCCCGTCCCACCCTTGCAAGCAGGGAAAAAGCGGAGGTAAAATGAAATGAAATGAATAGTATATATATATATATATATATATATATATATATATATATATATATATATAGCATATATATAGTGTATATATATATATCATCATACGTCCGCTCTACACACATGTAGATATACACATACACACACACACAGACACACGTTTAGATATACACACACACACACACACATGTAGATATACATACACACACACGTTTAGATATACACACACACACATGTATATCTACGCATACACATGTGTAGATATACACATACATACACACACGCGTGCGCGCCTATAGATACACACACACACACATACACACAGAAATGGGTTATACACATACATACACACACGCGTGCACGCCTATAGATACACACACACACATACACACACACACACGTACACACACACACGTTTAGATATACACACACACACGTATATCTACACATACACATGTGTAGATATACACATACATACACACACGCGTGCGCGCCTATAGATACACACACACACACACACACACAGAAATGGGTTATACACATACATACATACACACACGCTTGCACGCCTATAGATACACACACACACACATACACACACACACGTTTAGATATACACACACACACATGTATATCTACACATACACATGTGTAGATATACACATACATACACACACGCGTGCGCGCCTATAGATACACACACACACACACACACACACACACAGAAATGGGTTATACACATACATACATACACACACGCGTGCACGCCTATAGATACACACACACATACACACACACACGTACACACACACACGTTTAGATATACACACACACACATGTATATCTACACATACACATGTGTAGATATACACATACATACACACACGCGTGCGCGCCTATAGATACACACACACATACACACACACACGTTTAGATATACACACACACACATGTATATCTACACATACACATGTGTAGATATACACATACATACACACACGCGTGCGCGCCTATAGATACACACACACACACACACAGACACACAGAAATGGGTTATACACATACATACATACACACACGCGTGCACGCCTATAGATACACACACACACACACACACACACACGTTTAGATATACACACACACACATGTATATCTACACATACACATGTGTAGATATACACATACATACACACACGCGTGCGCGCCTATAGATACACACACACACACACACAGAAATGGGTTATACACATACATACATACACACACGCGTGCACGCCTATAGATACACACACACACACACGTTTAGATATACACACACACACATGTATATCTACACATACACATGTGTAGATATACACATACATACACACACGCGTGCGCGCCTATAGATACACACACACACACACACACAGAAATGGGTTATACACATACATACATACACACACGCGTGCACGCCTATAGATACACACACACACACACACACACACGTTTAGATATACACACACACACGTTTAGATATACACACACACACATGTATATCTACACATACACATGTGTAGATATACACATACATACATACACACATGCGTGCGCGCCTATAGATACACACACACACACACGTTTAGATATACACACACACACATGTATATCTACGCATACACATGTGTAGATATACACATACATACACACACGCGTGCGCGCCTACACACACACACACACACACACACACACACACACACACAGACAGAAATGGGTTATCTGACATACTGACCTTTCTAGAGATAAGAGAATGGCTATCATTGTGTGTGTGTGTGTGTAGGGAGATGGGTTGTGATGGGTGAATATAGATGTCCTTTTAGTCCTAAGACCATGACCAGGCTGGAGCACTGCCTCAATTCAGTCAGATCATGATTAGCCCCAATACTTATGTTTCAAATCTAGCTCTAGAAATAATCTCTTTGTATGGTCTACCCCCCACCCCCCTCCCCCGACTCATTTGAAAGTAGATGATGAAGTTAACGAAAGGAAGATTGCCAAAAATCTTCTTCTTTTTGCCCACTTATTCCTGAGAGGTTCATGGGGGGGCAGAATCCCTCAAAGATTCCTTCCAGTGGGTCCTGTCAGAACCAACCATCTTCAACTGATCCGGCTGGATCCCCAAACACTCCTTCCAGTGGGTCCTATCAAAGGGAACCGTCTCGAACTGATCCGACTGGATCTCCAAAGTGTGACCAGCCAAGCTCATGGATGTTATCCAACTATCTTGCTTAGGGTGGGTCTAGCCCTGGGTCTCTTGCCGGTTGCTTTTGTCTCTAAAATCTGTCCAGTGATTCTTTCCTGAGACATTCTAACCACATGTCCATAGTATCAGAGCTGTGATCTCTCAATTCGGAGAAGTAGCAGCTCTACCTGGAGTGACTCTCTGATCTCCAAGCTACAAATCTGTCCAGTGATTCTTTCCTGAGACATTCTAGCCACATGTCCATAGTATCAGAGCTGTGATCTCTCAATTCAGAGAAGTAGCAGCTCTACCTGGAGTGACTCTCTGATCTCTGAGCTACAAATCTGTCCAGTGATTCTTTCCTGGGACATTCTAACCACATGTCCATAGTATCAGAGCTGTGATCTCTCAATTCAGAGAAGTAGCAGCTCTATCCGGAGTGACTCTCTGATCTCTGAGCTACAAATCTGTCCAGTGATTCTTTCCTGGGACATTCTAACCACATGTCCATAGTATCAGAGCTGTGATCTCTCAATTCGGAGAAGTAGCAGCCCTACCTGGAGTGACTCTCTGATCTCCGAGCTACAAATCTGTCCAGTGATTCTTTCCTGGGACATTCTAACCACATGTCCATAGTATCAGAGCTGTGATCTCTCAATTCGGAGAAGTAGCAGCTCTACCTGGAGTGACTCTCTGATCTCTGAGCTACAAATCTGTCCAGTGATTCTTTCCTGAGACATTCTAACCACAAGTCCATAGTATCAGAGCTGTGATCTCTCAATTTGGAGAAGTAGCAGCTCTACCTGGAGTGACTCTCTGATCTCCGAGCTACAAATCTGTCCAGCGATTCTTTCCTGGGACATTCTAACCACATGTCCATAGTATCAGAGCTGTGATCCCTCAATTCGGAGAAGTAGTAGCTCTACCTGGAGTGACTCTCTCATCTCCAAGCTACAAATCTGTCCAGCGATTCTTTCCTGGGACATTCTAACCACATGTCCATAGTATCAGAGCTGTGATCTCTCAATTTGGAGAAGTAGCAGCTCTACCTGGAGTGACTCTCTCATCTCCAAGCTACAAATCTGTCCAGCGATTCTTTCCTGGGACATTCTAACCACATGTCCATAGTATCAGAGCTGTGATCCCTCAATTCGGAGAAGTAGTAGCTCTACCTGGAGTGACTCTCTCATCTCCAAGCTACAAATCTGTCCAGCGATTCTTTCCTGGGACATTCTAACCACATGTCCATAGTATCAGAGCTGTGATCTCTCAATTCAGAGAAGTAGCAGCTCTACCTGGAGTGACTCTCTGATCTCCAGCATGGAAAAGTGAATGAAAAAATGATGACGATGCTGGTGGTGATGGTTGAGATGGTGGTAGTGGTGATGATGGTGGTGGAGATGGTGGTGGTGATGATGATGGTGGTGGTGATGATTATATATATTTATATATATCCTTATCTTTACAGAACTGAGATTACATACACACATATATATATATATACATACAAAGCGAAACCTACAGTTTAACAAAAATACCCCCCCCCCGTCCCACTACCCCCACCCCATCCACCCACCCCTTTCGATGTAAAGTTATGTTGGTACCACAACATCCAGTCCGAAACAAATGAGGTTGTGTAGGTGTCACGGCAAAAAAAAAAACACACAGTCCACGCTGTAATGTGGCCGTGTAGGTAACACGGTAAAAACCTCCCAGTCCACACTGTGTGGTTGGTATTAGGAAGGGCATCCAGCCGTAGAAAACCCGCCAGACAGTCCAATGCGAGCAAGTCAACCAATCTTGCCTCAAGTGGGAAAATTCCCGTCCAAACCCATGCTAGCGTGGAAGATGGATGTTAAACGATGATGATGATGATGATATATATGCATACATACTATATATATATATATATATATATATATATATATATATATATATATATATATATATGTCCTTATCTTTACAGAGTCTAAGATTAGGTGAAACATCAAATTAATCCCCCATTTTCTCTACATACCCACCATATACACACATGTACATTCATACATAAATATATATATATATATATATATACATACATTATATATATATATATATATATATACATACATTATATATATATAAATACATACATACATTATATATATATAAATACATACATACATTATATATATATAAATACATACATACATTATATATATATATATATATATAAATACATACATACATTATATATATATATATATATATATAAATACATACATACATTATATATATATATATATATATATATATATATAAATACATACATTATATATATATATATATATATAAATACATACATACATTATATATATATATATATATATATATAAATACATACATTATATATATATATATATATATAAATACATACATACATTATATATATATATATATATATATATAAATACATACATACATTATATATATATATATATATATAAATACATACATACATTATATATATATATATATATATATATATATAAATACATACATACATTATATATATATATATATATATATATATAAATACATACATAATATATATATATATATATATAAATACATACATACATTATATATATATATACATACATTATATATAAATACATACATACATTATATATAAATACATACATACATTATATATAAATACATACAATACATTATATATATATATACATACATTATATATATATATACATACATTATATATATATATACATACATTATATATAAATACATACATACATTAAATATAAATACATACATACATTAAATATAAATACATACATACATCATCATCATCATCATCATCATCAGGTTTAGCGTCCGTGTTCCACGCTTGCATGGGTTTGGACGGGGGTTTTCCCACTTGAGGCAAGAGTGGTTGTCTTGCTCGCATAGGACTGTCTGGCGGGTTTTCTACAGTTGGATGCCCTTCCTAACACCAACCACATTTACAGTGTGGGGCTGGGAGGTTTTTACCGTGTTGCCTACACGGCCACATTACAGCGTGGACTGTCTGGCGGGTTTTCTACAGCTGGATGCCCTTCCTAACACCAACCACATTTACAGTGTGGGGCTGGGAGGTTTTTACCGTGTTGCCTACACGGCCACATTTACAGCGTGGACTGTGTGTTTTTTGTCGTGACACCTACACGATCTCATTTGTTTCGGCCTGGATGTTGTGGGACCAACATAACTTTACATTGAAAGGGGCGGTGTGGGTGGGGTGGAGGTGGTGGGACGGGGGTGTGTTTTGATAGAGATGCCTACTGACTGTAGTAGGTTTTTACTTTGTATTTAGGTAAGGCGGGTCTTCTCTATTACTGAGTACCGCCAAAGGTCTCGGTCCAGTGACATTGTCTTGGAGAGGTGTAAGCGTGTGAGGTCGGAATTTATCAGCTCGTCCCATGTTTTTCTGGGTCTGCCTACTCTGTGGCTACCGTCTATCTTTATTGCCCTGCACTTTGTTATACAGCTGTCGTCTTTCATGCGCATCACGTGACCGTACCAACGTAGCTTTCTCTCGAGTAAACAACATCTGATCCCTCTTATAAATACATACATACATTATATATATATATAAATACATACATACATTATATATATATATATATACATACATACATTATATATATATATATATACATACATACATTATATATATATATATATACATACATACATTATATATATATATATATACATACATACATTATATATATATATATACATACATTATATATATATATATATAAATACATACATTATATATATATAAATACATACATACATTATATATATATAAATACATACATACATTATATATATATAAATACATACATACATTATATATATATAAATACATACATTATATATATATAAATACATACATACATTATATATATATAAATACATACATACATTATATATATATATATATACATACATACATTATATATATATAAATACATACATACATTATATATATATATACATACATACATTATATATATATATATATATAAAGTACTACTGGATAGTTAATATGAAGCATTTTAAGATATCTACTGTCTTTCTGAAACTTATCAGAAACATGTACATGGTGTTTTGAAAGTGTACGTCACATTCCAAGAACTCATTTATCAGGAACTACAAATGGTAGCAAGATGAAACTGGTACCATTTAACCCTTTAGTGTTCAAACCAGCCAAGAAACCAGCCAGAATTTTCTACCTCTCTCTGTTGAAACTGGCTGTAACTGGTCGCTCAAACTGATGTTAAGGTATTGTTCTCAAAATAAATACTTTCAAAATCTCACAGATTCGATATTATGTGAGATAATTATGTGAGGTAAAGCCTTTACCATGAAAGTATAGTAGTATATATAGAGTAATGGGAATGTTATGTGAGATAATTATGTGAGGTAAAGCCTTTACCATGAAAGTATAGTAGTATATATAGAGTAATGGGAATGCTAAAGGGTTAAAAGCTAAAATCGTCAAGTTTCCTTCTATTAATTTTTGTTTTTTTTTGTCTCTTTTCATCTAGAATGGGTGAAAGGCAAAGTGGGATTCGAACTCGGGGGGTCAGAGAGCTAAAACGACTACCGCAAAGCATTCTCTCTGACATTCTAATGATTCTGTCAATTCGCCTTGTGTGTGTGTGTGTGTGTGTGTGTGTGTGTGTTCAAAATAGGGAGTGCACTGGCAGGGCCCTCTTAACGCATGGGCACGCTGGGCAGTTGCCCAGGGGCTCCCACGAGAGGATAGGGGGGCCCTATTTGTATTTTTATTCCTGTGAGTGGTTGTGT
>OZ024762.1:17020191-17037691 GCA_964016885.1 Eledone cirrhosa
TTGAAGGGAAGGGAAGGACAAGAGCTCTAGGGTCACAGAAGTATAGCAGGGAGAAGAGGGAGAGTGGTGGGCTCTAGGCCTAAGGTGCAGCAGTGTTGGGGCTGTCCCTCCCCCCACAGACGATGGCCAGCGGAGAAGCTCGGCAGTATGAGGTTTGAGGACGCCTGAGGTCTCGACAGTGACCAGTGAGAAGAATGGGGGTCAATTGCTCCTAGTTCAATATATATGGTACCAGTTAAATACTGGGCTCAATTGCTCCTAGTTCAATATATATGGTACCAGTTAAATACTGGGCTCAATTGCTCCTAGTTCAATATATATGGTACCAGTTAAATACTGGGGTCAATTGCTCCTAGTTCAATATATATGGTACCAGTTAAATACTGGGGTCAATTGCTCCTAGTTCAATATATATGGTACCAGTTAAATACTGGGGTCAATTGTTCCTAGTTCAATATATATGGTACCAGTTAGACACTGGGGTCAATTCTTCTCCCACTCTCCTCCAACAGTAGTCTCAAAATAGATGTGGAAACCTCTGGATTTGATGAACTCAGAAACATAAATATTAAACTGCTGTATGTGTGTGTAAATGTGTGTGTGTGTGTGTGTGTGTAAATGTGTGTGTGTGTGTGTGTAAACTGAGAGAGAGAGAGGGATAGAAAACTATATTAGGTTATATAAACATGTGAGAGTAATTTTGTTGTTGTTATTGTTGTTTCACACCTGGCCAGGTTTAGCCTCCCCCCTACCATGATGTGGTATTTCAGATGAAGTTCATCGAGTCTTAAACGATACTTAATTTTTCTGGGTGACATAAGGTGGGGTTTGAACTCAGTACACCCTAGTTTATGAAGGGACAGCTGGTGCCCTAGAAAACCTCCTGGGAAAATTTCTCCTGCTTCTGAGGGCCAGCTGGTTCCCTGGAAAATGGGGATAACTGGGAAGATTTCTCCTGCTTCTGAGGGCCACCTGGGGCCCTGGAAAATGGGGATAACTGGGAAGATTTCTCCTGCTTCTGAAGGCCAGCTGGTGCCCTGGAAAATGGGGATAACTGGGAAGATTTCTCCTGCTTTTGAGGGCCAGCTGGTGCTCTGGAAAATGGGGATAACTGGGAAGATTTCTCTTGCTTCTGAGGGCCAGCTGGGGCCCTGAAAAACGGGGATAACTGGGAAGATTTCTTCTGCTTCTGAGCACCAGCTGGTGCCCTGGAAAATGGGGAGAACTGGGAAGATTTCTCCTGCTTCTGAGGGCCAGTTGAGGCCCTGGAAAACGGGGATAACTGGGAAGATTTCTCCTGTTTCTGAGGGACACATGGGGCCCAAAACAGATTTAGGAAAAGGTTTAGAAATCATCATCATCATCACTACGAAACGTTTGTCAATCAATTAAACAATTTGATTTAATTTAATTCTGGTTATTTTTTATTCATATATATATATATACACAGACATTTTTTCCAATTCCAACCCGCCCATTCCCTCAATCTATCTTATATTCTCATTCTTTCTTCTGATGAAGGACTAGCATCCAAAACATTAAGACTCTCTTCCTGCTATTTCAAGCATTAACCTAATATATTCCTTCCATATACTGTACTGATTGTGTTGTTATTTCTGTTTACCTTTTAAATAAATATATATGTGTATATATATAAGTATTGCACCAAGAAAAATATAAACGTTGGCATGAAGGAGATTTGAAATTTATTTGCTATAACATATGTTTCTGTGTCTATTATAATTGTCTTCATATGCTGACTACAATATATACTGTTCAATCATATGTAATACTTAATTATTAATCACACTTCATCAGAAAGCCTATACTTATGGAAATGACTATTCATATACATATACACACATACACATATATATAGATGTTTACATATATATATATACATATGCAGAAAACAACAGTAAACATTCATGTGAAGTGTTGTTGTTGTTGTTACAGTGACTCCATTCACAGTTTCTGTTGGTAACTTGAAGAAATTGAAAAGATCAGAGTTCACAGACAGTTATTTCTCTCTCCATACCACCACACCACCATACCACTGCACCACCACACCATACCAGTACACCCCCATACCACCACACCACTACACCACCATACCACTGCACCACACCACACCACACCACCATACCGCCACACCACACCACTACACCACCACACCACACACCACACCACACCACCACCACACCACACCACAACACCACCACCACCACACCACTACACCACCACCACCACACTACACTGTCTTGTGTTTGCAAGGAATGTGTATGCATGCAATGTGTGTGTGTGTGTGTATGTGTGTGAGAAAGAGAGCATGTTTGTGTGTGTGTTAACGTGTGTGTGTATGTGTGAGAGAGACAGAGAGCATGTGTGTGTGTGTTGTACATGTGAAGAATGTGCGAGAGAGAGATAGAGAGAAAATGTGTGTGTGGGAGAGACAGAGGGTAAGTTGGTGTGTGTGTGTCTGTATGCAAAGTATGTGTGTGTGCATGTGAAGTATGTGAGTGTGTGAGTGTGTGCATGTGAAGTATGTGTGTCTGTCTGCATGCAAAGTATGTCTGTATGCAAAGTATGTGTGTGTGCATGTGAAATATATGTGTGTATGTGTTTGCATGAAAAGTTATCTGCATGTAAAGTATGTATGTGTGTGTGTGTCTGCATGTAAAGTATGTATGTGTGTGTATGTATGTGAAGTATGTGTGTGTGCATGTCTGCCTGCGAAGTATGTGTGTGTGTGTCTGCATGTGAAGTATGTCTGTGTGCAAACTGTGTTGTGTGTGCATGCGTGTGTGTATGTGTGTATGAATTTGTATGTATGTATATGTGTGTGTATCAGTCCTGAGATGTTATTAAATAACACAAACATTACTTCATATATAACTTACACCAATGAAAACATAACTATATAATAATAATAATAATAATAAAAATAATAATGGAATTATTGTGTACAGTGCTCAGGTGCACTACAACTCATCAAAGGTGCATGTATAGTACATAGAATAATGTACAAATGTCAGGAAAATGAACAGTGTACGAGTCATGGTACACATGTGTGCATGTGTATGGAGGGGGGATATCAGGTGTAGTGTTGGTGAATCTCAGGAAGCATGGAGGTTTTAAAGGATGCAGTGTCTCGACA
Source organism: Eledone cirrhosa (assembly GCA_964016885.1). NCBI lineage: Eukaryota > Metazoa > Mollusca > Cephalopoda > Octopoda > Eledonidae > Eledone > Eledone cirrhosa. The sequence goes on from OZ024762.1 coordinate 17,023,349, forward strand.
GCTAACAACTGTCGAGGTTAACTTTGCCATTCATCCTTACGGGGTCGATAAAATAAAGTACCAGTAATACACTGGGGTTGATTTAATGGACTTTCCCTTCCTCCCCTTCAAATTGCTGGCCTTGGGCCTATAGTAGAGACAAATAGGTTGGCAGGATTGTTAAAGAATCAAATGGGATGGTTTGGAAATATCTGATCAGGCTCCGTGAATCGGTAGAGGGTCGGACACCCTTTGCAGCATAGAGTTATGGCCTTTTACGTTCTGCGTTCAAATGGATTGGCAGAATCGGTAGAGTGTCAGACAGCCTGCTTTGCAGCCTAGAGTTATGGACCTTTACGTCTTGAGTTCAAATCCCGCCGAGGTTAATTTTGCCTTTCATCCTTACGGGGTCAATAAAATAAAGTACCAGTAATACACTGGGATAATTGCTGTCCTTGTGCCAAAAGTAGAAACAATTATCATTATTATGAAAAAACCCGTAGAGGGTTGGACATGCTTTCCAGCATAGAGTTACGTCCCTTTACGATCTGAGTTCAAATCCCGCCAAGGTTAACTTTGCCTTTCATCCTTACAAGGTCGATAAAATAAAGTACCAGTAATGTACTGGGTAATTGCTGGCCTTGTGCCGAAAGTAGAAACAATTATTATGAAAAACCCCACACTGTATCGTCCTGTACAGTCTTTAATGTTTCCTTAATGTGAACCCTGTGTGGTTAATAAAGACATTTTTATTATCTTTATTACCATTTAAAGTAGGGCAGTGGTTTGGCAGTATCAGTAGAGGGTTGGACACCATGCTTTGCAGCATAGAGTTATGGCCCTTTACGGTCTGAGTTCAAATCCCGTCGAGGTTAACTTTGCCTTTCATCCTTATGGGGGGGGGGGGGGGGGGGTCGATAAAATAAAGTACCAGTCATGCACTGGTGGTGATTTAATCGACTTTCCCTTCCTCCCCCATAATTGCTGGCCTTGGGCCTATAATAGAAACCATTATTACCATTTAAAGTCTGCAATAACTGTATATGTCCTCATAGCCGAAGTCAATACTTAAATGGTGCTACAGACATATCAGATGGCTCGGGGGGTGGAGTGGGGGTGGGGAAGGAGGTGTCTACATCTTACTGATACATGCAATCTATATTGTGCATCTTATCGTTGCATCAACAGTAGGGAGGTTGTCATGTCTTTGACACAACTGAAGAGTCTTACCAAACCCTTTGTTTGGCACATGTATATATATGGCACATGTATATATATATATATATATATATATATATATATATATATATATATATATATATATATATATAAGTATGTATGTATACGTACATACATTTTATCCACAGATTTTGTGAAATCCAGGGAAAAAACCAATAAAGTCTTAACTCAGAATAAAATAAAGTTTAAATACTTATCCTTCAATTTGGAAAAACTACAGACGTACAGTAGCATGCATATATATATATATACATATATACATACAGGCACACATATATATATGCACGTATCAGTTTACCGAACATTTATTATAATGTTTGTTTGTAAACAAACGAACAGCCTGAATTACGCCGTACAGTGTTTAGGCAACCACGTCACCTTTTTGTTCAACACTGACACAGGAACGATGTACTAGTTTCAAGCTTGTTAGCTATCGTCAGCACCGTATACCTTTCTGCCAGATGGTTGAACGTCCGAAAGCATATACTTTCCTTATGAAAATTAACGGCTGAGCAGCCTAATTTGCATATCGAGTGAGTTCAGTCGGCCAGGCGCACCGAAAACGATAAATGGAATAGAATGAAACGAAATTTCATTTCTCACTCTTAGTACGGCACTTACTTAAATGTAAGTATGTATGTATACGTACATACATATATGTATACAGACGTACAGTAGCATGCATATATATATATATAGTAAGTAAGTGCCGTACTAAGAGTGAGAAATGAAATTTCGTTTCATTCTATTCCATTTATATATATATGGTGGCTGCCAACTCGTTTTCGAGTACGGCCACTACTTTATATCCATGTAGGAGAACCCCTACCGATGCGCTGAAAGAATGTGACTTTTTAGTCCAGCCAGCGACTTGAAAACTCTGGTACAAAGACTACACTTGTGACCATTATTGACACATAGTGCAGGGCCCATGGTACCATGTGATGACAAGTGCAGAGAGATCTCCAGATATAAAGCAATGCCTGTGCTGTGAAGCTTTTATAGTGAGCAAAGGCACTGCACAAAGCCAGTCCCACTCTCTTAACCAAGATGATATTTACCAAAAAGAAGAACAAGTCAACATCATTGGATACCATCAGGGTTGCAGGTGTTATATCAGAGTTTTCCTTCTCCTAGAATTCTGCCTTGACAAAGGCTAAGGGGTCATATATACATACATATATATGTATATATATATATATATATATATATATATATATAAATGAAAATAGAGAAATTAATGTGAGCAAGAAGCCAACAGTATTTCATAATATATAAGTCACTATAACGTCAAAATGGAAAATAATTAACGTAAGATATGGGAAAATAATTCAAACTCAATTAAAAAAAAAATCAAGACAGAGATTTTATCCACAGATTTTGTGAAATCCAGGGAAAAAAACCAATAAAGTCTTAACTCAGAATAAAATAAAGTTTAAATAATTATCCTTCAATTTGGAAAAACTACAAATGCTCTATATAGTCTTAAAAAGACTATTTCACGAAATATATATATATAATCGTGAAGGCGCATGTCTTAGTGGTTAAAGCATTGGCCTTGCAATCGAAAGGTTGTGAGTTCAATTCTCGGACCGGGTGATATGTTGTTTCCTTGAGCAAGACACTTTATTTCACATTGCTCCCGTTTACTCAGCTGTAGAAATGAGTACCGGCCTGCCCGCCCAGCCAGTGGGATGGCGTTATCTTATGGCTAAAACAGCACGACGTGCTGTGACCAGCGGCGCTGATTGGCGCCCGACAGACTGGTCGGTCAAGGTGATCAAGGTGATATATATAATCATCATCATCACCGTTTTACGTCCGTTCTTCCACAACACTAACATAGGTTAGACGGGTTGTCCTGTTGTGGGCAGTGTCCAGTCGGCTGACCTTGTCTTGCTCACACGGGAACTGATTCTGGCTTTATTTCTACAGCTGGATGCCCTTCCTAACACCAACCTCATTTACAGTGAGTGCTGGGTGCTTTTTTCCATGGCACCTACACGCCCACTTTACAGTGGGAGAGGATGGGGGCATGTTGTCTATATGTTTCAGCTTCAGCTTGTTACCGTGAAGGTATGGTAAAAACCAGGTAGACCATAACCCACCAGAATACTCGATACTTGGGGTAGTAGAGTGGGTAATAGGAAAAAATTCAGGACTCCAACAGCTGAGCTCTGGCCGTTTCGACAGCTAGACCCGAACTGAACTCAGCCATCGGTCCCTGAATCTTTTCATATATATATATACATATATATATAGTAATAATAATAATAGTAATAATAATAAAATTGAAGACTAAAATCCAAAGAGGGCTCGATAAGGAAAATATATATCAAATATATAAGAACCGTAGAGCAAATATTTATTAAAATAACAGATTAAAGTTTAAGCAAAGAATCGCTGCTTTCACCCCTAACGGGATCTTCTGAAACTAACAAAGTCAATCTGTAAACGCAGAACTGGATATTTCAACGGTTGCGACGTTTTTTGAAATATCCAGTTCTGCGTTTACAGATTGACTTTGTTAGTTTCAGAAGATCCCGTTAGGGGTGAAAGCAGCGATTCTTTGCTTAAACTTTAATCTGTTATTTTAATAAATATACATATATATATATATAGATTGATCATTACTTCTTTTCGGATTATAGCTACTGTCGCTCAGAGAGTGGGATTGGCTCAGTGCACAGTCTTTCCTCACTTTAAAATATATCTTCACGCACAGGCATTGCACAATAGAATTAATTAATAATTATTAATAATGGTATATCGTACAATGGCCATACTCGATGACACGAGAGCAGCCATCATATACACACACACACACACATATATGTGTGTGTGTGTGTTGAGCAATGAATACAAAAGTCGTTAAATGCTTAACTAGTTTATTGTTCTATAATCATTTCAAAAGGTTGATTGATCCTGATAAATCAATATATTGACTAATCAATACTAGTTATGTAACACTATATTATTAGTCTTGATATTTATAGATCTATCTCACATTCTTTGTCAGAAATCTTATTGGCCCTACCATAGACAATGGGTGTATATATAAAAGCAGACGTAAAATGATGATGATGATGATATATATATCATCATCATCATCCGGATATTAAACCGTTGAAAATTCTCGCAGTAGAATAACTCTAAGCCATAAATTTGGATAAAATAACACCAAGTTACAATCATCATCATCATCAACGTTTAACGTCCGTGTTCCACGCTTGCATGGGTTTGGACGGGGGTTTTCCCACTTGAGGCAAGAGTGATTGTCTTGCTCGCATAGGACTGTCTGGCGGGTTTTCTACAGCTGGATGCCCTTCCTAACACCAACCACATTTACAGTGTGGGGCTGGGAGGTTTTTACCGTGTTGCCTACACGGCCACATTACAGCGTGGACTGCGTGTTTTTTTTGTCGTGACACCTACACGATCTCCATTACTATAACAAACATTCAATACAGATATAACTTAACTTATGTAATGGATGTGAAATCCGTAACTCTCATATTCTACACACATACAAATTTGAACTATACAGAAAATATCATTGCATTGCACCCACCATAATACACTAACATATTTGCTTATAGTGCTTGTATTTTATGTAATACCTTGCCATACAGTACTCATATATGCACGATAAATTTGCTTGTTCCATTCCTTTCATCATTTCATCATTTCATTTTACGTCCGCTTTTTCCCTGCTTGCAAGGGTAGGACGGGAACTGATTCTGGCTTGATTTCTACAGCTGGATGCCCTTCCTAACACCAACCTCATTTACAGTGAGTGCTGGGTGCTTTTTTGCCGTCGCACCTCCACGACCACTTTTGCAGTGGAATGATAGGGACCCCAGTCCCTATCATCTCATTTCTACAGCTGAGTAAACTGGAGCAATGTGAGATAAAGTGTCTTGCTCAAGGAAACAACACATCACCCGGTCTGAGAATTGAACTCACAACCTTTCGATTGGTGCACTACAACTCATCAAAGGTACATGTATAGTACATAGAATAATGTACAAATGTCAGGAAAGTGAACAGTGTATGAGTTATGATATACACACAGATACATGCGTGCGTGTGTATGGAGGGGGAATATCAGGTGTAGTGTTGATGAATTTCAGGAAGCATGGAGGTTTTAAAGGATGTAGTGTCTCTACAGCTAACAACTGATGAGGGTAGTTTGTTCCATGGAGGTTTTAAAGGATGCAGTGTCTCGACCGCTAACAACTGATGCAGGTAGTTTGTTCCACGGAGGTTTTAAAGGATGCAGTGTCTCGACAACTAACAACTGATGCTAGTAGTTTGTTCCATGGAGGTTTTAAAGGATGCAGTGTATCGACAGCTAACAACTGATGCAAGTAGTTTGTTCCATGGAGGTTTTAAAGGATGCAGTGTCGCGACAGCCAACAACTGATGCAGGTAGTTTGTTCCATGGAGGTTTTAAAGGATGCAGTGTCTCGACAGCTAATAACTGATGCAGGTAGTTTGTTCCATGGAAGTTTTAAAGGATGCAGTGTCTCGACAGCTAACAACTGATGCAGGTAGTTTGTTCCATGGAGGTTTTAAAGGATGCAGTGTCTCGACAACTAACAACTGATGCAAGTAGTTTGTTCCATGGAGGTTTTAAAGGATGCAGTGTCTCGACAGCTAACAACTGATGCAAGTAGTTTGTTCCATGGAGATTTTAAAGGATGCAGTGTCGTGACAGCTAATAACTGATGCAGGTAGTTTGTTCCATGCTTCAGGAACTCTGAGCATGAAAAAATGTTTCTGAAAGTGATGGGAACTGTGCTGTTTTCAGATTTTGAAAGCATGCCCAAGGGTGTTAGACATATCAGGAAGCTGATATTGAGAACATTCCTGTTCTAATCCTAGCTACTATGCTGATTATATCATCTAGATGACAGAAGCTATTCACTACTTCTAGGGATCTTTCTTCATTATCCTAAGATATTAACGGTGGTGCGAGAAAGATTTGGCTGCCGTTTCTAGCACAGTGGGATTTGAGATTAGTAGACAAAAGCTCTCTGAAGTGGGTGATTTTTATTTTTTGATCTAAAGAAAAAGAAAAAAAAAAATCAAGCAAGGGAGATAACTCTAATAATTCCAGTTGAATGAATATTTTTCATAATCTATAAGATATGGAGTGGATCTGGTTTTTATAGTTAAATGATGAAAAGGCTTTTATATATATATACTCAGGGTGTCCCCAAAAATATATACACAATAAAATCTTTTAAAAAATGCATTAAAATAAATTGTTTTATATGCATTATTTTAATTATGTAAACATTTTGGGTATTTACATACAATTGAATTATGTCTGTAGATCATTTTATTTTTGGGAAAGGCTGTGTATTCTAATAAATATTGCCTGTACAGGTAATCAAAGTGTGTATACATTTTTTGGGACACCCTAGATATATATATTTAATATAGAAATGGCTTCTACAGAACTTCCTGGTGTATTGCCAGTTGCTAGTATATGTATTGCCAGTTGCTAGTATGTGTATTGCCAGTTGCTAGTATGTGTATTGCCAGTTGCTAGTATATGTATTGCCAGTTGCTAGTATGTGTATTGCCAGTTGCTAGTACATATATTGCAGGTTGCTAGTATGTGTATGCCAGTTGCTAGTATATGTATTGCCAGTTGCTAGTATATGTATTGCCAGTTGCTAGTATGTGTATTGCCAGTTGCTAGTATATGTATTGCCAGTTGCTAGTATATGTCTTACCAGTTGCTAGTATATGTATTGCCAGTTGCTAGTATATGTCTTACCAGTTGCTAGTATATGTATTGCCAGTTGCTAGTATATGTATTGCCAGTTGCTAGTATATGTCTTACCAGTTGCTAGTATATGTCTTGCCAGTTGCTAGTATATGTATTGCCAGTTGCTAGTATATGTATTGCCAGTTGCTAGTATATGTATTGCCAGTTGCTAGTATATGTCTTACCAGTTGCTAGTATATGCATTGCCAGTTGCTAGTATATGTATTGCCAGTTGCTAGTATATGTCTTACCAGTTGCTAGTATATGTATTGCCAGTTGCTAGTATATGTATTGCCAGTTGCTAGTATATGTATTACCAGTTGCTAGCATGTGTATTGCCAGTTGCTAGTATATGTCTTACCAGTTGCTAGCATGTGTATTGCCACTTGCTAGTATATGTCTTACCAGTTGCTAGCATGTGTATTGCCAGTTGCTAGTATATGTATTGCCAGTTGCTAGTATATGTATTACCAGTTGCTAGCATGTGTATTGCCAGTTGCTAGTATATGTCTTACCAGTTGCTAGCATGTGTATTCAGAGACAGATTTCATAGGTCACTATACTATAAACACTTTATAATTATTGAAAGCTGTAAATGTAATCTGACCTGCTTGGACTCAAACTGCATTTTTTTTTACTATTCTAGAGTGCAATGAGCTAAACTAATCACTACAACTAAATTCTCCAAATTTGCACCACCCACAGCACCCTATTTGAGAAATGCTTCCACCACCCCCGATATAATTACAGTAAAACCCATTCAGAAAAATGTCAAAACCATCAGAACCCATTCAGAAAAATGTTATGTCACAAAAACTTAAGTTATTGAAATTCTAATATATTGCCATGTGACTTTATGGACACATACCTATATATATATATATATATATATATATATATATATATATATATATAGGAACCAGTAAGACCCCGACAGCTGAGCTCAAGCCGTTTCGACGGCTAATTCTGGACTAAATTTAGTCCAGAATTAGCCGTCGAAACGGCTTGAGCTCAGCTGTCGGGGTCTTACTGGTTCCTATTACCCACTCTACTACCTCAAGTATTGAGTACTTTGGTGCGTTATGGTCCACCTGGTTCCTTACCACATTTCCTTCGTTATATATATATATATATATATATATATATATATATATATATATATATATAAACAGAAGGGATATTCAATTTGTTGGTAATTCAACAAATATAAATGTTTATAACTGATTCAGAGCACTCAACAAGTTTTCTGGAGTATAATATACAATGATATTAAATAAATGGAAACTATATTTATATTTAATAAATGGATAGAATAAATATAGTTTCCATTTATTTAATATCATTGTGTATATATATATATATATATGTGGGTGTGTATACACATACACAACTGTGTATACACACCCACATGTATATATATATATATATACACAACCACACACACACACACATATATATATATATATATATACACAACCACACACACATATACATATACACAACCACACACATATACATATACACAACCACACACATATACACACACACACACACATATACACAACCACACATACACACACACACACACACACACACACACATATACATATATACAAAACCACACACATATATACACACACACACACACACATATACATATATATACACAACCACACACATATACACACACACACAAAAGTCTATAGAAGGAGGTAATTTCAAACGATATAAACGTTACTGACAAGACAGTTTTCAAAATAGTTCACGCCTGCACGATTCATAATAAATGACTTCTCTATATATAGGCTTTTTTCTTCTTCTCATATATATATATTTTTTACATTCATTTAATTTATTAATTTATTGATATTTTATTTGAGTGACCCCAATCTTCCTGGTCGTTCTTTTTCGGCTGCTCGGGTGATTTTAGGCATAATCTCTATGTGTTGGTAATTTAACGATGGTTATAGCTCTGATTTATCCAAATTATTGAGCCCTCTGCCACACATGTCGGATATTGTTTATCGTGATTTCGTGGGCTGATATTCCGATTCTCGATTATTCTACTATATATATATATATATATATATATATATGAGTCCAGAATTAGCCGTCGAAACGGCTTGAGCTCAGCCGTCGGGGTCCTACTCGTTCCTATATATATATATATATATACGTTATTCCGGGTTGAATCGGAGGTAACCACAGTAAGTAAGGTACTCAATACATAGCAGAGTATAAAGGTTTTAATATATATATACACACACACACACACACACACACACACACACACACACACACACACACACACACACACACACACAATAACTGTCACTGGTAAACTCCCCCGCCGTTTTCTCTCGCCCATACATACATAACACAGACAGACACACTCTCTAACATGTGCGCGGGGTAGCTGGTAAATCTGGGATAGAGCCGGGCAGCAAACACAGACAAGAATGACCAAATATACATCATTTATTCAATGATATGCACGGGTGGCAATAGTAGTAGTAGTAGCATTTGTTGTTGTTGCTGCTGTAGTAGTAGTAGTAGTAGTAGTAATCGGCTTCTACCTTCTTACTATGAAAGATTTGATCGGTTGATTTTTTTGAACGTATATACATCAACATTGGCAGGGGGAGCGGGGTAGGACAGGATGCTACAGGACGGCGGTGTGTGCTATTGAGAAACAATTTAGGACTCGTGGGGTGGGGAAAAAGTTGGGTGTTGTTGGTGTTGTTGTTGTTGGTAGTGGTGGTGATGTGGGAAGTTCGGTTAGTTCGTCCCATTATAACGACTGTCTAGGAAATAAACGGTCCGCTCTGAAATAAACCGCTGTTTGCCGCCATCAGTAGAGAGTGCCTGGCATTTAGACTTCTTACAGGCACTCACAGACAGAAGTAAACATATATAGACATAAATTTATATACACACAGTGACTGTGTATATATATATATATATATATATATATATATATATATATATATATATACATATATATATATATATATATACATATATATATATATATATATATATATATATATATATATATACACACACATATATACAACACATACACACAGACATAGCGTATATATATATATATACACGCACACAGACATAGCGTATATATATATACACACACAGACATAACGTATATATATATTATATATACACACCCACACACAGACAGTGTATATATGTATATAAATACAGCCATAGAGTGCATATATATATCTATCTATATATAAGAACCAGTAAGACCCCGACGGCTGGCCACTCTACTACCCTAAGTATTGAGTACTTGGGGCGTTATGGTCCACCTGGTTCCTTTCCACATTTCCTTCGTTATATATATATATATATATATATATACAGACAAAACACATGCACAACTTTGCCATTGATACTTACGGGGTCGATAAAATAAAGTACCAGTAATGCACTGGGGTAATTGCTGGCCTTGTGCCAAAAGTAGAAACAATTATTACAGAAGAAAGAAAGACACGGGTACAAGAGTTGTTATGCAGGTGTAGTTAACACAGACGATAAAGAGTTGTTATGCAGGTGTAGTTAACACAGACGATAGAGGGTAGAAATACCCAGCCGACTGGAACAGGTAAAAGTCTATAGAAGATAAGTACAGTCTACCTTGAACCATAGATCTTTCTCGGCAATATTTTACAAGGGGTGTTACTGACAAGACGAACCAATAGTTCTTTCATATAAACTGAGGAGATAGTTATATTATATACAGGGTGTGAGTTCAAATCCCGCCGAGGTTAGCTTTGACTTTCATACTTACGGGGGTCGATAAAATAAAATACCAGTAATACACTGGGGTAATTGCTGGCCTTGTGCCAAAAGTTGTAACAATTATTAGCTATGTTCAAATCCCGCCGAGGTTAGCTTTGCCTTTCATACTTACGGGGTCGATAAAATAAAGTACCAGTAATACACTGGGGTAATTGCTGGCCTTGTGCCAAAAGTTGTAACAATTATTAGCTATGTTCAAATCCCGCCGAGGTTAGCTTTGCCTTTCATACTTACGGGGTCGATAAAATAAAGTACCAGTAATGTACTGGGTAATTGCTGGCCTTGTGCCAAAAGTTGTAACAATTATTAGCTGTGTTCAAATCCCGCCGAGGTTAGCTTTGCCTTTCATACTTACGGGGGTCGATAAAATAAAGTACCAGTAATACACTGGGGTAATTGCTGGCCTTGTGCCAAAAGTTGTAACAATTATTAGCTGTGTTCAAATCCCGCCGAGGTTAACTTTGCCTTTCATACTTACGGGGGTCGATAAACTAAAGTACCAGTAATGCACTGGGGTAATTGCTGGCCTTGTGCCAAAAGTTGTAACAATTATTAGCTGTGTTCAAATCCCGCCGAGGTTAACTTTGCCTTTCATACTTACGGGGGTCGATAAACTAAAGTACCAGTAATGCACTGGGGTAATTGCTGGCCTTGTGCCAAAACTAGTAACAATTATTAGCTGTGTTCAAATCCCGCCGAGGTTAACTTTGACTTTCATACTTACGGGGGTCGATAAACTAAAGTACCAGTAATGCACTGGGGTAATTGCTGGCCTTGTGCCAAAAGTTGTAACAATTATTAGCTATGTTCAAATCCCGCCGAGGTTAACTTTGACTTTCATACTTACGGGGGTCGATAAAATAAAGTACCAGTAATGCACTGGGGTAATTGCTGGCCTTGTGCCAAAACTAGTAACAATTATTAGCTGTGTTCAAATCCCGCCGAGGTTAGCTTTGCCTTTCATACTTACGGGGGTCGATAAACTAAAGTACCAGTAATGCACTGGGGTAATTGCTGGCCTTGTGCCAAAAGTTGTAACAATTATTAGCTGTGTTCAAATCCCGCCGAGGTTAGCTTTGCCTTTCATACTTACGGGGGTCGATAAACTAAAGTACCAGTAATGTACTGGGTAATTGCTGGCCTTGTGCCAAAAGTTGTAACAATTATTAGCTGTGTTCAAATCCCGCCGAGGTTAGCTTTGCCTTTCATACTTACGGGGGTTGATAAACTAAAGTACCAGTAATGTACTGGGTCGATTTAATCGACTTTCCTTCCTTTCCCCTACCTTAAAATTGCTGGCCTTGTGCTTACATCAGAAACCATTATATTAAGGTGATGGCTTGGCTGTAATTGGGTGAGTGTCGGACACCATGTTTTGTGATATATAGTTACATCCCTTTATGTTCTGAGTTCAAATCCCGCCGAGCTTAAGCTTTGCCTTTCATCATTACTGGGGTCGATAAACTAAAGTACCAGTAATGTACTGGGGTCGATTTAATCGACTTTTGCCCTCCCCACAAAATTGTTTGCTCTGTGCCTAAATCAGAAACCATTTCTACTATAGGCACAAGGCCAGCAATTACACCAGTGCATTACTGGTACTTTATTTTATCGACCGCCGTAAGGATGAAAGGCAAAGCTAACTTTGGCCGGATTTGAACTCAGAACCAGAACGTAAAGGGCCGTAACACTCTGCCACGAAGCATGTTGTCCGACACTTTACCGATTCTACTGCCAATACACCACCCTTTGGGTGATAATAATAATAATAATAACTATTATTATTATTATTATTATTATATCTACTTTTGGCACAAGGCCAGCAATTTGAAAGGAGGTGTGTGTGTGTGTGGGGGGGGGGGGGGTAGAATCGATTATATCGACTCCAGTATTTGATTGGTACTTTATTTTTATCGATCTCGGATGGATGAAAGGTAAAGTTGACCTGGGCGGAATTTGAACTCAGAACGCAAAGGGTCGTAACTAAACTAAATCCAATACAAAGAAAGTTTGTCTGATGCTCTACCCATTGTGAAAGATACTTCGAAGTCACTGCCAGTTTTTTCTTCGGAAAATACAAATCTCTAGGCTATATACTCGGTGTATGTATGTGGAGTTACCAGATTTACTACTGCGTTTAGGTGTCCTTAAGCACAGTTGGCCGGGGGGAGCATCACCCTGCCAAAAAAATGTTTTACGATGAGTTTTTCAAAAGAAGGGGCCTCATAACTTAACTAACACAGGACCTCATTTGTCCTAAATCCAGTACTGACCACCACATAATACAATACATCTTCTATATTACTCTACTCCATACTTTAATAAATATTACCATCTCTATATTACATTCCACTCAGTACCGGGTTTACTATCGTGCTTAGGGTGTCCTTAAGCATACGGCCCTGTTCGCCTAGAGGACCACATCTTCCCGTCCCCCCAACATTTTTATGACGAGCTTTTCAAAGTAAGAGGCCCCATAACTTAACTAACACCTCATTTGTCCTAAATCCGGCACTGTGTGGAGTGCTCAGATAATGCTTGATAGGGTCTATGTATGTCTCTATACGTGGAGGTGCGTGGCCTAGTGGTAAGGCTGTTGACCTTAGGATTATAATATCGTGGGTTCAATCCCTGGGCTGGATTTCGTGTTGTGTTCTGTGGAGGTGAGGCCTGGTGGTAGGGGTGTTGGACTTACAATCACAATATCATGGGTTCGATTCCTGGGCTGGGTTGCGTGTTGTGTTCTTGAGCAAAACACTTCATTTCACGTTGCTCCAGTATACTCAGCTGAAAATGAGTACCAGCAATATCTGGGGGTTTAACCTTGCGATGGACTGGCGTCCTGTCCAGTGGGCAGTCTTGCACTCTCAGTCGCTTCACGCCATGAATCTGGGATAAGCCCCGGCCAAATGAGCCCTAAATGGCTGAAGACAGACTTTAGACTTCAGATGTATATACATATAACACCTTAGTGGTTAGAGTACTGGGGTCACGGTTGTGAGTTCGATTCCCGGACCAGGCGGCGAGGTGTGTCCTTAAGCAAGACACTTTATTTCACATGGGTCTTCCATTCCACTCAGCTGGGAAACACATTAGCAGTCGTACGTGTTACATATTTCAGGGGGGGGGGGGGGGGGGCGGAGTCACAGCCTCGTTACACACTGTGCCACACTGAATCTCCCTGAGAACTACGTTAAGGGTGGGTACATGTCTCTGCGGAATGCTCAGCCACTTGCAAGTTAATTTCACGAACAGAGTGTTCTTTCATTAATTGGGGCACCCACAGTCAAAAACATCGGAGATCCCACAATTATATATATGTGTGTGTGTGTGTGTGTGTGTGTGTGTGTGTGTGTGTGTGTGTGTGTGTGTGTGTGTGTGTGTCAAACAAATGTATACACACTTTGATTACCTGTACAAGTAACATCTATTAGAATGCTGTTGAATGAAGTGTGTATACATTTTGGGGGGGGACACCCTTTATATATATATATACAGTGTATATATATATATATATATAT
>OZ024762.1:17045191-17057691 GCA_964016885.1 Eledone cirrhosa
GCTAGGTGTATGTGTGTGTGTGTGTGTGTGTGTGTGTGGGGGGGGCAGTAATGCCCTTCACTCAGATTATTGACTTGACAGCCCTCTGCAGTGCTGTCCCCCCCCCCCCCACACACACATAAGAAGACTTCAAGAACATCATCTTTGTCTGTTCCCTTGTCGTTTTAATTTGGATTGCTTCGGAAACGTAACCTTATTATGTAAGAAGCTGTCTGATGAGATCACGGCACTGGGTACACGGAATCGCGTGGTCACTGTCGTCATTGACATATGTATCACAAAGGTTTTATGAAGACAGGCGAACTCAACAGATGAAAATTTTAATAAGAGCACTCTCCTTTCCTTTACTATTTCTACGGAAATACTTCATATATATATATATATCATCATCATCATCATTTTACGTCCACTTTTCCCTGCTTGCAAGGGTGGGACGGGAACTGATTCTGGCTTGATTTCTACAGCTGGATGCCCTTCCTAACACCAACCTCATTTATAGTGAGTGCTGGGTGCTTTTTTTGTTTGCCGTGGCACCTCCACGACCACTTTGCAGTGGAATGATAGGGACCCCAGTCCCTATCATCTCATTTCTACAGCTGAGTAAACTGGAGCAATGTGAAATAAAGTGTCTTGCTCAAGGAAACAACACATCACCCGGTCTGAGAATTGAACACACAACCTTTCGATTGCAAGGCCAATGCTCTAACCACTAAGCCATGTGCCTCCATGTGTGTGTATATATATATATATATATATATATATCTATAGCTCTACTATACATAGAGCACACTTCTTTCCTTTACCTTTTCCATGGAAATACTTAACACGCACATATATATATATATATAGTGTGTGTATTTATATATATACTGCTTGCTGAGTCTGTGCAAAATCTGTAAAAGAATAAAATAATTAATAAAAGAACAACAGACAAGGAATAAAGAGAATAGCAAGTTATTTTATTTGCTATGAAAACCACTGCTATCGCACTTATATGTATAGAATCTCATTATGTAATTTTGAATGTCTTTATATATGGACCTGTAACTCCCGCTGGAGTTGTAGAGGTACTGTATGACATATGGCAGCATGTCTTGGGTATGTTTTAAAACCTGGTAGACTCCATCTCCTCTCCAAGTCTCAACGCAGCTGATTTCTGACAGAGACTGAGAGAACTAGAGAGACAGATATATATATAGAGAGGAAGAATCAACCCCCCAGTACATGACTGGTACTTTTTTTATCGACCTCAAAAGGATGAAAGGCAAAGTTGAATGAGACTATGCCAATTTTCTGCCTAAACGTAATTCTAAATATTTGAATGTGTGTAAGTAAGTGTACATATATACATACATATATAAATAAGCAAAGAGTTATTTAATTTGTTGGTTATTCAACAAATTTAATTATAACAGATTCGAAGCACTCTACAAGTTTCTTCTGTTGTATAATATCAATGATATTAATAAATGGAAACTATCTTTATAAAACCATATTAATTTTATTATATATATTTCAAGGGTACCAAAACTTTGGTACGCACTCATCAAATAAAATACAAAAGTTGTTTTAAAAAAAACTTTTGTATTTTATCTGATGACCAAAATTTTGGTACCCTTGAAATATATATAATAAAATAAATATGGTTTTATAAAGATAGTTTCCATTTATTAATATCATTGATACAAATATATATATATATATATATATATATATATATAAGGGTAAAGACTCCCTTTGGTCACAAATGACCATGGGATATACACCTGGAAAGTTTCCCTCCGAGGCACAAGTCTGGGCAAGGTTGTTTGTGGAAGACCAACAGTCACCCATACATACCAGTCTCCTCTCTCCATGCCACCGATGTTGTCCAAGGGAAAGGCAATGGCTGATACAGCTTGGCACCAGTGACGCTGCAACTCATTTCTACAGCTGAGTAAACTGGAACAACATGAAAATAAAGTGTCTTGCTCAAGAACACAACGCAAAGCCCGGTCTGAGAATCAAACTCACAACCTCACGATTGTAAGCCCAATGCTCTATAATATATATATATTTAATTAGAAAGTGAACAACACAATATATAAGTACTCCATTACCAAAGGTTTCTGGATCTCAGACAATAATAATATACGTCTGGATCGGTCGATTGTCTGACCTTTGGTAATGGATTAGTTATATTTTGTGTTGTTCACTTTCTAATTAAACAGCTCTGTTCTATACATAGAGCAGTCTTTTTTTCCTTTGCTTTTCCTTCGGAAATACTTAACATATATATATATATATATATATAATATGTGTGTGTGTTTTTAAAAGGTAATTTACATTAGTAGGAAATACAAAGTTTATAATAACACATGACGACAACAATAACAAGATGAAGAAATACAGCAGTATGTGTAAAATATTCTTTTTGTAGAAAAACCTCTCATCTCAGTCAACCTCAATAAACAAGTCCAAGGCTATAACAGTCCAAGGGAGATAACTACTGAATACAGAGTTTTGTCAAGTCATAATATAAGGCAAGCAATGGGCCTTCGTCTGTTTAGGCGACGAGTCTTCCAGTTGATTCGATCAACAGAACAGCCTGCTCATGAAATTTACGTGTTAAGTGGCTGAGTATTCCACACACACACACGTGTACTCCTTAACATAATTCTCGGACAGGGATATTCTGTGTGAGTGTTTGTTTGACAAGTCTGGCTCTTTCAATCACAGGTACAGTCCATCCATCCGACAGGCTTCCACACAGTTTCAGTCAACCAAATTTCACTCGCAAGGTTAATATATATATATATGATAATAGCTATACTAGGTTAATATCTGTATAACCATAGTTATACTAGATTAAATACTGTATAGCAGTAGTTATACTAGGTTAATAATATCTGTATGATGATAATTATACTTTAGAGATGTTTAGGTGATGAGAGGAGGTAAACAAGGGGGATAACTACCATAGCCCTTGCTGATACAAATCTTTTGGAACAATTTAAGACAATATAGTTAGAACAGACATATTTTAAATACAGTCTTTCTGTCTGAATATTGGCAAGTGGGAGGAAAAAAATACCCAGGTGATCTTCACAAACAAGGGAGAGAACTATAGACATGGCTGATCCAAGCCTTTTGGAGCAATTTAAGACATTTCAATGATAGTTGACAGACATATTTTAAACACAAACGCCAGTCTTTCTGTCTGAATATGGCAAGTAGGAGGGAAAAAATACCCAGGTGATCTTCACAAACAAGGGAGAGAACTATAGACATGGCTGATCCAAGCCTTTTGGAGCAATTTAAGACATTTCAATGATAGTGGACAGACATATTTTAAACACAAACGCCAGTCTTTCTGTCTGAATATGGCAAGTAGGAGGGAAAAAATACCCAGGTGATCTTCACAAACAAGGGAGAGAACTATAGACATGGCTGATCCAAGCCTTTTGGAGCAATTTAAGACATTTCAATGATAGTGGACAGACATATTTTAAACACAAACGCCAGTCTTTCTGTCTGAATATGGCAAGTAGGAGGGAAAAAATACCCAGGTGATCTTCACAAACAAGGGAGAGAACTATAGACATGGCTGATCCAAGCCTTTTGGAGCAATTTAAGACATTTCAATGATAGTGGACAGACATATTTTAAACACAAACGCCAGTCTTTCTGTCTGAATATGGCAAGTAGGAGGGAAAAAATACCCAGGTGATCTTCACAAACAAGGGAGAGAACTATAGACATGGCTAATCCAGGCCTTTTGGAACAATGATAGTAGACATATTTGAAACACAGAGTTTTCCTGTTTGAATGTGACAAGTAGAGGAGGAGAGGGAAATGTGAATCTTGTAAAAAACCCAGCCATAGTTTTGGCTGATTCAAGTTTTTTTTTGGCGGGGGGAACAGAAACAATGCAGTTGTGAGTGGCCCCTGTTTATAAAAGCCGGCTTCATTTAAAAGCACAGATGTCCTACACCCACACACCTTCACCAGACAATACACTAGTGTCATCAGTTTCCACTTTCTTCTCCTCAGTCGGTGTTTTACATCCAACAGCTTCTTTTGATCTGGAGCTGCTGCCTTGACGACCAAACTGATGTTGCTTCTCCAATAACTTCAAAACAACTGCAAAAAACAACAAAAAAACAATAAATAATAATAATAATAATAGTAATGATTTCTTATATAGGCACAAGGCCAGCAATTATCCCAGTGTATTACTGGTACTTTATTTTATCAATCCCGTAAGGATGAAAGGCAAAGCTAACCTCGGCGGGATTTTAACTCAGAACATAAAGGGCCGTTACTCTTTGCTGCAAAGCATGGCGTCTGGTGCTCCACCGATTCTGCCAATATACCAATAATAATAATAATGGTTTCTACTTTAGGCACAAGGCCAGCAATTTTGGGGAGGGGAAAGTCGATTAAATCGACCTCAGTGCGTTACTGGTACTTTATTTTATCGACCTCGAAAGGATGAAAGACAAAGTTAACCTCAGTAGAATTTGAACTCAGAATGTAAAGGGTCACAACTCCATGCTGCAAAGCATGTTGTCTGATGCTCTACCGGTTACTGCCAATCCATCGCCCTTATAATAATAATAACAACAACAACAACAGTGTAGTTATTTCTCAATACAATATAAATTACAACACTAAAAACAACACTGCACATACCCAAGGCACACAGAGCCGTGCTCATTAATGTAGTGTTGACATGCAATGAAAACGAGAGAAAGCAACAGAAAAACAATAGAAATGTTTCAGATAGAAAAAAGACAGAAGCTATTACATAACACACACATATATAAAACAACATAAAAGAAAGAAAAGAAGTTGATTGTCAGATTGGACCAAGGAAACAGCGTTTCCTTTGGTATTTCCATTGCTGATACTGTCTGCTAGTCATAACACATAAGAGAAGAAAAGAACTAATTGTCAGATAGGACCAAGGAAACAATGTTTCCATTAGTTTTTCCATTACTGATATTATCTGTTGGTCATAACACCTAACAGAAGAAAGGAGCTAATTGTCAGATCTGACCAAGGAAACAATGTTTCCATTAGTCTTTCCATTACTGATATTATCTGTCAGTCACAACTTCTGGTGTTTGAGGACTGTGCTCCTATGATTCTCTCAGGAATAAGAGGGCAAGAAACCTATGAGATACCTCATATAAAGCCAGCTAAACCTACAGAGGTGTGAGCTGTAACATGATAAGACTGAGGGCCCTATCATTAAAACATACAAGAAACCTTCTGTGAGATACAACCTTGTAGAAGGTCAGCTAAACCCACATAGGCAAGAGCTGTAACATAAGCCTGAAATTGTACCTGATTCTATGATACAAAATTCTTTGTTTCAAAGGGTTCATCATCATTCATCATTTCATTTTACGTCCGCTTTTTCCCTGCTTGCAAGGGTGGGACGGGAACTAATGCTGGCTTGATTTCTACAGCTGGATGCCCTTCCTAACACCAACCTCACTTACAGTGAGTGCTGGGTGCTTTTTTGCCGTGGCACCTCCACGATCACTTTGCAGTGGAATGATAGGGACCCCAGTCCCTATCATCTCATTTCTACAGCTGAGTAAACTGGAGCAATGTGAAATAAAGTGTCTTGCTCAAGGAAACAACACATCACCCGGTCTGAGAATTGAACTCACAACCTTTCGATTGCAAGGCCAATCCTCTAACCACTAATCCATGTGCCTCCATATTTATCAAAAAAAACTTCCATCACAATTTTATATAAGTTATGTTCTTAACAGCAGCTTAATAAAGTGGAAGTTAATTATATTACTAAATCCCTACAAGTTCTTATTTTAAAATTTTATGGTAATGAAATGGTTAATAAACCTGGGCAAAGCTGGGTATGATTGCTAGTTGCTAATAAAAGGAATGATAGAAAGAAATGGTGATGATAGATCAGAACAGTAAAATAGCCACACTGATGGATAAAATAACAACAGCAACAGCAACAACAACAACTAGAAGCAAGCTGCATATAAAAACACAAAAGACACACACACTATACATATATATATATATATATATATATATACATATATATATATATATATATATATATATATATATGTATATATATATATATGTATGTATATATATATATATATTTAGTGAGAGATAGAGAGGAGATAACCAACACACATACACACACCTGCGCCAGCTACATGGAGGAACTGACATTACGGTAAAGAGGCTAAGTAGGTGGTGAGAATGTTGGCTCGATAGTGCTCAACCTACCTACGTCCCAGGGTGGCACCTGTCGTAGAAAATGGCGGTAACACATTAGAATGTCTTTCTTCATTACAACGGAAATTAATTAAGACAAAATTTCAGGTGCGGAAAAAAAAAAAAAAAAAGTGGGGGGTAGGGGGGCAATTCAAAATTCAGTTGAAATATTTAATCTGTGTTGATGATGATGATGATGATGATCGTGATGATGGTGGTAGTGATGATGATGGTGGTGATGATGGTAGTGATGATGGTGGTAGTGATGATGGTGGTGGTGATGATGGTGGTGATGATGATGGTAGTGATGATGGTGGTAGTGATGGTAGTGATGATGATGGTGGTGGTAGTAGTGGTGGTGGTGGTGATGATGGTGGTGATGGTGGTGGTGATGATGGTGGTAGTGATGATGGTGGTGATGATGGTGGTGGTGATGATGGTGGTGATGATGGTGGTGATGATGATGGTATTGATGATGGTGGTAGTGATGATGATGATAGTGATGATGGCAGTGATGATGATGGTAGTGATGATGGTGATGATAGTGGTGGTGGTAGTGGTTATGATGATGGTGATGGTGGTGGTGGTGGTGGTGGTGGTAGTGATGATGGTGGTGGTGGTAGTAGTAGTGGTGGTGGTAGTGATGATGGTGGTGGTAGTAGGAGTGGTGGTGGTAGTGATGATGATGGTGGTAGTAGTGATGATGGCGGTAGTGATGATGATGATGATGATGGTGGTAGCAGTGGTAGTGATGATGATGACGGCGGTGGTGGTGATGATGATAATGGTGATGGTGGTAGTGGTGGTGACATCGATGATGATGATGATGATGATGATGATGATGATGATGATGATAGTAGCGATCATAAACACAAACATTTCAAACAGGTGAATTAATAAAAAGAAACGAGAAAAGATTTAAAAAAAAAAAAAAATGTCAAGGGAGTGAACTTACCTGTTCCAGAATCTCCAGTAGTAGTAGTAGTAGTAGTAGTAGTAGTAGTAGAATTGTCTGTTGTCATGGCTGCAATGGAACTCTTCTCCAGGTCCTTCAAGTTCAAATCTTTAACCCTTTCCATCAGTTCGCTCTCCTTCGACTCCTTCTCCCTAATTTCATTCTCAACTTGGTTTAGCTGTTCATTCAACTCCTGCAGTATTTCCTCGTGTTTTCCGTCATCAGTAGATTCCTCTTCCAGTTTCTTCCGCATCGTGTTAATCTCACTTTCAAATTTCTTCACCTCTGACTCCAGTTCTCTGCTCAGCTCGGCAATCCGGCCATCAGCTTCCCTCAGTCGGTCTTCCATGCTGTCCAGTTTCAGTCTGTGACTGGCCAATTCCAACTTCAACACGTTCTCCCTGTGGATTTCTTTGTCTACGACACGTTCCCAGTTCCCGTCTTCCGCTTCCTCCAGCTCCTCCGCGTAGCTGTTCGACAGACTTTCAAACGCGGCAATCTCTTTCCCATTTTCAAACTCTTCTTCGGCTGAGATAATTTCTGTGATGCAATAAACAGAAAAGTAAAGGAATTACATTTTATTTTATAAAAATAATAATTGTTTCTACTTTTGGCACAAGGCCAGCAATTGCCCAGTGTATTACTGGTACTTTATTTTATCGACCCCGTAAGGATGAAAGGCAAAGTTAACCTCGGCGGGATTTGAACTCAGAATGGCAAGGGCCGTATATCTATGCGTCAAAGCATGGCGTCCGACCCTCTACCGATACTGCCAATAATAATAATGATAATGAAATTATTGTGTACAGTGCTCAGGTGCATTATAACTCATCAAAGGTGCATGTATAGTACATAGAATAATGTACAAATGTCAGGAAAATGAACAGTGTATGAGTCATGATATAATAATAATAATAATAATGAAATATTGTGTACAGTGCTCAGGTGCACTACAACTCATCAAAGGTGCATGTATAGTACATAGAATAATGTACAAATGTCAGGAAAATGAACAGTGT
The DNA here is from genome assembly GCA_964016885.1 of Eledone cirrhosa. NCBI lineage: Eukaryota > Metazoa > Mollusca > Cephalopoda > Octopoda > Eledonidae > Eledone > Eledone cirrhosa. Next base: position 17,053,418 of record OZ024762.1, read on the forward strand.
ATGAGTCATGATATAATAATAATAATAATAATAATAATGAAATATTGTGTACAGTGCTCAGGTGCACCACAACTCATCAAAAAGTGCATGTACAGTACATAGAGCAATGCACAAACATCAGGAAAATGAACAGTGCATGAGTCATGATACACACATGTGCATGTGTATGGAAGAGGTACATCAGGTGTAGTTTTGGCGTATTTCGGGAAGCATGAGTGTCTTAAAGGATGCAATGTCTCGGCAGTTAACTGACGCAGGCAGTTTGTTCCATGCTTCAGCAACTCTGAGCGTGAAAAAAATTTCTACGAAAGTCATGGGAGCTGTGCTGTTTTCTGATTTTGTAGGCATGTCCATGTGTGTTGGACACATGGAGATCAAAAAGGTGCTCAGGGTTGCAATTGGCGAGATGGTTAATAACTTTGCCAGACGTTTTTTTTTAAACCTCAAAAACCTAAAAAACTAAAAAAAACTAAAAAATGTTAATCTTTAGCACGCTGAATGTTTTAATTAATTACTTCCCTTGGACACTGAATTATGTATTAAGGGAAGCTTACTTTATTGTTGCCAACAGCATGTTAACCCTTTAGCATTTAAATCGGCCAGAATTCCTTCACTTCTTTCTGTTCAAACCGGCCACTCATACAAAATAAATAACATCAAAATCTCATAGATTCGATATTATGTGAGATAATTATGTGAGGTAAGGCCTTTACCACAAAAATACAATAGTATATATCGAGTAATGTAAATGGTAAAGGGTTAAAGGATAACTGAATGTATGGAAACCAGTGTTTCAAGGTCCATTTTACAACCAACCCTCCACTCCCTGGTTAAAGCAGGGGTTAGCATAGTGTCTAAAAAAAGTCTGTTTTAAGCCATTTAAAGCTTGTTAGGGTGGTGTTTATCCTGATTACATGGTGTGAAGCGACTGAGAGTACAAGACTTCCCCCTGGACAGGACACCAGTCCATCGTAGGGTTAAACCCCCAGCTATTGCTGGCACTCATTTTCACAACACCACCACCTCCACACCAGCATACCAGATACATTACTACACCACACCTCCACCACATCACTGACACACCACCACACCAAGGACACATCACTACACCACACCTCCACCACATCACTGACACACCACCACACCAAGGACACATCACTACACCACACCAATGCACACTATCACACCACCACAGACACATGCTTACTACACCATAACACCACTGACACACTCCATAACACCACACCTTCACCAATGTACCCCATCACACCACCACCACATGACTTCCCCTGTCAAACTCTCATCTCAACAACTTGGGAAACTTACCTTAATGAAGCAAACCTGTCAATGAAATCTATACAGGTGTCTGCATGTTTTTCATTCATTCCCACACACAGGTGTGTGTGTGTGTATACACACACCTGTCTGTATACACACAGGTGCATACACACACACACACACACACACAGGTGTATACACACACACATGTGCATACACACACATGCTTTTCATCCCCCCCCCCATGTATATACACATACACACATGCTTTTCACACACCCCCACACATATGTATACATACAGACAAATACATTCACACACAGATGTATACACACATATACACACACTGATGTATACACACATATATATACACAGATGTATACACACATTTATACACACATATACACACACAAATGTATACACACATATATACACACAGATGTATACACACATAAATACACACAGATGTATACACACATATACACACAGATGTATACACACATATACACACAGATGTATACACACATATACACATATATACACACAGATGTATACACACAGATGTATACACATATATATATATACACACACATACATAATCACAGATGTATATACATACACACAGATGTATACACACACAGACGTATACACACACAGACGTATACACACATACAGATGTTACTGAAGCAATATAAAATCTTGTAGCAATGACACAACACGCTCCACCTGGTTTCTAAATCAAACTCACAACCCCTTGATTGTGAGTTCTGCACCCTGTGAAACAAAAAAACAATTTAACTCTTTCACATTTACACTACTCTATATATACTATTCTATTTTCACAGTAAAGGCTTTACCTCACATAACATTACATTACACTATATATACTATTGTATTTTCACAGTAAAGGCTTTACCTCACATAACATTACTCTATATATACTATTGTATTTTCACAGTAAAGGCTTTACATCACATAACATTACTCTATATATACTATTGTATTTTCACAGTAAAGGCTTTACCTCACATATCCCACATAACATTACATTACTCTATATATACTATTGCATTTTCACAGTAAAGGCTTTACCTCACATAACATTACATTACACTATATATACTATTGTATTTTCACAGTAAAGGCTTTACTTCAAATAACATTTACATTACTCTATATATACTATTGTATTTTCACAGTAAAGGCTTTACCTTACATAAAATCTCACATAACATTTACATTACTCTATATATATTATTATATTTTCACAGTAAAGGCTTTACATCACATAACATTACTCTATATATACTATTGTATTTTCACAGTAAAGCCTTTACCTCACATAATATCTCACATAACATTTACATTACTCTATATATACTATTGTATTTTCATATACTATTGTATTTTCACAGTAAAGGCTTTACCTCACATATCCCACATAACATTACATTACTCTATATATACTATTGCATTTTCACAGTAAAGGCTTTACCTCACATAACATTACATTACACTATATATACTATTGTATTTTCAAAGTAAAGGCTTTACTTCAAATAACATTTACATTACTCTATATATACTATTGTATTTTCACAGTAAAGGCTTTACCTTACATAAAATCTCACATAACATTTACATTACTCTATACTTTTGTGTTTTCACGGTAAAGGCTTTACTTACATAACTATCTCATAATATCGAATCTATGAGATTTTGATGTTATTTATTTTGAGAACAATACCTCAACGTCAGTATGAGTGACCAGTTATAGCCGGTTTGAACAGAAAGAGGTGAGAGAATTCTGGCCGGATATGGCAGGTTTAAATGCTAAAGGGTTAATGAAATAAAAAATGAAAATTATTTTACACTTATTCTCCATGCTGGCATGGGTTTCATAGATTTCTATAGACTGAGACAAGATATGGTTGGATAACTCTGTCTGTTTATCAAATATATAGAAACAGAAGGAGGGTGTGTGAAGTTGACGTAACGCACTGTCAACCTTTGTGAATATGAAGGACAGCATCACTGATTCTGATGTTGAAGAAAGACAATGTCAACATATGTGAAATTGATGATAGATACCATCAACGTTATGTGAAATTGATGACATACTGTCAATATATGTGAAATTGGTGACATACCGTCAATGTTATGTGAAATTGATGACATACCGTCAACAAATGTGAAATTGACGACATAGTATCAACAAATGTGAAATTGATAACATACCGTCAACAAATGTAAAATTGATGGCATACCGTCAACAAATGTGAAATTGACGACATAGTATCAACAAATTTGAAATTGATAACATACCGTCAACAAATGTGAAATTGATAACATACCGTCAACAAATGTGAAATTGACGACATAGTATCAACAAATGTGAAATTGATAACATACCGTCAACAAATGTGAAATTGATGACATACCGTCAACAAATGTGAAATTGACGACATAGTATCAACAAATTTGAAATTGATAACATACCGTCAACAAATGTGAAATTGATAACATACCGTCAACAAATGTGAAATTGACGACATACCGTCAACAAATGTGAAATTGACATACCCACCTTGTTCTAAATCTTTAATTAAAGTCTTTTTCAATTCAATCTCGTTATGTTGCCGTTCAATTAATTGATTCAGAAACTGGGCCTCTTGATCCCTCGCTGTTTGTTGGTCAACAAAGTTTTGTCCCTGCAACCTGTAATATTCTATGGTTGAGGTATTGGTGGTATTAGTGGTGGTTGTTGTTGTTGTTGTGGTTGGCATTGGAGACACAGCCGAGAGTGGGTAATTTCCCTCCAAGTCATATTCTTCAATGTCCGACAGAATCCTGTTCTCACGTAAGATGGATTTACTGCTGTTACCACCACCAGAATGGATGCTACCAAACCCTTTACTTTTACCGTCAGCAAAGCTCGGACTTGAAATATTCTTAAACTCATTAAACGTTGATTTTTCCGTCACATCGTCATTTAT
>OZ024762.1:17067691-17075191 GCA_964016885.1 Eledone cirrhosa
TCTAACCACTGAGCCATGTGCCTCCATGTGTCTATATATATATATATATATATATGATAATAAGGGCGCTGCGGAGTTGCAAATGGGTTACATATGAAAAAAGTATGTCCTTCATCAGTGATCTTCCAACTATCATAGGTATTTCATCGCTTTAAAGACCATATACCTCCGGTTGGTGCGAGCAACGGCTAAAAAAAGTCGTTGGGACACGTAAATAAAGGGGACGCGAGGATAAACAAACAAAATGGTGAGGCAATATATATATAGGATAACAGGTTATTGTTTTAGGTAATCCAGTTAGAGGTTGTGAGTACTCTGTACTATGGATAGTTTTAACGTACGGCGTTGTTTGACTCAACAAGAGGTTTCCTTAGTTAGGTGGCGAGTTTGCGAGAATTCCTATGCAGGTTATTCTTGGAGTAATAGTAGTGAAAGAGTGAAGAATAACATGGTCGGCTGTACAAAAAGAGTTTTATTTACAGTGTTAACAATTGTTTCATTGATCAGGTGAGTCTAAAGGCCGCTAATCACCCGAAGTTGCGTCACTCGACCTTAAATACAATGTGTCTCTGATGGACAGATTGTTGTGAAAATTTGAAGTGTTAGAATTAAATTTAAATATTTAACTCCTAACATCCTGTAATAATTTAGCAGAAAATATCTAGAAATCAGGTTTGTTAATTCAAAAGTTTATAGTATTTTTACTGGTGAAGAGATTAAAAAAAAATTTGTAGTATTTTAGTAAAGACTTTAATTTTTAATGATATGCAGTCATAGTGCTGTTTTATACTTTTCAAGAATGTCTTGTTAATGTGGTTTCGTGTGGAATAGAACGTTAGGAGTTAATTTTTCTTCTATTGGAGAACTGCTGTTGACAACCAATGTTTGTTTATAAAAGATTGTTGGAAGAAACAGAAGACATGAGGCTCGTACCACCCATCTCACCCTCAACCACAGAGGCTCCTACCACCCATCTCACCCCCAACCACAGAGGCTCCTACCACCCATCTCACCCCCAACCACAGAGACCTCTACCACCCATCTCACCCTCAACCACAGAGGCTCCTACCATCCATCTCACCCCCAACCACAGAGGTTCCTACCACCCATCTCACCCCCAACCACAGAGACCTCTACCACCCATCTCACCCCCAACCACAGAGACATCTACCACCCATCTCACCCCCAACCACAGAGGCTCCTACCATCCATCTCACCCCCAACCACAGAGGTTCCTACCACCCATCTCACCCTCAACCACAGAGGCTCCTACCATCCATCTCACCCTCAACCACAGAGGCTCCTACCATCCATCTCACCCCCAACCACAGAGGTTCCTACCACCCATCTCACCCCCAACCACAGAGACCTCTACCACCCATTTCACCCCCAACCACAGAGGCTCCTACCAGCCATCTCACCCCCAACCACAGAGGCTCTTACCCCCCCCCCCACTAAAACAGAAGACAAGAGGCTCGTACCACCCACCTCAGCCCCAGACACTGCAGTGACCTACCTATAAGAGAGAAGTAGATATAGAAAAAAGATATATCATCAACGGAGCTTTGTTTGAGATTGGGGCTGAGAAATATCAGAACAGTTTGACCTTAATGTTTCATCTGCTGACAAAAATAACTTAATAAATATCTCTTTGTAGTCTCTCACTAATAGATAACTTATAGGTCATCTCTTTCAATCTATAGTGATTGACTTATTAACAGTCATTTACTGCCTTTGGGACTCTTGTCTTTTCAAATTTCAAACACATCCAGCCGTTACATATTTTATAGGGTTTGTTAACATCCAATTGCCAGAGCTTGGCCCTGAAGCTTTAAGCAGAAGTTCTTAAAGTGGGTGTTACAGCTGGTTTAAATGCTAAAGGGTTAAGCTGGTCCACTAAAGAGGTTTCAGCTTATAAGGGGCTTACTTGATAGGGGTCTCACTCCTTTCATGAAAAACAATGTGAAAGTGAAATAAAGGGCCATGCTTTTCATGATAGGACTGGAGTCCCCTATCATTAAAACACTTCAGAAACCTCCTATGGGATGCAACCTCATCAGGGATCAAACAAACCTTTGTAGGTGTGAGCTGTAACAACATGATAGGACTGGAGTTCTCCATCATTAAAACACTTCAGAAACCTCCTATGGGATGCAACCTCATCAGGGATCAAACAAATCTTTGTAGGTGTGAGCTGTAACAACATGATAGGACTGGAGTCCCTATCATTACAACACCCATGAAACCTCCTAAGAGATATATGGGAGGTCAGCTAAACCTGTGTAGGTGTGAGCTGTAAATTGCACATTTTCAAATGTCAAAACTTACAGGTGTATTAAAGTGTCAAGTATGTCGACAAACATAACAGGATGACTTTAAATCAGGGCTGCATAAACTAATAACAAAATCCTGGCTGCATAAATTTAAATCCTGTTTAGAAAATAACAACAACAGCAACAGCAACAACAAATATAAGTAATAAAATAATAAAATATAATATAATAAAAGAACAAAATTAACATAAGAGGTTAGTGTTCTGATATGATTTAAATCTTATGCTGTTTAACCCTTTAGTATTTAAACCGGCTGTATCCAGCCAGAATTCTCTCACCTCTTTCTCTTCAAACCAGGTGTAAATGGCAACTAATACTGATGTTATGGTATTGTTCTGAAAATAAATAATATCAAGATCTCATAGATTCGATATTTTGTGAGGTAAAGACTTTACGATGAAAATGGAGCAGATACAAACTATGCAGTGCGGAAATGCCTCAACAGATTAAGATCTGGTGTTAGACGTGCAAAAGTCACTCTTGTAAAATGGGGTTATTTAAAGGATGGGGGACATTGTGTGTGACTGCGGCATTGAACCACAGACTACACAGCACCTCCTGATATACCCCCTGCTGGAACACCCCTGCACAGTATTGGACTTGGCAGAATTTAATGAGAAAGGACAGCAATGGGTTCAGCTGTGGTAGAACTACATCTTGCCAAGCTTTGTAACTACTCTCTTGTGGACATGGCAAGAAGAAGACTCTTGTTTATTCTTGTATATATGTATATATAGTGTATATATATATATATATAATTGTTTCTACTTTTGACACAAAGCCAGCAATTACCCAGTGCATTACTGGTACTTTATTTTATCGACCCCGTAAGGATGAAAGGCAAAGTCAACCTCGGCGGGATTTGAACTCAGATCGTTAAGGGACTATATAATGTTGTTTATATATATATATATATATATATATATATAGTGTGGTATATTATATATAGTGTGTAGATATAGTGGCTTTACTCTAAAGGATGGGGATGTTGTGTGTGACTGCAGTATTGAACCACAAACTAAGCAGCACCTCCTGGTATGCCCCCTTATGGAACACCCCTGCACAGTATTGGACTTGGCAGAGTTTAATGAGAAATGACAGCAATGTGTTCAGCTGTGGGGGAACCACATCTAGCCAAGCTTTGTAACTGATACAAGACTGTGAAAATATAATAGAAAGTATAAAGTAATGTAAATGCTAAAGGGTTAAATTGACTAAATGGTTAAATTGACTAAATGGTTGACAGATTTACTGTGTAACCAAGAGGTTTCTATACAATTTAATATCATGGACCATCCTGGGAAGAAGGATTAATGAGAGATAGGATTAGAATTATATTCAATCTATTGTAGTGGTTGGCCAAGTGGTTAATTAGGGTGTTGGACTCATCTGGAGCAGGTAGCATGTGTCCTTGAGCAGGACACTTCATTTCATGTTGCTCCAGTTTACTCAGCTGTAGAAATTAGTTGTGATGTTACTGGTGCCAAGCTGTATCAGCCATTACCTTTCCCTTGGACATCATATATAGTGTATATATAGAATATATAGTGTATATATAGAATATATAGTGTATATATAGAATATATAGAGTATATAGTGTATATATAGTGTATATATAGAATATATAGTGTATATATAGAATATATAGTGTATATATAGAATATATAGTGTATATATAGAATATATAGTGTATATATAGAATATATAGTGTATATATAGAATATATAGTGTATATATAGAATATAAAGTGTATATATAGAATATATAGTGTATATATAGAATATATAGTGTATATATAGAATATATATTGTATATATAGAATATATATAGTGTATATATAGAATATATAGTGTATATATAGAATATATAGTGTATATATAGAATATATAGTGTATATATAGAATATATAGTGTATATGTAGAATATATAGTGTATATATAGTATATATATAGAATATAAAGTGTATATATAGAATATATATTGTATATATAGAATATAGTGTATATATAGAATATATAGAGTATATATAATAATAATAATAATAATGAAATTATTGTGTAAAGTGCTCAGGTGCACTACAACTCGTCAAAGGTGTATGTATAGTACATAGAATAATACACAAATGTCAGGGAAGTACATGTGTGTATGTGTTAGCTGTAGTGTTGGTGGATCTCAGGAACCATGGAGGCCTTAAAGGATGCAGTGTCTCGACAGCTAACAACTGATGCAGGTAGTTTGTTCCATGCTTCAGCAACTCTGAGCGTGAAAAAATGTTTCCGAAAGTGATAGGAAACTGTGCTGTTTTCTTACTTTGTGGGCATGTCCACGTGTGTTAGACACATGGAAACCAAAAAGGTACTCAGGGTTGTTGTTGGCAACATGGTTAACAATTTTGTGGGTGTTCACCAAGTCAGTTGCCAGGCGTCGGAGCTTCAATGAATCCATGCCCAGGGAAGCAAGGCGCTCAGAGTATGGTAGATGCCTGATGGAGGGTATACGCTTGGTTGCACGTCTTTGAACAGTTTCCAGACGGTCAATGTTCTGAGCAAGATAGGGGTTCCAGACTGGTGATGCAAATTCTAAGTGTGGTCGCACCATAGCTGTATACAGCCTTAAATAGATAGCTGGAGAGCGGCTGACAAAGGTCTTGCTGAGTGATGCTAAGACACCCTCGGCCCTCTTGACAATTTTAGAGACGTGCTTCGTCCAACGCAAATCGTTGCTGACCGTAATGCCCAGGTCACGTTCACAGGAAGACTTCTTGATATTAGTGCCGTGGAGGGAGTATGTGGACACTGGGTTTTTACTCCCAAAATGCATGGTGGTGCACTTGTCCACAGCTAGCTTGAGTTGCCAGTCTGAGATCCATTGTTGCATTGTGTCCAGGTCAGACTGCAAGCAAGATCTATAGTGTTCAGGATCTGTCCTTTTTATCTCAAGGTACAGCTTGATGTCGTCTGCGTACTTTAGTACTGTGGCATTCCTTAAGTTGGCATCTATGTCATTAATATATGCCACAAACAAAAGGGGGCCAAGAACAGATCCCTGTGGTACACCAGATGACATCTCATATGGTGAGGAATGCTGTCCCAGAACCGTGACTACCTCTCTTCAACTGAGAATGAAGGACTTCAACCAGTTAAAAAGATCATCCTTCACACTCATTGCAGAGAGTTTTGCCATAAGCCTTTTGTGTGGCACAGAATTGAAGGCCTTCACAAAGTCAAGGTAAACAACATCCACCCATGAGCCGCCATCAGTGATCCGGGTGATGTCCTCAAGAAACTCTATAAGTTGATCACAGCAGCTGGAGTTGGGGATAAATCCAAATTGCGAGGGCCGGATAAGACTGTGAGAGCTCCAGAAGTTCCAAAGTGTTTCTCTGACACAGGATTCCATCAGTTTGGCGATGCAACTAGTAAGACTGACTGGACGATAGTTCACAGGTGATGTGCGGTCACCCTTTTTGAACAGAGGAATGACACTGGCAGTTTTCCACTGTTCTGGAGTAGCACTGTTGTTCAGACAGAATTGGAAGAAGCGTGATAACTGGTGTAGAAGGAAGTACCCACCACGTTTAAGAAGCAGGTACGTAACACCATCAAGACCAGGAGAGGCATGGTTGCGTTTATTTTTTAGGTGACGTGGCAGCATTGCAGGTGTAAATTCCATGGTTGTCATAGAGTCCGGTGTCATAGGTGGTACACTCTGGTCTTCAATAGTGAAAATACCTGCATAGCATTCAGCAATGAGCTCTGCGCATTCCTTGGGGTCGTCAGTAACCTGGCTTGTGTGGGGATTGCGAAGAGGACCAACTGGAGAGTGAGGCCTCTGCTTTGAGTGAACATACTTCCAGAACACCTTACTGTCAGGGCTGGTTGCTATGCGCTGCTCAAATGAAGCACTGCCTTTTTTGTCACCTGTTTGAGGTGGTTGGACGATCTATTTCGCCTCTTCCTATTAATGTCTTATAGAATATATAGTGTATATATAGAATATATAGTGTATATGTAGAATATATAGAATATATAGTGTATATATAAAATATATAGTGTATATATAGAATATATAGTGTATATATAAAATATATAGTGTATATATAGAATATATAGTGTATATATAGAATATATAGTGTATATATAGAATATATAGTATATATATAGAATATATAGAATATAGAGTGTATTTTTTTTTTAAATCGACTTTCGTCAAATCGGACCGGGGAAACAATGTTTCCGTTGGTCTTTCCAGTTGCTAATACTATCTATCGGTCGCAACTCCAGGTAGAAGGAACAACGTGAAATAAAGTGTCTTGCTCAAGGACATAACGCATCACCCGGTCCAGGAATCGAACTCACAGCCTCAAGATTGTGAATCCAATTCTCTAACCACTCAGCCACATGCCTTCACTAGAAGTGATAGAGTGTATATATATATATATATATATATAGTGTATATATATATATATATATATATAGTGTAAATATTGTATATGTTGTGATGTCACAGGTGCCAAGCTGTATCAGCCATTACCTTTCCCTTGGACAACATTGGTGGCATGGAGAGGGGAGACCAGCATGCATGGCTGACTGTTGGTCTTCCACAAACAACCTTGGCTGGACTTGTGCCACAGAGGGGAACTTTCTATGTACAAATCCCATGATCGAAGAGGTCTTTATATATATATATATATAAATATATATATATATATATTTATATATATATATATATATATTTATAGGAACCAGTAAGACCCCGACAGCTGAGCTCAAGCCGTTTCGACGGCTAATTCTGGACTCTAATTCTGTCCAGAATTAGCCGTCGAAACGGCTTGAGCTCAGCTGTCGGGGTCTTACTGGTTCCTATTACCCACTCTACTACCCTAAGTATTGAGTACTTTGGTGCGTTATGGTCCACCTGGTTCCTTACCACATTTCCTTTGTTATATATATTTATATATATATATTTATATATATATATATTTATATATATATTTATATATTTATATATATTTATATATATATATATATATAACTTTGTTTAAGTCCGAGATATTTTCGTCTCGAAAATATATATATATATATATATATATATATATTTATATATATATATATTTAATACATATATACAAATTTACAACAATAACACAGGAGTTATATATATAATT
>OZ024762.1:17077691-17082691 GCA_964016885.1 Eledone cirrhosa
TATACATATATGGAAAGTTATATTTAAATTGTTGGGTTACAACTAGTAAATATTAATAAGTGATATAAAAGCACTCAACAAGTATTTGGAGTATATTTACGATATTAAATAAATGGAAACTATATTTATAAAACCATATTTATTTCATTATATATATTTCAGGGATATCATATTAACAATATGCTATGCCTTCCTCAGACAAAATACAATATAAACAGTTTTATAGATAAATAGATTTGACATACCGTACAACATCGACTTGTATTTGAAAAGTTGAATTGGCAGTTCAACTTTTCAAATACAAGTCGATGTTGTACGGTATGTCAAATCTATTTATCTATAAAACTGTTTATATTGTATTTTGTCTGAGGAAGGCATAGCATATTGTTAATATGATATCCCTGAAATATATATAATGAAATAAATATGGTTTTATAAATATAGTTTCCATTTATTTAATATCGTATATATATATATATATATATATATATATATATATATATATATATATATATATATATATATATATATATATATATATATAGATGACATATACTATATATATATATATATATATATATATATATACACACACATAGATGACACTATATATATATATATATATATATATATATATATATATAGATGACATACTATATATATATATATATATATATACACACATAGATGACACTATATATACACCTATAGATGGCATATACTATATATATATATATATATATACATATATAGATGACACTATATATATACACATAGATGACAGTATATATATACATATATAGGTGACACTATATATATACACATAGATGACACTATATATATACATAATATAATAGGGCGGTGGATTGGCAGTATCGGTAGAGGGTCCGACGCCATGTTTTCCAGGATAGTTACGTCCCCTAACGGACTGAGTTCAAATCCCGCCGAGGTTAACTTTGCCTTTCATCCTTACGGGCTCGATAAAATGAAGTACCAGTAATACACTGGGATAATTGCTGGCCAAACGTAGAAACAACTATATCATCATCATCATCATCGTTTAAAGTCCATGTTCCACGCTTGCATGGGTTTGGACGGGAGTTTTCCCACTTGAGGCAAGAGTGGTTGTCTTGCTCGCATAGGACTGTCTGGCGGGTTTTCTACAGCTGGATGCCCTTCCTAACACCAACCACATTTACATGTGGGGCTGGGAGGTTTTTACCGTGTTGCCTACACACCCACATTACAGCGTGGACTGTGTGTTTTTTTGTCGTGACATACATAGATGACACTATATATATATCATCTATATATATATACATATATATAGATGACATATACTATATATACATATATATGACACTATATATATATATATAGATGACACATTCTCTATGGAGTCCAGTGTATGTTACGTCTTTACATAACTTCAAAGCATATTTTACAGTAGTTATTTTAACTAACTTTCCAACATTCTTGTTTATGCTTAAATAACTGTTTAAATTTCAATGTTATGAACATCACAGAGTTTAAACAATACACACACACACATATATATATATATGTATATATATATATATCCAGTCCCAATAAATGAGATAATGAGATCGAGATCGTGTAGGTGTCACGACAAAAAAACACGCAGTCCACGCTGTAATGTGGCCGTGTAGGTAACACAGTATAAAGTTCCCAGTCCACGCTGTAATGTGGCCGTGAAGGTAACACGGTAAAAAGTTCCCAGTCCACGCTGTAATGCGGCCATGTAGGTAACACAGTATAAAGTTCCCAGTCCACGCTGTAATGTGGCCGTGTAAGTAACACAGTAAAAAGTTCCCAGTCCACGCTGTAATGTGGCCGTGTAGGTAACACAGTAAAAAGTTCCCAGTCCACACTGTAAACGTGGTTGGTGTTAGGAAGGGCATCCAGCTGTAGAAAACCTGCCAGACAGTCCTATACAAGCGAGACATGGTCACCCGACCAACCTTGCCTCAAATTGGGACAATTCACGTCTAACCCATGCTAGCGTGGAAGATAGACGTTAAACGATGATGATGATATATATATATATATACACACACACAGACACATACATAGATAGATATTTATGTATGTATACATCATCATTTAATGGGTTACATACGTATGTGTATGTGTATCTATCTATATATATATGTGTATATACTGAGGAGATAGAGGTGAGCATGTCCAGCTAACCTCTGGACATGCTCACCGACATTCAGAGTTGACAATGCACTCAGTGCTCCTGTGGGAGCCTCTACACGGAAACACAAGGACAGACAGTGGTTTCTTGGAGACATGGGACATGGTGGTGATGATGAAAGCCAGAGACCGCTGGACAGAACTCGTCCATGGATCTCAGGAATTGTACCCACCCTAGATCATCATTTCATTTTACGTCCGCTTTTTCCCTGCTTGCAAGGGTGGGACGGGAGCTGATTCTGGCTTGATTTCTACAGCTGGATGCCCTTGCTAACACCAACCTTTTTTGCCGTGGCACCTACACGACCACTTTGCAGTGGAATGATAGGGACCCCAGTCCCTATCATCTCATTTCTACAGCTGAGTAAACTGGAGCAATGTGAAATAAAGTGTCTTGCTCAAGGAAACAACACATCACCCGGTCTGAGAATTGAACTCACAACCTTTCGATTGCAAGGCCAATGCTCTAACCACTAAGCCATGTGCCTCCACACACACACATATATATATATAATATATAATATATATATATATATATATAATATATATATATATATATATATATATATATATAATATATAATATATATATATATATAATATATATATATATAATATATATATATATATAATATATATATATATATAATATATATATATATATAATATATATATATATATAATATATATATATATATAATATATATATATATATAATATATATATATATATATATATATATATAATATATATATATATATATATATATATGCAGAAGTTATATTTAATTTGTTGGGATTCCAACAAGCTTAAAAGTTTATAACTGATATAAAGCACTCAACAGTATATTAATAAATGGAACAATATATTAATAAATGGAAACTATATTTATAAAACCATAATTTTATTATATATATTTCAAGGGCAACCAAGGCAGTCTTGGTGCGCTTTCATCAGATAAAATACAAGATTTGTTTTATAAATATTGACATAACCGTGGAAAAACAACCTTATAAAACAAATCTTGTATTTTATTTGATGAAAGCGCACCAAGACCGCCTTGGTTGCACTTGAAATATATATAATAAAATAATTATGGTTTTATAAATATAGTTTCCATTTATTAATATATTGTATATATATATATATATATATATATATATATATATACACGATATTAAACAAATGGAAACTATCTTTATAAAACCATATTTATTTCATTATACATATTTCAGGGTTACCATATTAAAAATATGGCATGCCTTCGTCAGATAAAATACAATATATAAACAGTTTTATAAATAATTTTGACGTACCATAAATATAAGCGACCATTAAGATAGGAAACTACCAAACCAGCTTCCTATCTTAATGGTCGCTTATATTTATGGTACGTCAAAATTATTTATAAAACTGTTTATATATTGTATTTTATCTGACGAAGGCATGCCATATTTTTAATATGGTAACCCTGAAATATGTATAATGAAATAAATATGGTTTTATAAATATAGTTTCCATTTGTTTAATATCGTATATCTACTCCAAAAACTTGTCGAGTGCTTTATATCGGTTATAAAATATTTACTTGTAACCCAACAATTTTAAATAAAACTTTTGCATATATATATATATATATATATATATATATATATATATATATATATATATATCTAGGGAGTGTAACTTGGAGTTACTGTAGGTTCACCTGGGTGAGCACTCGATGTTTAGGTTCACTGCTGTGTCGAGGTGTAGAGCTATACAGAGTGTATTATATTGAAAAGATAACAAGGGCAATTGGTTACTCTTCATTACATTTATTGACAGGTGACGCGCGTTTCGCCACTGATCAGCTCAAGGTTCGATCTGTATCAATCTTACCTGACTCTAATCTGCAGCTCGACGGACCCCTTAAAATGCTAGTAGAAAATGAATACATGCTATATGATAAAGTCAATATATATATATGTTGATAAAGTAATTCCTGTCCGCTGCTTTCTAGAAGTCTTATATTTTTTATGTGGGCTGATAGTGGGCGGTTTAAGGATTTACAGAAACCCAAGAAGCTAGATTTACCATCTTTCTAGCGGGTCCGGGTAAGCTTTTTTGCATTCTTATGATTTATTGATTTATTGATATTTTATCTGAGTGACCCGAATCTTCCAGATCGTAATTTTTCGGTCGTATGGTTGATTTTAGACATGATCTATGTGTGTTGGTATTTTAACGATAGTTATAGCTCTGATTTATCTGAATTATTGAGCCCTCTGCCACTCATGTCGAATTTTGTTTATCGTGAACTCGTGCGCCGATTTTTCGATACTCGATTATTCTACTATATATATATATATATAGATGGGCAGCAACTGCAGAGGATATGCAACGGCTGGAGAGAAATGAGGCAAGCATGCTCTGTTGGATGTGCAGTGTCAATGTGCGTGAATGACCCAGCATGAATGTGTTGAGAGAGAAACTGTGTCTGAGAGGGATAGAATGTAGTGTGCGAGAGAGGAGACTGCGGTGGTATGGACATGTGATGCGCATGGAGGATGACTGATGGGTGAAGAAGTGCCAGGAAATGCCAGTTGAAGGAAGACATGGTAGAGGTAGACCACAAAAAACATGGGCGGAGGTGGTGAGAACAGACCTCAGATCGCTGAAGCTCACGGTGGAGATGACGAAGGACCGTGACAAGTGGAGAGATGCTGTGCTGAATAAGACCCGTCCCACCCTTGGAAGCAGGGAAGAGCGGACGTAAAATGATGATGATGATGATGATAT
>OZ024762.1:17087691-17090191 GCA_964016885.1 Eledone cirrhosa
CAGCTGAGTAAACTGGAGCAATGTGAAATAAAGTGTCTTTCTCAAGGTCAATATTTATTTATAAAACTAATCTGTATTGTATTTTATCTGATGAAAGCGCACCATAATTCGCCTTGGTGGCTCTTGAAATATGTATAATAAAATAAATATGGTTTTATAAATATAGTTTCCATTTGTTAATATATTGTATATATATATATATATATATATAGCCCTGTTCTATACATATAGCACACTTCTTTCCTTTACCTTTTCTACGGAAATACTTAACATATATATATATGGGTGCATGTGTATATGTATATATATGTATGATATACACATTAGGGATAGCACTAATATATATATATATATATATATATTAGTGCTATATATATATATATATTAGTACCTATATATATATATATATATATATTAGTGCTATATATATATATATATTAGTACCTATATATATATATATAGGTAAAATTCCGTTATAACGAACATTTTTTCAATCCCTGGCCATACGCTCGATGCGTTAGGTCGATCTCGTTATAAAGAATTTTTCGTTACAACGAATATTTTTTTATACCCCGTGAATTTCGTTATTAATCAATTAAACTAGTATATATATATATATATATATATATATATATATATATACATATATATATATAATGTAGAAGGTGAGTAATATTGTAGAACAATAAAACTATGCATATATCAGATAAGTACCACTCAACAATTGGTAGAACTGGAGTATATATTAAAAAAGAAATTAAAAGATGGTTAAAAATTTATAAAATATATGGAACTTTTTTAACCATCTATATATATATAAGGTAAGTTATTCCGGGTTGAATCGGAGGTAACCACAGTAAGTAAGGTACTCAATACATAGCAGAGTATAAAAGTTTTAATATCGATGAGATTCTACAGGACTAGAATGAAACAGTTCTAGTCCTGTAGAATCTCATCTATATTAAAACTATATATATATCAAAGGTCGATTGACATATGCATATATATATATATATCAAAGGTCGATTGACATATGCATATATATATATATATCAAAGGTTGATTGACATATGCATATATATATATATATCAAAGGTTGATTGACATATGCATATATATATATATATATATCAAAGGTCGATTGACATATGCATATATATATGTATATATGGAATGAATATATACAAAGGAGATTAATTATTATCACAAGGTATCTATATTCAAAATTCTCGTTAAATTTTTATGTTACCTCCCTAACTATGTGTGTTTACTCTCTTTACTAAATATTCCCTGTCAATGTTAGATATGTTTATTATATATATATATATGTATATATATATATATATAAGATCAAAAGTTGGTTAAAAGAGTTCCATGTATTTTATTATGTGCATTTCAAAAACAAATATCATCATGCAATAACATTTGCGTTTTCATCAGATAAAATAGGGAGACATGATATGAAGGTTAAAACACACTTGTGAATAGTGCAGTTTTAAATCAACATCTTAGATATTATTATTTATACTCCAGTCCTACAAACTGTAGAGTGCTACTTATCCGATATCTGCATTGCTTTATTGTACTACAATAAAACTCACCTCCTACATATATATATATATATATATAATAAACATATCTAACATTGACAGGGAATATTTAGTAAAGAGAGTAAACACACATAGTTAGGGAGGTAACATAAAAATTTAACAAGAATTTTGAATATAGATACCTTGTGATAATAATTAATCTCCTTTGTATATATTCATTCCATATATACATATATATATGCATATGTCAATCGACCTTTGATATATATATATATATATGCATATGTCAATCGACCTTTGATATATATATATATATATATGCATATGTCAATCGACCTTTGATATATATATATATATGCATATGTCAATCGACCTTTGATATATATATAGTTTTAATATAGATGAGATTCTACAGGACTAGAACTGTTTCATTCTAGTCCTGTAGAATCTCATCGATATTAAAACTTTTATACTCTGCTATGTATTGAGTACCTTACTTACTGTGGTTACCTCCGATTCAACCCGGAATAACTTACCTTATATATATATAGATGGTTAAAAAAGTTCCATATATTTTATAAATTTTTAACCATCTTTTAATTTCTTTTTTAATATATACTCCAGTTCTACCAATTGTTGAGTGGTACTTATCTGATATATGCATAGTTTTATTGTTCTACAATATTACTCACCTTCTACATATATATATATATATATATATATATATATATATATATATATATATACTAGTTTAATTGATTAATAACGAAATTCACGGGGTATAAAAAAATATTCGTTGTAACGAAAAATTCTTTATAACGAGATCGACCTAACGCATCGAGCGTATGGCCAGGGATTGAAAAAAATGTTCGTTATAACGGAATTTTACCTATATATATATAGGTACTAATGTATATATATATATATATATATATTTTGAATATAGATAC
>OZ024762.1:17095191-17105191 GCA_964016885.1 Eledone cirrhosa
CAACCTCGGCGGGATTTGAACTCAGATCGTAAAGGGACGTAACTATGCTGGAAAGCATGGCGTCCGACCCTCTACCGATACTGCCAATCCTAGACAAATCGTTTGCAATTCTTTCAGAATGAAAATATAAACAGAGCATATAAATAAATTTACAGTAGGATAACATAACAAATATGTTTTAAATATATATATAAATAACATTACAAATGCTTAGATTCTGAGTTCAAATCCCGCCGAGGTTAACTTTGCTTTTCATCCTTACGGGGTTGATAAAATAAAGTACCAGTAATGCACTGGGGTAATTGCTGGCCTTGTGCCAATAGAAACAATTATTTAATAGCAGTAGATTGGCAGTATCGGTAGAAGGTCGGTCGCCATGCTTTGCAGCATAGAGTTACGTCCCTTTACAGTGAGAGTTCAAATCCCGTCGAGGTTAACTTTGCCTTTCATCCTTACGGGGTCGATAAAATAAAGTACCAGTAATGCACTGGGGTAATTGCTGACCTTGTGCCAAAAGTAGAAACAATTATTTAATAGCAGTAGATTGGCAGTATCGGTAGAAGGTCGGTCGCCATGCTTTGCAGCATAGAGTTACGTCCCTTTACAGTGAGAGTTCAAATCCCGTCGAGGTTAACTTTGCCTTTCATCCTTACGGGGTCGATAAAATAAAGTACCAGTAATGCACTGGGGTAATTGCTGGCCTTGTGCCAATAGTAGAAACAATTATAAATTGTTCGCGATTAATTCAGAAAGATGTTCTTTTAATGTTGCAATGTTAAAGGTAATGTAAAGGAAGAGGTTAACAGCAGCGAGGGGTACTGGGCAACCTCTCTAATGAGTTTTGAGGCAAGCCAGCACACTTGTAGTGTTACTTCGGTGGTGGTGGTGTGTTGTATGGTGGTGGTGGTGGTGTGGTGGGTGATGATGGTGTGTTGTGTGGTGGTGGTGGTGGTGGTGGTATGGTAGTGGTGTTGTGGTGTGGTGGGTGGTGGTGTGTGGTGGTGGTGTTGTGTGTAGTGGTGGTGGGTGGTGGTGTGGTGCGTAGTGGCGGTGGTGGTGGTGTGGTGTGTAGTGGCGGTGGTGGTGGTGTGGTGAGCGGTAATGGTGTTGTGGTGTGTAGTGGTGGTGGTGGTGGTGGTGGTGTGTTTGTTTAATTTGCGGGGAGATCTGGCTGCTATTTCTAGTAGACCGAGCAACCACTTAGTGGCTACATCTATGTCTCATTATAATTATTAATGTTTAATTGTTTGAGTTAAGTCTTGAAAGGAAGGGCATTCCTACCATGACCATCCTGTCATATCATTAGTGTGGCTGGTGGAGGTAGATATAGGCTGTTGTTTCTAGCAGTTCAAGGCAACACCGTTGTTTACTACTACTATTTAAACATAACATACCCCCCCCCCCCACTACTAGTGCTACTACTACTACTATTTAAACGCAACATACTCTCCACTATTACTAGTATTACTACTGCCACCACTATTACTACTACTACTACTACTACTTAAACACAACTTACCCACACCACCACCACTACTACTTCTACTACTATTACTACTACCACCACTATTACTACTACTACTACTACTACTACTATTTAAACACAACATACCCCCACCACCACCACTACTAGTACTACTACTACCACCACTGCTACTTAAACACAACATACCCCCATCACTACTACTACTTAAACACAACTTACCCCCACCACCACCACTACTACTTCTACTACTATTACTACTACCACCACTATTACTACTACTACTACTACTATTTAAACACAACATACCCCCACCACCACCACTACTACTACCACTACTACTTAAACACAACTTACCCCCACCACCACCACTACTACTTCTACTACTATTACTACTACCACCACTACTACTACCACTACTACTTAAACACAACATACCCCCACCACCACCACTACTACTTAAACACAACATACCCCCATCACTACTACTACTTAAACACAACTTACCCCACTAACATCGGCAGGATTTGAACCCAGAACGCAAAGGGCCACAACTCTATGCCGCTTAGCATGTTGTCCGACACTCTACCAATTCTGCCTATCCACCAAACAACAATAACAACATGTAAATTATGTTTTTGTTTCCCCCTTGTATCTATTACATCCACAGGTAGCTTGTATTGTCTTCCCAAACACCGTAAAATCTACCTACCTAAGCATTTAGTACCAGTAATTAATTCGGCACAACTACAGTCTACTCATGTAGTCTCTCTCTCTCTCTCTTCCTCTCACCACATTTTATTTTCCCATATCCTTCATAATAATAATAATTGTTTCTACTTTTGGCACAAGGCCAGCAATTACCCCAGTGCATTACTGGTACTTTATTTTATCGACCCCGTAAGGATGAAAGGCAAAGTTAACCTCGACGGGATTTGAACTCTCACTGTAAAGGGACGTAACTCTATGCTGCAAAGCATGGCGACCGACCTTCTACCGATACTGCCAATCTACTGCTATTAAATAATTGTTTCTACTTTTGGCACAAGGTCAGCAATTACCCCAGTGCATTACTGGTACTTTATTTTATCGACCCCCGTAAGGATGAAAGGCAAAGTCAACCTCGGCGGGATTTGAACTCAGAATGGCAAGGGCCGTAACTCTATGCGTCAAAGCATGGCATCCGACCCTCTACCGATATTGCCAATATGCATATCAACATGATAAAATCAATCAAGATAACGAGATAGCGTCACAGGTGTTCACTTCACAGGTGTTGTGTTTAATGGTCAGTGTAAACGTCATTTTTTTTTTTTAATTGCAATTTATAACTTCCTAAAAAGAAGACTTCCCCACCCCCCACTTCAATGTATCTCTGTAAAATTTCCATTTAAAATAAATATACATTATTATAGGAAACAAAGTCTGTTGCAGCCATATTGAATAATAGTTATGTGTGTATATACAAGATTGGGAGTATCGGTAGAGAGTCTGACGCCATGCTTTGCAGCAAAGAGTTATATACCTTTATGATTGAGTTCATATCCCGCCGAGGTTAACTTTGGCTTTTGATCCTTACGGGGTCGATAAAATAAAGTACCAGTAATACACTGGGATAATTGCTGGCCTTGTGCCAAAAGTAGAAACAGTTATTATTATTATGAATGGCAGTATAGGTAGAGGGTCGGACGCCATGCCTTTGACGCATAGAGTTACGGCCCTTGCCATTCTGAGTTTAAATCCCGCCGAGGTTAACTTTGCCTTTCATCCTTACGGGGTCGATAAAATAAAGTACCAGTAACACACTGGGATAATTGCTGGCCTTGTGCCAAAAGTAGAAACAATTATTATTATTATGAATGGCAGTATAGGTAGAGGGTCGGACGCCATGCTTTGACGCATAGAGTTACGGCCCTTGCCATTCTGAGTTCAAATCCCGCCGAGGTTAACTTTGCCTTTCATCCTTACGGGGTCGATAAAATAAAGTACCAGTAACACACTGGGATAATTGCTGGCCTTGTGCCTAAAGTAGAAACAATTATAGTTATGTGTGTGTATATATATATATATATAAACAAGAAGTGTAAGTCAACAGGGTAAAATTAGCTTCATCATCATCATCATCATCATCATACGTTCGCTTTTCCCTGCTTGCAAGGGTGGGACGGGTCTTATTCAGCACAGCATCTCTCCACTTGTCACGGTCCTTCGTCATCTCCACTGTGAGCTTCAGTGATCTGAGGTCTGTTCTCACCACCTCCGCCCATGTTTTTCGTGGTCTACCTCTACCACGTCTTCCTTCAACTGGCATTTCCTGGCACTTCTTCACCCATCAGTCATCCTCCATGCGCATCACATGTCCATACCACCTCAGTCTCCTCTCTCGCACACTATATCCTATCCCTCTCAGACACAGTTTCTCTCTCAACACATTCATATTTATTCATATTCGCTGATATATATATATTACAGTAATAGCCATTATTCAACAGCTATGACCTCATCAGGCGGTAAGGATTTAAACAGAAAAAACAGGAAAACATGTTGTTGTAATGGGTTTTACCTTGTTAATCCATTGATATGCCCAGCCCCTGGGTGGGTTGTTAGTCCTCTATGAATTCTGGCTGGACACATGGTTAAAAAATGATGATGATGATAGATATTTTCTTCTAAATCCCTTACAGAATGTCAAGAGTTAATTGATGTAAACCCTTATTATTTATCTAATTTTAGGGGTTACAATACCTTACCAATTGATTACACAATGGGCCAGAGTCAGAGCATTCCAGAAGCGGTCAGCTACCTTGGTATTGTCCAAGGTAAACTGACCAAACATCTTGATATTATAAAGAAAACTGCCATCCTTACTTATGAAGAGTTCTTAGACTCAGTTAATGAACTCAATAGAACGTAAGTATGTCTTTTCATTTATTGTATATACATAGGCATGGATTTATAGGTGCAGGATGACTATATAAGGATAGACATGGCTCTATAGAGACAGACTTGGCTCTATAGAAACAGACTTGGCTCTATAGAAACAGACTTGGCTCTATAGAGATAGACACAGCTCTATAGAGACAGACTTGGCTCTATAGAGACAGACTTGGCTCTAGAGAAACAGACACAGCTCTATAGAGATAGACACAGCTCTATAGAGTCAGACACAGATCTATAGAGATAGACATAGCTCTATAGAGATAGACACAGCTCTATAGAGTTAGACACAGCTCTATAGAGTTAGACACAGCTCTATAGAGATAGACATAGCTCTCTCGAGATACACACGGCTCTATAGAGATAGACACGGTTCTATAGAGATAGACACAGCTCTATAGAGTCAGACACAGCTCTATAGAGACAGACACGGCTCTATAGAGTCAGACACAGCTCTATAGAGACAGACATGGATCTATAGAGATAGACATAGCTCTATAGAGATAGACACAGCTCTATAGAAACAGACATAGCTCTATTGAGATAGACATAGCTCTATAGAGATAGACATAACTCGATAGAGATAGACATAGCTCTATAGAGATAGACACAGCTCTATAGAGTCAGACACAGCTCTATAGAGATAGACACAGCTCTATAGAGATAGACACGGTTCTATAGAGTCAGACACGGCTCTATAGAGTCAGACACGGCTCTATAGAGTCAGACACGGCTCTATAGAGTCAGACACAGCTCTATAGAGTCAGACACGGCTCTATTGAGTCAGACATGGATCTATAGAGTCAGACACAGCTCTATAGAGATAGATACGGCTCTACAGAGATAGACACGGCTCTATAGAGTCAGACATAGCCCTATCAAGCCAGGCATCATCACATTTTTTCACACAATTTAACAATCGGTCATTTGTAAACATTCACTCCTGAGGAATACGAAGCAGATGAAGGGATGTATTATTGGCAATAAATTGATATGTTCATGTATGGAACCAGACTGTAGCCGACATCATTTTTCATCTGAATATTTCTCTATTTCCAGTACTGCTGGGTTTGCTGATCGCAAAGGTAAACAGTTACGTTTCTCTGTCTGCATTGGTACAGATGATACACTATTATGGAAAGGGACGGTACGGATTCGATGTCAGAAGGTGAGTTATTAGACCATCATCGTTTAACATCTATTTTCCACACTAGCATGGGTTAGACGGGTTTGTCCCATTAGTGGCAAGTTGGGTCGAGTGACTGTCTTGCTCATATAGGAGTGTTTCTGGCTAGATTTCTACAACTGGAAGTCTCTCCTAGCTTCAACAACCTTTACAGTGAGTACAGGGTGCTCTTTATTGTGTCACCTACACAGCCTCTTTACAATGTGGACTGGGTGCTTTTTGTCATAACACCTACAAGACCCTTTTACAGTGTGGACTGGGCACCTTTTATTGTGACACCTACACAACCACTTTACAGTGTGGACCGGGCACCTTTTATCATGACACCTACACAACCACTTTACAGTGTGGACTGGGCACCTTTTATCGTGACACCTACACAACCACTTTACAGTGTGTATCGGGTGCTTTTTATCGTGACACCCACACAACCACTTTACAGTGAGTACTGTGTGCTTTTTGTCATAACACCTTCATGACCATTTTACAGTGTGGACTGGGTGCTTTTTGTTGTGACACCTACACGACCACTTTACAGTGAGTACTGGGTGCTTTTTGTCATAACACTACATGACCACTTTACAGTGTGGACTGGGCGTTTTCTAATTGTCTAATTGTTTGTGTATACCTGTGTGTTCTGAAGACCTGGGCAGGGGTGGTGAGAGTGGATCTCAAAATGCCAAACCTCACAGAGAGTACAAGACTCCCTCCTGAAGAAGACACCTGTCCATTGCAGGGTTAGAGTCCCAGCTACAGCTGCTGGTACTCATTATCAGCTGACTGTACTGGAGCAATATGAAATGAGGTGGCTCGCTTAAGAACACAATGCACAGCCCAGCAATGAAACCCAGGACATAATCGTAAGTCCAACACCATAATCCTTTAGCATTTACATATATATACTTACTATTGTATTTTCCCAGTAAAGACTTTACCTCACATAACATTTACATTACTCTATATTTACTATTGTATTTTCATGGTAAAGGCTTTATCTCACATAATATCTCACATATGTGAAGGCGCATGGCTGAGTGGTTAGAGAATTGGATTCACAATCGTGAGGTTGTGAGTTCGATTCCTGGACCAGGCGATGCGTTAGGTCCTTGAGCAAGACACTTTATTTCACATTGCTCCTTCTATTTGGAGTTGCGACCGATAGATAGTATTAGCAACTGAAAAGACCAATGGAAACATTGTTTCCTCAGTCCGATTTGACGAAAGTCGATCGATCCTAATGATAAAAAAAATATCTCACATAATATCGAATTTATGAGATTTTGTTGTTATATATTTTGAGAACAATACCTTAACATAAGTATGAGTAGCCAGTTATGGCCAGTTTGAACAGAAAGAGGTGAGAGAACTCTGGCCAGATACGGCCGGTTTAAATACTAAAACGTTAAGAACACAACACACAGCCCAGTCTAGGAATCGAACTCATGATATATTATAATTGCAAGTCCAACACATTAAACCATTATCAACATGCCTTCACTTAGAAATATGGCATTCCTGTAAAGAATAATTGTGTGTTCTGCCTTGATTCCACAGACTCTGATTTTAAAAATGTGGCTGGGATTTCTGTTTCTTGTCCTGATGACAGTTTCTTTTCTCCTTGATTCTACTTTCAGATCAACACCCGAACTATGAAGGTTGAATCTTCTCGTCTCCTGAACCTTAGGGAATATGTGTTGTTGTATAAAGAAATTACGGAGCAGATAGCTAGCATGAACCTCAGTGATCAGAGTGGAGACTCTGCATCAAGTGGAACATGTTCAGCTTCACTGCTTTTTAAAGAGTGAGTATGCCACGTCTATCTTGGTTTTTTTTTAGATTAAGTGCACTTGTATCTCTGTTGGTTTGTTGTAAGAGGCAACTAAAAGGGTTGGTTTTGAATAGATACACTGTATATAACTATATATATATAAATATATACTGTGTATATTTCGACGCTAGCATATATATATATATATACACACACACGTGTGTATGTATATGTATATATATATCATTTTATCATCAAAAAATGATAAAATTATATATATATATATATATCTATACACATACACACGTGTGTGTGTATATATATATATGCTAGCGTGGAAAGTGGACGTTAAACGAGGATGATGATGATGTATATATATATATATATATATATATATATATATATATATATATATATAATATATATATATATATATATAGAGTGAGAGAGAGAAAAGCCTTTTGTAGCTAGCAGTGGCATATATATATGAGAACGGGATAGAAGTTCAGGGAGCTACTGCCACTGCTAGCTACAAAAGGCTTTTCCCTCAAAATGAAAGGCAGACTGCATGATGCGTGTATACAGCAATGTTACATGGTAGTGAGACCTTGGCGTTGTCTGCAGAAGACTTGCGAAGATTGGAAAGAAATGAAGCTTCCATGCTCCGATGGATGTGTAATAGTAATATACGTGAACGGCAAAGCATAAACAAACTGAGAAAGAAACTAGGCATAAGAGGAATTGGATGCAGTGTGCAGGAGAGGAGACTGCATTGGTATGGGCACATGATGTGTATGAAAGATGTCATCTGTATAAAAAGGTGCATTGTGCACAAAGTCAATGGATGCCTTAGAGTGGGAGACCCAGGAGGACTTGGGACAAGGTGATAAAAGCTGACCTCGCTCAATTGCACCTCTCAAAGGTGATGACACAGGACCGGGATCTCTGGTGTTATGCAGTAATACATGAACAATGGCTGAAGTTGAAACATACACATATATATATATATATATATAATATTCACCACTCCACCCGACATTCCCATATAACCCCATGAGGACTGGCTATATCATACATCTAATGAACCCTTGAGCCCACACTGTAAAGTGGTCGTGTAGATATCACAACAAAAAACACCCAGTCCACACTGTAAAGTGGTTGTGTAGGTGTCACAACAAAAAAACACCCAGCCCACACTGTAAAGTGGTTGTGTAGGTGTCACAACAAAAAAACACCCAGTCCACACTGTAAAGTGGTTGTGTAGGTGTCACAACAAAAAAACACCCAGCCCACACTGTAAAGTGGTTGTGTAGGTGTCACAACAAAAAAACACCCAGCCCACACTGTAAAGTGGTTGTGTAGGTGTCACAACAAAAAAACACACAGCCCACACTGTAAAGTGGTTGTGTAGGTGTCACAACAAAAAAACACCCAGCCCACACTGTAAAGTGGTTGTGTAGGCGTCACAACAAAAAAACACCCAGCCCACACTGTAAAGTGGTTGTGTAGGTGTCACGACAAAAAAACACCCAGCCCACACTGTAAAGTGGTTGTGTAGGCATCACAACAAAAAAAACACCCAGCCCACACTGTAAAGTGGTTGTGTAGGTATCACGACAAAAAAACACGCAGCCCACACTGTAAAGTGGTTGTGTAGGTGTCACAACAAAAAAACACCCAGCCCACACTGTAAAGTGGTTGTGTAGGCGTCACAACAAAAAAACACCCAGCCCACACTGTAAAGTGGTTGTGTAGGCGTCACAACAAAAAAACACCCAGCCCACACTGTAAAGTGGTCGTGTAGGTATCACGACAAAAAAACACCCAGCCCACACTGTAATATATATATATATATATATATGGAGGCACATGGCTTAGTGGTTAGAGCATTGGCCTTGCAATCGAAAGGTTGTGAGTTCAATTCTCAGGCCGGGTGATGTGTTGTTTCCTTGAGCAAGACACTTTATTTCACATTGCTCCAGTTTACTCAGCTGTAGAAATGAGATGATAGGGACTGGGGTCCATATCATTCCACTGCAAAGTGGTCGTGGAGGTGCCACGGAAAAAAAGCACCCATCACTCACTGTAAATGAGGTTGGTGTTAGGAAGGGCATCCAGCTGTAGAAATCAAGCCAGAATCAGATCCCGTCCCACCCTTGCAAGCAGGGAAAAAGCAGACGTAAAATGAAATGATATATATATATCATCATCATCATCATTCATTTCATTTAACACTAACACTCTCATATCATGTGTATATGTATGTATGTATGTATGTATGTGTTTGTGAATATGTATGTGTGTTTGTGTATATGTATATGTGTGTTTGTATGTGTATATCTGTGTTTGCGTATATGTATGTATGTGTATATGTATGTATGTATGTGTGTTTGTGTGTTTTCAGGGTTGAACAGATTGGAACCTCATCTGACAAAGATGAAGAAGAATGCTGTATCTGCATGGAACGGAAATCTGAGATTATCCTTCCTTGTATGCATTGTTTCTGTGAAATATGCATCGACTCCTGGTAAGTGGAAACATTCTCTGAATGTCTTTTAACCCTTTAACATTTAAATTACTCTATATATACTATAGTATTTTTGTGGTAAAGACTTTATCTTATATA
>OZ024762.1:17110191-17117691 GCA_964016885.1 Eledone cirrhosa
ATGGGTTTTTAGGCGGGTTTTCCCATTAGAGACAGGTTATGTCAGGTGAACCTGGCTAGACTTCTACGGCTGAATGCCCATCCTATCATCAACCTCATTTACAGTGTGGGCCGGGTCCTTTTTGTCATGACACCTACATGACCACTTTACAGTGTGGACTGGGTGCTTTTTGTCATGACACCTACATGACCACTTTACAGTGTGGACTGTGTCCTTTTTGTCATGACACCTACATGACCACTTTACAGTGTGGACTGGGTCCTTTTTGTCATGACACCTACATGACCACTTTACAGTGTGGACTGGGTCCTTTTTGTCATGACACCTACATGACCACTTTACAGTGTGGACTGGGTCCTTTTTGTCATGACACCAACATGACCACTTTACAGTGTGGACTGGGTCCTTTTTGTCATGACACCTACATGACCACTTTACAGTGTGGACTGGGTCCTTTTTGTCATGACACCTACATGACCACTTTACAGTGTGGGCTGGGTGCTTTTTGTGATTATATCAAATATTTATGTAAGTATAGTAGCTTGGAAATATACCCTTATACACACACACACACACACACATACCAACACACATAATAACATTCACACACAGACACATAAGCATAAACATAACACACATAGACACAAGTACCACAATAATTACTGGTATAGAGCTAAAGCTATAGTATGGGTGAAATATCTGCTGGACAACTGACTTGTCACTGTATGCATTTCTTTCTCCTGTTCCCAATTATTGTCTCAGGACTGTTAGGTTTTCCAGTTTAGTGAGGTCTTCACAGGACATTCTTCCTCCAGTATTCAGTAATTATGCTCTCCACATCACTGTAACTTGTTATTGCTATCTTCAGCATTATTCCCCTTATGGTGGATTGGCAGAATCAGTAGAGTATCGGACAATATGCTTTGCAGTATAGAGTTACATCCCTTTATGTTCTGATTTCAAATTCCACCGAGGTTAGATTTGCCTTTCATCCTTACAGGGTCGATAAAATGAAGTACCAGTAATGTTCTGGGGTTGATTACTCGCCTTTCCCCTAACTGCTGGCCTTGTGCTTAAATCAGAATCCATTATTATGGATTGTATTGTACGTAAGAGTTCCCTAAAGAGGACAGTGTTGGTGTGAAGAAGGGCATCTGGCGGTAATAACATTGCCTCAAAACATCCCTGTCCAACCCATGCCAGCATGGAATGGAAAAGTGGACGTAAATCGATGATGATGTTGATGATGATCATGTGTGTGTCTGTAAGTGTAAGTGTGTGTGTATATGTGTGTGTGTCTGTGTGTATATATGTGTGTGTGTGTCTGTAAGTGTGTGTGTGTCTAAGT
The DNA here is from genome assembly GCA_964016885.1 of Eledone cirrhosa. NCBI lineage: Eukaryota > Metazoa > Mollusca > Cephalopoda > Octopoda > Eledonidae > Eledone > Eledone cirrhosa. The sequence goes on from OZ024762.1 coordinate 17,111,540, forward strand.
GTGTGTGTGTGTCTGTGAGTTGCAAGATTTATATAAAAACAATCTTCTGTGTCCCCTGTGGATCTTTCTTCCTGCCAATGGATTAAGCTTGATATTAACGATACCGATCTCACCTTTACCCCCCACATCCATCACTCCACCCTACCCCGCATTCTCCTACCCCTCACTCCACCCCACCTGCATCCCAACCCCCACCCTACCCCCATACTCCCCACAACATTCCACTACATTCCTTTCAAAAACAAAACAGGACACTCATTATTTCTGACCAATGTTCTCATAATTCTGATAATTAGATTAATTAATTAATTAATTAAATGGTCATAGTGGTCATATCTGAAAAAAAAAAAACAACAAAATTGACAAAACATGTTTGTTTTTTGTTTTTTTTTTTATTCTCTATTTTTTTTTTTTCTTTTTATTTAACCCTTTACCAATCTGGCCCCCGTTCAATGAAAGAAAACCACACCACCGTTGACACTGCTGGAGGTCTGAAAGCTGATGAGTGTGGCACTGTTATGAGGAAGGACAGGTCAGTTGGCCACGTAATCCTGTCTCACGGCGGAACCATAGCTTTGGTGCCTGGAACTGGATGGCACTGCTGTGAGGAGGGACACACCAGCTGGCTGTGCTGAGCCCTTCTCACAGCAGAACCACAGTCTGGTAGCCTGGAACTGGATGGCACTGCTATGAGGAGGGACACACCAGCTGTCTGTGCTGAGCCCTTCTCACAGCAGAACCACAGTCTGGTAGCCTGGAACTGGATGGCACTGCTATGAGGAGGGACACACCAGCTGTCTGTGCTGAGCCCTTCTCACAGCAGAACCACAGTCTGGTAGCCTGGAACTGGATGGCACTGCTGTGAGGAGGGACACACCAGCTGGCTGTGCTGAGCCCTTCTCACAGCAGAACCACAGTCTGGTAGCCTGGAACTGGATGGCACTGCTGTGAGGAGGGACACACCAGCTGTCTGTGCTGAGCCCTTCTCACAGCAGAACCACAGTCTGGTAGCCTGGAACTGGATGGCACTGCTGTGAGGAGGGACACACCAGCTGTCTGTGCTGAGCCCTTCTCACAGCAGAACCACAGTCTGGTAGCCTGGAACTGGATGGCACTGCTGTGAGGAGGGACACACCAGCTGGCTGTGCTGAGCCCTTCTCACAGCAGAACCACAGTCTGGTAGCCTGGAACTGGATGGCACTGCTATGAGGAGGGACACACCAGCTGTCTGTGCTGAGCCCTTCTCACAGCAGAACCACAGTCTGGTAGCCTGGAACTGGATGGCACTGCTGTGAGGAGGGACACACCAGCTGTCTGTGCTGAGCCCTTCTCACAGCAGAACCACAGTCTGGTAGCCTGGAACTGGATGGTACTACTATGAAGAATGCAGCAAGATAGAACCATCAGTAAGACCCCAATAAAAAGAAAAACACAAATAAACAGACAGGAGATAAACAGTGGATAAATGCTAAGGTGAAGAAAAAATCTAGAACTAAGAAAAACAGAGACTCTGGAATAAGAAAGCCCAAGTACTTTGTAAGTTCTACAAGAAAGGGACTTGTTGGCATGGGGAAGCTGGGACACGTAGTTTTGCACACCTCAGACTCTATGCAAGATGTGCCCACCTTACTCATGCCAAGTACTGAAGCCAAAACCAACACGTGCAAACAAAACAGCTGATAGGGTCACTGCTCAGGAAGTATGCTGAGCTTGTATGTACTGCCCCCGATGAAGAGGGGACAGTATGCAGAAGCAGGACAGACTGTAGTTGTGGAACAATAGTCTTTTTTAACCCTTTAGCATTTAAACCGGCTGTATCCGGCCAGAATTTTCTCAACTCTTTCTGTTCAAACCGGCTGTAACTGGCCACTCATACTGATGATAAGGTATTTTTCTCAAAATAAATATCAAAATCTCATAGAATTGATATTATGTGAGATACTGTGTGAGGTAAAGCCTTTACTGTGAAAATACAATAGTATATATAGAGTAATGTAAATGTTATGTGAGGTAAAGCCTTTACTGTGAAAATACAATAGTATATATAGAGTAATGTAAATGTTATGTGAGGTAAAGCCTTTACTGTGAAAATACAATAGTATATATAGAGTAATGTAAATGGTAAAGGGTTAAACATGGCAGAAAAGATTGTGAGACAGCTGAGTTGGCTCCATCAAATATAAAGCCAAAGTCAGTCACATCAACATTCATGATCCCCACAAATAAAGGAGCCAGGGTGGTCACCACTGATACCCACACAAATGCCATTTCAGCAGCCCCCACTGACACCACAAATGTCATACCAGTGCTACTACTAAATGTCAGAGGGCTGGTAAAACTGACCAACATGTATGAGATCTACCTACCAAAGAGACCTAGCCTCAAACAATATGCATGACACTAACTGAAACTCACCTGACAGCTAGGATGGCAGATGTGGAGATAGACATACCAAAGTATGTTGTATTTCGTACTGACAGGATGGGGAGAACTCATTAGTATTGTAGATAGCCTGAAAAGGATTTAGGAAGAACTTCTGAAGCAAAACTGGACTGACAGTCTCTCTGTGGAAGATGTCAACATACAACTTGAACAATTCATGGAAATAATACGTTTCCTTTCCCTTGGAAAACATCGGTGACATGGAGAGGGGAGACTGGTTTACATGGGTAACTGTGTCACAGCTCACACCTATGCAGGTTTAGCTGGCCTCCTCCAAGGCATATCTCGTTGGAGGAGTCTTGGGTAATTTAATGATAGAAACCCCAGTCCCTATCATCTAAGTTCTTCAGCTGAGTAAACTGGAGAAACGTGAAATAAAGTGTCTTGCTCAAGGAAACAACACATCACCCGGTCCGAGAATTGAACTCACAACCTTTCGATTGCAACCCCAATGCTCTAACCACTAAGCCATGCGCCTGCTGGTCTTTCACAGACAAACCTTGCCCAGGCTTGTGCCTCAGTAGGGAACATTCTATGTGCAACACCATGGTCATTAGTGGGACCATAAAGATATATCTATACATAATATAAAAGAGAGATGTTTGTTGGTTGGTTCCTTCGTGCATCACACAAAAACAAATAGTGACAATGGAAAAGTAAGTACAGCAATGGTATCAAGATATACCCATGGAATCAGGGTATACCCAGGAAGGTTTATTGATACTCATTTTATAAAAGCGAAGAAAAATATCCTGAGTAAACTAACCAACCCGACTGCTATTTCTAGCAGGTTGGGAGACAACCATAAGGGATTCTCTCTGCGTTGTCAGTGATGCTTGTGTTTCACAACCAGCGTCTCCATGGAATCGAAAATTGGTTTACACACACATATTTACATATAATTATCTAAAAAAAAGACATCCTTCTACTCGTGTGTCTTTTTTTTTCCTGCTGGGTGCATATTACAAAATTGAATTTCACCATTCTCATAACAACAACAAATGCATGAATTACATCTTTATTGCATGGAAGAACCGTTGAAATAATTATAAGGAATAAACGATTTATGTAACATCATCTTTATTAATGTTATTATTATACTGAAGCTCCATCGTAACTACAAACTACGGATGTTGAGAGCTTTCTCCTGCTTGCTCCTGTTTTTTACCAAAGCAATCTCTTCGGAACACACACACACACACACACACACACACACACACACATATATATATATACAAGCAAATTATAAACGTAAACATGTAAGTATGTTTTTGAAACAGTGCGCGAGTTTGAAATTAGAAATTAGAAATTATAAGCTTTCACCGTATTTTAGACTAAAGAAATTTCTAGCCTGATAGTGGGGTTTATAACCCTCGGAGAAATGGAAAAAGATGAGTGTTGACGGCAGCACTCATCTTTTTCCATTTCTCCGAGGGTTATAAACTCCACTATCAGGCTAGAAATTTCTTTAGTCTAAAATACGGTGAAAGCTTATAATATATCATCATCATCATCATCATCATCAACGTTTAACGTCCGTGTTCCACGCTTGCATGGGTTTGGACAGGGGTATTCCCACTTGAGGCAAGAGTGATTGTCTTGCTCGCATAGGACTGTCTGGCAGGTTTTCTACAGTTGGATGCCCTTCCTAACACCAACCACATTTACAGTGTGGGTCTGGGAGGTTTTTAATATATATATATATATATATATATATATATAAAACAAAGAAAGTGTGGTAAGTAACCAGGTGGACCATAATGCACCAGAGTACTCAATACTTAGGGTAGTAGAGTGGGGAATGGTAAAAGAATCAGGCCCCCGATGGCTGAGCTCCAGCCGTTTCGACAGCTAGATCCAAACTAAACCAGTAGTATGGTTTAGTTCGGATGTATATATATACATATATACATGTGTATATATGTATATGTATATATATATATGTATATATGTAATGTATGTATATATATATATATATGCACATGGCTTAGTGGTTAGAGCATTGGCCTTGCAATTGAAAGGTTGTGAGTTCAATTCTCAGACCGGGTGATGTGTTGTTTCCTTGAGCAAGACACTTTATTTCACATTGCTCCAGTTTACTCAGCTGTAGAAATGAGATGATAGGGACTGGGGTCCCTATCATTCCACTGCAAAGTGGTCGTGGAGGTGCCACGGCAAAAAAGCACCCAGTACACACTGTAAATGAGGTTGGTGTTAGGAAGGGCATCCAGCTGTAGAAATCAAGCCAGAATCAGTTCCCGTCCCACCCTTGCAAGCAGGGAAACGTGGACGTAAAACGAAATGATGATGATGATGATGATATACATACATAGTATCAGCAATTATAATAAATGTTGAACAACAACAACATATTACACTCTAGACTTGTTTTATTTCAGTATTTTGAGGTTTTTTTTTTTAATTTTTAGTTTTGTTTTGTATTCATTGTTATTCTCAGAAATCTTATGAACCTGCTCAGATCTTCTTTCTCTGGTGACATCTTTCGTTGTCAACATCTCCTTTGTCACAGACTCAGGTCTCGGGCACTTGAATTTCTGAATAACAATAATAATAATAATTTCTTAATTGGCCACAAGGGCCGACATATAGGGGACAATACAATAGACGGAGGCTGTGGGGGAGGAAGGTACATATATATCAGTAATCGTGGTTTCTTATATAGGCACAAGGCCAGCAATTTGGGAGGAGAGTAAGGTCGATTCAATCAACCCCAGTGCGTGACTGGTACTTTATTTTATTGACCCCGTAAGGATGAAAGGCAAAGTTAACCTCGGCGGGATTTGAACTCGGATCATAAAGGGCCGTAACTCTATTCTGTAAAACAGCGTCTGACCCTCTACCGATACTGCCAATCCACTGCCCTACATATATAATAATAATTGTTTCTACTTTAGGCACAAGGCCAGCAATTACCACAGTACATTACTGGTACTTTATTTTATCGACCCCGTAAGGATGAAAGGCAAAGTTAACCTCGGCGGGATTTGAACTCAGAATGGCAAGGGCCGTAACCCTATGCGTCAAAGCATGGCGTCCGACCCTCTACTGATACTGGAACTCAGACCGTAAAGGGACGTAACTCTATGCGTCAAAGCATGGCGTCCGACCCTCTACCGACGCTGCCAATCCAATAATAATAATAATGGTTTCTGATTTAGGCACAAGGCGGAGGAAGGGAAAGTCGATTAAATTGACCCCCTGCAAGCATGGGTTAGACGGGTTGATTGCAAAGGTAAATAGTCATGTTTCTCTGTCTGCATTGGTACAGGTGATAGACTATTCTGGAAAGGGACGGATTCGATGTCAGAAGGTGAGTTCTTAGATCATCATCATCACCATCATCGTTTAACATCTATTTTCCACGCCAGCATGGGTTAGACGGGTTTGTCCCATTAGAGGTAAGTTAAGTCGGGTGACGATGTCTTGCTCATATAGGACTGTTTCTGGCTTGGTTTCTATGGCTGGATGTCCGTCCTAGCTTCAACAACCTTTACAGTGTGGACTGGGTGCTTTTTATTGTCACCTACACAACCACATTTACAGAATGTAAAACAAAGTTGACCTTGGTGGGATTTGAACTCAGAATGTAAAAAACCAGAACAAACGAAAGGCTTTAACTTAAGGTCCCCAACCACTGGCCATAAACCAATATCACTCCATGGATCATTTGCTACCGGGCCACAAAGAAA
>OZ024762.1:17122691-17125191 GCA_964016885.1 Eledone cirrhosa
ATGGGCCTAGAGGCCATAACCCTCTCCCTCCCCTCTCATTATTCTGTGACCCGAGAGCCCTAGAGCCTGTTCCTTCCTTTTCCGTTTTCATAACCACAAAAGACACTTACAATTTTATACAATAAAGATTTTTGTTGTTGTTGTTTAAACAATATATTAAATAACGTCATGTAAGTTTTTGACGTGAGTTTGTCTCCGGGATACTTACGAGGAGACTTCAAAACGTTCGTGGAAAAGGTACATAGCTAAAAATCATATGAGATCAAAATCCCTATTTTGATCTCAATGCACCTGTAAGTTCTCATACTAACGTGTCATAGCATGTTCTAACACGAAACCTTGACTGTATGTTGCAACACGGCACCGCCAGCCGGAAGTCAGCACACGCTCGAGTAACATGGCCTCCATCAAAACATCAAATTCATGGTGAAGTTAGGGTGGAAGAGCAGCCAAAACATTGACACTCTGGAACAGGTTTATGGAGGCAATGCCCCAAATAAATCAACAACCTACAAATAGATAAGTAATTTTAGAAGTGGAAGAGATGAGGTTGAAGATGATCCCCAGTTGAAGATGTAAAAAAAGCTGCTTTGACATGGTTTAAATCGAATGGCAGACGGTTTAAATCAAATGCAGATGTATTTAAAGGCTGGTATTAATGCTTGCGGAAGTGAAAATATATGGAGCATATATTTAAAATAAACATAATCACTGAAACCGTTTTATCCTACTGTCCTTTTTCCACGAACTTTTTGAAGTCCTCGCGTATACATATATACAGCAGGTCCGAGCACAAAGGAACCAAACTCCCACTGTCACTGCCTCCGTCCCTCCCGAATCTACCCACCAAACTCCCACAATCATTGCCTCCGTCTCACCCGCTCTCCCCACCAAACTCCCTCTGTCACCGCTTCCGTCTCTCCCGCTCTCCCCACCAAACTCCCACTGTCACTGCCTCCGTCCATTCCGCTCTACCCACCAAACTCCCACTGTCACTATCTACGTCCCTCCCGAATCTACCCACCAAACTCCCACTGTCATTGCCTCCGTCTCTCCCGCTCTCCTCACCAAACTCCCACTGTCACTGCCTCCGTCTCCCCGCTCTCCTCACCAAACTCCCACTGTCACTGCCTCCGTCTCCCCGCTCTCCTCACCAAACTCCCACTGTCACTGCCTCCGTCTCTCCCGCTCTCCCCACCAAACTCCCACTGTCACTGCCTCCGTCCCTCCAGCTCTCCCCACCAACTCCCACTGTCACTGCCTCCGTCTCTCCCGCTCTCCCCACCAAACTCCCACTGTCACTGCCTCCGTCTCCCCCGCTCTACCCACCAAACTCCCACTGTCACTGCCTCCGTCTCCCCCGCTATCCCCACCAAACTCCCACTGTCACTGCCTCCATCCCTCCCGAATCTACCCACCAAACTTCCACTGTCATTGCCTCCGTCCATCCCGCTCTCCCTACCAAACTCCCACTGTCACTGCCTCCGTCTCTCCCGCTCTCCCCACCAAACTCCCACTGTCACTGCCTCCGTCTCCCCCGCTCTCCCCACCAACTCCCACTGTCACTGCCTCCGTCCCTCCAGCTCTCCCCACCAACTCCCACTGTCACTGCCTCCGTCTCCCCCGCTCTACCCACCAAACTCCCACTGTCACTGCCTCCGTCCATCCCGCTCTCCCCACCAAACTCCCACTGTCACTGCCTCCGTCTCCCCCGCTCTCCCCACCAACTCCCACTGTCACTGCCTCCGTCCCTCCAGCTCTCCCCACCAACTCCCACTGTCACTGCCTCCGTCTCCCCCGCTCTACCCACCAAACTCCCACTGTCACTGCCTCCGTCCATCCCGCTCTCCCCACCAAACTCCCACTGTCACTATCTCCGTCTCCCCCGCTCTCCCCACCAAACTCCCACTGTCACTGCCTCCGTCTCCCCCGCTCTCCCCACCAAACTCCCACTGTCATTGCCTCCGTCTCTCCCGCTCTCCCCAACAAACTCCCACTGTCACTATCTCCGTCTCCCCCGCTCTCCCCACCAAACTCCCACTGTCACTGCCTCCGTCTCCCCCGCTCTCCCCACCAAACTCCCACTGTCACTGCCTCCGTCTCTCCCGCTCTACCCACCAAACTCCCACTGTCACTACCTCCGTCTCTCCCGCTCTACCCACCAAACTCCCACTGTCACTGCCTCCGACCATCCCGCTCTCCCTACCAAACTCCCACTGTCACTGCCTCCGTCCCTCCCGATATACCCACCAAACTCCCACTGTCACTGCCTCCGTCCCTCCCGATATACCCACCAAACTCCCACTGTCACTGCCTCCGTCCCTCCCGATCTACCCACCAAACTCCCACTGTCACTGCCTCCGTCTCTCCCGATCTACCCACCAAACTCCCACTGTCACTGCCTCCGTCTCTCCCGATCTACCCACCAAACTCCCACTGTCACTGCCTCCGTCTCTCCCGATATACCCGACTATTTGACTAGCAAATAACCTCGTAAGGC
>OZ024762.1:17132691-17155191 GCA_964016885.1 Eledone cirrhosa
GGAGTGATTTTATACCACGAGGCGGACTGACCCTTAAGCAGACCTGCCGACGTGTAAAAACCTAAACAGGGAGTACCATGTAAAAACGTGTCCCCAAAACGAGGAGAAATGAGGCAAAATGGGGAGATTTTACATAATTGTTGCTACTTTAGGCACAAGGCCAGCAATTACCCAGTACATTACTGGTACTTTATTTTATCGACTCCGTAAGGATGAAAGGCAAAGTTAACCTCGGCGGGATTTGAACTCAGACTGTAAAGAGACGTAACTATGCTAGAAAGCATGGCGTCCAACCCTCTACCGATACTGCCGATTCACATAATGAAAGCTATACCTATTTTGACAAGAGAAGACATCTCTCACCCACCCCAAAGTGGGTGCGTGATCTCGCCGACGGACGGGGAGAGTTGGTAGGTCAGCTTAAGTTTTAATCATGGTGGTGGCGTATAAATTTGATTTACTTCCATAAACAAACATTATTAATTTATTTCTCACTTAGGCGCTGGATTGGCAGTATTGGTAGAGTGTCGGATGCCATGCTTTGGCGCATAGAGTTACGGCCCTTGCCATTCTGAGTTCAAATCCCGCCGAGGTTAACTTTGCCTTTCATCCTTACGGGGTCGATAAAATAAAGTACCAGTAATACACTGGGTAATTGCTGGCCTTGTGCCTAACGTAGAAACAATTAATTTATTTCTCACTTAGAATAACCATTATTTCTTTATCATTATTTAGAAATTATTATTCAAAGCATGTAACTTCCTCTCTGATTATTAAGGTGGTGTTTGCAATATAATTTGTGGGAAATATTTAGATAGATATAAACACTTTATCACTTTCGTTACTATATTTCCAATGTAAATTAATGACAGGGTTTTCAAATAATTTTTTAGAGTAATAAATGATGTTGAGTCTTCTTCTTCGCCCACTTATTCCTGAGAGGGTCGTGGAGGAAGAGTCTTAAAACACTCCTTCCAGCGGGTTCTGTCAGAAACAACCGTCTCCAACTGATCCAGCTGGATCCCCAAGCAAGACCAGCCAATCTTGCTCGGGGTCTACTCCTGGGTCTCATGCGGGTTGGTTTTGCCCGTAAAATCTGTCCAGCGATTCTTTCCTGGGACATTCTAACCACATGACCATAGTATCGGAGTTGAGAAGTAGCAGCTCTACGTGGAGTAACTCTCTGATTTCCGAGCTACACACTCTATAGAGTAACCTTACTCCAAGACCCTTCAGAGGAACCCCATTTTGGCCGCTTGTATTCGCGATCGTATTCTTTCGGTCATTACCCAAGATTCAAGAGCATAGGTATGGTTCGCACGAATACCAAATTGAAGACAGCGAGTAATATAAAGAACTGATGTTTGGAACATAACTTAACAAAGGTTCTTACATAAAATTGTCATGGAAAGTTTTTAGATAAATATAAACACTTTAACACTATCGTTACTATATTTTCAATGAAAAACACTGTCTTTGATTTCCAAATAATTTTAGAAATAATCAAGAATTTGGAGTGATTTAGTAATATAATTAACTCTCTGATTGGAACATAACTTAACAAAGGTTATTACATAAAATAGTTTTTAGAGAAATATATAAACTTTAATACTTTCGTTATTATATTCTTAATAAAAGACATTGTCTTTTTAAATAATTAAAAAAATTAATGAAGAATTTGGAGAAATTTAATAATATAACTAACTTTCTCATTATTAAGCTGGTGTTTGGAACATAACTTAATAAAGGTTCTTACATAGAACTATGACAGAATGTGTTTAGATAAATATAAATACTTCAAAATAAACAGTTTTGTATCACAAAACCAGGGGAGGTTTCAAACGTTTTGGTATAAAAAAAAGGCTTTATTTTATCAACCCCGTAAGAATGAAAGGCAAAGCAAAGCTCAACAGGATTATAACCGTGGCGTGAAGCAACTGAGAGTACAAGACTGCCCTCATCCCCTGGACAGGACGTCAGTCCATCGCAGAGATACCCCCCAGATATTACTGGTACTCATTTTTACCTGAGTATACTGGAACAACGCGAAATAAAGTGTTTTGCTCAAGAACACAACACCCAGCCCGGTCTAGGAATCGAATCAATGTCATTATGATCATAATTCCAACACGCTTACCACTAGGCTTCGCTAGACTCCTCCCCTGGACAGGATGCCAGACCATCGCAGGGTTAAACCCCCAGTTATTACTGGTACTCATTTTCAGCTGAGTATACCGATGCAATGTGAAATGAAGTGTTTTGTTCAAGAAGAAAACACACAATCCAGCCTAGGAATCGAACCCACGATATGATCAATAGACTTACCACTTGGCCAACAGATGATAAAATCAAAGTTGACTTCGGTGGGATTCGAACTCAGAAAGTCAAGTATTTTGCGCGATGCTCTACCGCCTCTGTAAAACAACTGACATCGCCGCCATATTGCATCGTATAAACGCGTGTGTGTGGAGGTGTGTGTGTGTGGAAGTGTGTGTCTGGAGGTGTGTGTGTGCGTGTGGAGGTGTGTGTGGAGTTGTGTGTGTGTGTGGAGGTGTGTCTGTGTGTGGAGGGGGGGATGTGTGGAGGTATGTGTGTGTGTGAAGGTGTCTGGAGGTGTGTGTGTGTGGAGGTGTGTGTGTGGAGGTGTGTGTGTGTATATGTATCTGTGTGTCAGTGTGTATATATGTGTATGTGTGTCAGTGTGTGTATGTATGTGTATGTGTGTGTATGTGTGTGTGTATGTGTGTGTATGTGCCACTGTATCTGTTGTGTGTGTATGTATGTGTCTGTGTGTCAGTGTGTGTGTCAGTGTGTATGTATGTATGTATGTATGTATGTATGTGTATGTGTGTATGTGTAAAAATGAAATTGCTACTGTGAATGAAATACTGCGATAATTTATGAATCGAGTGACATATTTTGCAGGGAATCTCTTCTTCATTATACATCAACGTGTGTATATATATATATGTGTGTTTATGGGTGTGGGTGTATATATATATATACACATGCAATATATATTTATGTACATACACACACAAATATTATATATATATATATATATACACACATGTGTGTATATATATATATACACATGCAATATATATTTACACACACACACACACACATCTATATACATACACACACATGTACATATATATGTGTGTGTGTATGTGTGAGTGTGTGCATTTATATATGTATAGATGCATGTATATATATTTATGTATGAATGCATGAATATATATATGTGTGTGTGTGTGTGTGTGTGTGTGTGTGTTTGTGTATGATGGAAGACTGTACGTGTTTGTAGGTGTGTTCGTTACACACAGTTAGTGTGCCATGTTTTGGCAACTTGTACACAGCTATGGCAGCTTACGTACGATAGATCACCATTGCAGCTTATATTTCAATGAATTGGCAGACGACACCGAGAGAAAACACCGTAGTTTAAACATGGCCGTCGTCGGACCAGCTTTTAACACAGACTAAATATTGACTTTACGTCGTCAGCACGCAGACGTATATACATACATGAATGCATACACATGCACATACACACACACGCACACACACATATATATATATACACACATACATACACATACACACACATATATATATATAGACACACACATATATATATATATATACATATATATAAATACATAATATATATATATATATAAGTTTATCCCGGGTTCAATCAGGGGTAACCACAGTAAGTAAGGTACTCAATACAAAGCAAAGTATAAATATTTAATATAGAAACGGCTTCTACAGGACTAGAACTGTTTCATTCGGGAGAAATCTTCAGGGCTTCCTGATGATTTCTCACGAATGAAACAGTTCTAGTCCTGTAGAAGCTTTTCTATATGAATGGAATAACAACAACACCCAAACAAACAACACTGACCTAAGAGAAGTATAAATAAATAAATAAATAAATAAATACATACACAAGCACAATAACAACACACACATATAAACACACACTAGTAAACTAAGATAGAATACATTAACCAATACACAGTCACCCAAACAAGAACACACATCAAACAAAACACTATACACACACGCAAACGCAGAGAAGACAAAAAAAAAAAAAGAATAAACAAATAAATAAATAAATAAACAGACTAAATAAAGATGGCGTAAGCATACAATGCAACGGGAGGAAACACTGACGATGTTGCAGATTTGCAACGAAAGAACTTTGATAGACTATATATATAAAAGTTTGTGTCTATATTGTATCTGTATTTTTTGACCGTTGGTCAGTCAATGGCAACATTGAGGACCGAATAAATTAAATTAACCGATATAAAAGACACAAGCGAAAACCAACCAAAAAAGTGAGTGTGTTCTGTTTTTAATTCTGGCAATATTATTACACAAATATGACCCTCCCCAAGTATAACAATATATATAAATATATATATCCTGTATATATATATATATATATATATATATATATATATATATATATATATATATATATATATATATATATATATATGTATGTATGTATGTATAATGGTCAGGTCACGAGTTGGTACTGTAACATTTATCCCAGTACAACCTGTCCCATGGTCGGGTCGTTGGCGACTAAACTGGCAACCCCACCAAGGTTTCTTGGTGAGGAGAGTGACTTTGGACATCCTGCAGGACTAAAAACAAAACCTGTCAAAGGGCAAAGGAGCTCTTAAGAGTCAATGGCCATCCAAAATCACCGGGAGAGATGACCCCTTAGCCTTTGTCAAGGCAGAATTCTAGGAGAAGGAAAACTCTGATATAACACCTGCAACCCTGATGGTATCCAATGATGTTGACTTGTTCTTCTTTTTGGTAAATATCATCTCGGTTAAGAGAGTGGGACTGGATTTGTGCAGTGCCTTTGCTCACTATAAAAGCTTCACGGCACAGGCATTGCTTTATATCTGGAGATCTCTCTGCACTTGTCGTCACATGGTACCATGGGCCCAGCACTATGTGTCAATAATTGTCACAAGTGTAGTGTTTGTACCAGAGTTTTCAAGTCGCTGGCTGGACTAAAAAGTCACACTCGTTCAGCGCATCGGTAGGGGTTCTCCTACATGGATATAAAGTAGTGGCCGTACTCGAAAACGAGTTGGCAGCCACCATATATATGTATATATATGTGTATGTATGTATATATATATATATATATATATATATATATATATATATATATATATATATATATATATAGTGGTGGAACACTGGAAGGTAATATCGTAGTGGTAGAGCACTCAGTCCAAGTGACGAGTTAGGTAGAAGTGGTTACACAACAGTTAGTTCAACATACCGAGAACAATTGTTTCACCTTCGCGGATCTTCAGCATATATATATATATATATATATATATATATATATATATATATATATATATATATATATATATATATATATTAGGTATAGGATTATCCAAGATGTAGTAATGGTTAATTACTACACTGGATATGGTTGACGTACGGTAAGAGGTTACTCTACGAGTTATGGAAGAATTGTTCAAGAAACTTAGTTCCTGATCCTTCAGTATTCAGGAGTGTATATAAAGAATGAGGAAACAGTGGTCACAGCATTGGATATTCGAGTTCTGCAAGTACTTGTGAATTTGCACGTAGCGTAACTAGGCTGCAGTACCACCGTGGAAACACTTGTAAGCACACGGAATAAATTACCTTTTTATGATGTCTACCTGTTATTATTCATTCTTATATATATATATATATATATATATATATATATATATATATATATATATATATATATATATATATATATATTGGAAAATGTGTGTAATCATTGGTACAGTTAGGTATATTAAGACAGTGGGGAAGAAAAAAATGGCTTCGCTTGTGCTTTCAACAAATTTATTTTCTTCACAAATTCCCAAAAGAATTTTTTTCCGGATTAGAAAAAAATTTTTCTAATCCGAAAATAAATTTGTTGAAAGCACAAGCGAAGCCATTTTTTTCTTCCTCCTTGTCTTAATATATATATATATATATATATATATATATATATATATATATATATATATACACATACATACATACATATATATATATATATATATATATATATATGCTGAAGATCCGCGAAGGTGAAACAATTGTTGAAAACATCTTTACGATGTGTGTATATATATATATATATATATATATGTATATACACGCCGTAAAGATGTTTTCTCTCATCTACACAAACAATGGTAGTATTCCATATATATATCATGAATATTTAGAATTCTATATAAACTTGTATGTTGTATACACTAGAACGTGTATATATTGTATATGTGTGAATAGCCTGTATGCATATAGGCTTCTGTATATAAACATACATACATATATATATATATATATATATATATATATATATATATATATATATATATATATTATATACATATATACATATACATATATATATACATATATATATATATATATATATATATATATATATATATATATATATATACACATACATATATATATATATATATATATATATATATATATATATATATATATATATATATATACTATAAAGTATGTCCTTAGAATCATTTCATAATATATATACACTATTTCCTCTCCCAATTAGCATAATTAACCACACAAAAAAAAAAATCAATTAGACCAGGCTATAAGATTAAAAGGCATCTATGAAGAAATAGTAGATAAATAAACGACAGCCATCTATTCGCGATCAACAGCTATAGAATATTTACCCAACATTTCAACACCACGTGGAAATCGATTAAATATACCGTCAACCATACACAATTAGGTATAAAATTAAAGTTAGAAGAAAAAATGCATATACACATACCAGGATTACGTTTTTACCCTAGGGTTTCATTCGCTTTTGGAAATATCTTATTAAGGATAAAATCTCGAGCTTCGAATTCATCAGGAAACAAACTCATTTGGACAAAGGATATATATACAGGGTGGGGCATAATTCCTGTTACAAAGTTTTAAATCAATTTAAAAATACATTATGCTGCTAATATAACTAATATATTTGTATCAAATCCATGCACTATAACCATATTAACTATTTTTGAGAACATTACGCCATTAACAATTTGCAATGTCCATAGAATTGAAAAGAAAGTTTATAATAGTGAAGCATGAAAAAGGCCTGACTCCACCCGAGATATTTAAACTGGGGAAAATTCTTAAGATCAATAGAATGTTGATCAAAAGGACAATCGATCGATTTAAGGAAACTTCCTCGACCAAAGACAGACCTCAATCCGGACGCCCTCGCACCTCAAGAAAATCAAAACTCATTAAAAGTGTGAGGGAAAAAATAAAGCATAATCCAAGAAGGTCCATGAGAAAAATGGCAGAAGAAGCAGAAACATCGCCGAGAACTATGCGGATGATATGTCGAGATGATCTGGGGATGTCACCCTATAAGTTCCAAAAGAGGCAGCTTCTTTCTGCAGCCTCAATTGAAAAGAGGCTCTCCAGAAGTAAACTGTTATTGAACCGTATCAAGGATGACACGCTGCAAAACATCATCTTTACAGATGAGAAGTTATTCACTGTGCAGCAGTCTCACCATCATCAAAATGATGGAGTACTTGCAAAAAGTTTCAAATCAATTCCTTCAAGTGTAGGAAAAGTGTTCAGAACACAGAAACCAGCACCAGTGATGCTTTGGGCAGCCATTTCTGAAAGAGGGAAGTCTCCTCTGATTTTTGTGCCTCAAGGAGTTAAAATTAACAAAGAACTTTGTATAAAGGATATTTTGGAAGGAGCACTGATGCCATGGTGCGTATCTGTTTATGGCGATGACATGTGGACTCTCCAACAAGATGGAGCAACGAGCCACACTGCTCGCGTAACACAATAGTGGTGTAGAGACCATTGTCCTGCATGGATCAGTAAGAAGAGTGGCCTCCCACATCACCAGATCTCAACACTCTCAATTTTTCTTTATGGTCAATTCTTGAGAGTGAAGCCTGCTCTACTCCTAGCCAAAATATTGAAACTCTAAAATCAAAACTGAATAAAGTATTGGGAGAAAATACCCATGGAAACTGTTCGTGCAGCCATCGAAGACTTTCCTAGAAGTCTTCGAGCAATAGTGAGAGCTAGGGGAAAGCATTTCGAATAAATTTTTGTGCAGTTATTTAATAGTATATTACTTACTATTTGTTGAAGTCAGATCTTGAAATAAATGTTTTTTTCAAGAACTATTTGCATTTTATTTTGTAACAGTTTTTATGCCCCACCCTGTATAATGAATGGATTTGTAAACATTCGCTGTTGATGTTTGCGTTTTATGATATGACTGGAGTTGGTAGTAGTTGTTACTCACACATATATATATACACATATACATACATATATACACATATATACACATATATATATACATATATACATACATATATACACATATATATACATATATACATACATATATACACATATATATATACATATATACATACATATATACACATATATATACATATATACATACATATATACACATATATACACATATATACACATATAGATACATACATATATACACATATATACACATATATATATACATATATACATACATATATACACATATATATACATACATATATACACATATATACACATATATACACACATATATATACATACATATATACATACATATATACATACATATATACACACATATACACATATATACATACATAGATACACATATACACACATGCACACGTATACACGCACATACACGTACATTGGCGCATATACACAGACATATACATACACACACAATCGCGTATATATATATACACACGCAAACACTGGGATACACACACACATATACACACATATATGTACACATATACACACACATATACACATAGATGCACACACGTATACACAAACAAACACAGGGATACACACACATATGTACACATATGTACACATATACACAAACATGCACACACATATACACACACACATTCGCTCACACACACACACATAGACACGCTCACACACACACACACACATCTAGAAACACAGCAAGGCATGCATATACATGCAAACATTCCCAGATACACATACACGCAAATACACACACACACACACACACACACACACACACACACACACATACACGCAAATACACCACCACCACCAACAACAACAGCAACCATACACACAGGTACAACCATACACACACGTTTATATATATATATATATATATACACACTTCCAAACACACTGTACACACCTACAACACATTTACACACCTCCACACACACTGAACACATCTACAACACATCTACACACCTCTAAACACACTGAATACATCTACACACCTCCAAATACACTGTACACGTCTACAACACATCTACACACCTTCACATCTACACACCTTCAAACACACTGAACACAACACGTAGCTGTGTGTATGTTGTGTCACTACCGTGTGAATGGTCAGTGTAATTGTATGTAGTGGGTATATATATTATGAACGTGTCTACACAGCAGCCACACGTTTACACACATTAGCAACACAACGTACACATATATATCTACACATAGATAAACTCTGCATACACACAATTGCGCAGAGAGAACCACAACACATTTAATTACACACATACACAACACAACATATATCTAAACACAAGACATAGATAGACTATACACAGATTTACACATTGTTCACATATTTTACACATGTATGTGTCTACACATGTGCTGCGTATATTTACACACTTCTCAGCCCAAACGTTATAGAGTTATGAGTTATGGTGACCCCAAGTTTTATATCCAGAGTTTGCTGGACAATCATCGGACGATTGAAAAACATGAAAAACACGCCCCAGCATCATATATGGGTTGTTATTGCTTCCTGTCGGCAGTTTCTGGTATTGCATTCTGGGTTTGAAGACATAGAACGGGCCATAACTTGTTATATATTGATATTTAATGATAGTAATGTATATGTACCAGTCAAGTACCAGTCAAGTATTGGGGTCGATTCTTTCTCTGTATCTCTCTCTCTCTCTATCTCCCGCTCTCTATCTCTATCCCCCCCCCTCTCTCTCTCTCTCTCTCTCTCTCTCTCTCTCTCTCTCTCTCTCTCTCTCTCTCTCTCTCTCTATCATTGTCTTCTTCAGCCTAAATCCCGCCGAGATCAACTTTGCCTTTCATCCATTCAAGGTCGACAAAAAAAGTACCAGTCAAGTATTGGGTCGATTCTTCCTTTATATGTCTTTCTCTCTCACACACACACAGATTGTCTCCTTCAGTCTCCCGCTGAGATCAACTTTGCCTTTCATCCATTCGAGGTCGATAAAAAAAGTACCAGTGAAGTACTGGGGTCGATTTTCCCTCTATATCTCTCTCTCACTTCCTTTCTCTCTCTCTCTCTCTCTCTCTCTCTCTCTCTCTCTCTCTCTCTCTCTCTCTCTCTCTCTCTATCCTTCTCTGGAAGATATCTACTGTATTCCGACCTGGAGAGGAGATGAGCTCCTCCAGGTTTTAAAATTGTCTTAGAAACGCTGTATTTCAATATGGCGACCATACGACTCCTCAGAAGTTATGGCTCCAGAACATACCATACTATACCATACCATACTATACCATACTATACTATACTATATCATACCATGCCATACCATACTATACCATACCATACTATACTATATCATACCTTACCATACTATACCATACAATACTATACTAAATCATACCATACTATACCATACCATACTATACTATATCATACCATACCATACCATACTATACCATACCATACTATACCATACTATACTATACCATACCATACCACACAATACCATACCATACTATATCATACCATACCATACTATATCATACCATACCATACTATATCATACCATACCATACCTATGTATATATCTACTCACAATTAAAGTACGGCTCGTATATAAACATATACACTCAACATAGACAGTTTTTTTATGCATACATATTTACACACAAATATTTACTGCATGTATATATAATTTTCTATAAGCAGGTATGTATATATGTAGAGGTGTAGCCATGCAGTTCTATAGCTGTGCAGCCATGCATGATGGTGTATAAGAGGCTGTTTACTTGCAGATGACTGCATTTTTAATGCATCGATGCATCTCTATCAATCTGCTATTACTACATAAGCACAAACCTCCACACACACACACACACACACACACACACACACACATATATATATATATATATATATATAAACATCACATACAATCGGGCATTTATATATTTAGATAGACAATACTAAGTGAGTTAATGTATGAAGACAGGCAGACGATACACGACAAGCTAGTAGAAAAATGATTCAAGAATGTGGAAATTTTATAGAAAATAATCGGAAGTGTCGGTATTTTGTAGAAAATAATTGGAGATTGTGGAATTTTGTAGAAAATAATTGAAGATTGTGGAATTTTGTAAAAAATAATTGAAGATTGTGGAATTTTGTAGAAAATGATTGGAGATTGTGGAATTTTATTGAAAATAATTGGAGATTGTGGAATTTTATAGAAAATGGTTAAAGATTGTGGAATTTTGTAGAAAATAATTGGAGATTTTGGAATTTTGTATAAAATGGTTAAAGATTGTAGGATTTTATTAGGAAAATCTCCAGTTAATTCACAAGTATTTTTTGAACGTCTGCATTGTGTAATGTTGTGTATTTGCAACAGTTTATGTATGTTTGTTTGTATGCGGAGACATAGAAATAGTCGGTCTGGACACCGGATCGCGCGGTTAAACCACTGGGAGTAAAGGACCTCTAGCCTTTGTCAGGGCATTCTTCTAGGAGAAGGTAACTCAGGAAACTGGGATAACTCTGACATAAAACCTGCGGCTCAGTAGTTACCGATGTTGTTGATCTTTTCTTCTTTTCGGGTTATAGCTACTGTCGCTCAGAGAGTGGGATTGGCTCAGTGCACAGTCTTTCCTCACTTTAAAAAATATCTTTACGCACAGGCATTGCACGATAGAATTAATTAATAATTATTAATAATGGTATATCGTGCAATGGCCATACTCGATAACGAGGGGGCAGCCATCATGTATGTATGAATGTGTATATGTATGTATGTATGTATGTATGTATGTATGTATGTATGTATGTATGTATGTTGGTAATTATGTTTGTATGCAGGGCCTCGAAGAGAAATTTTGCAAGGTGGTACAAGACCCCTTTGGGGCCCGAACCAGGCAAAGAGTTTTCTCAAAATGGATGTTACATGGTTACCCTGGGGCCTTCTTAGCTTTTGGGCCCCGGAACAAAGTACTGGCTGGACCCCCCCTCAAAGGCCCTGTATGTATATATATATGTATGTATGTATATGTATGTATGTATATATGTATGTATATATGTATGTATGTATATATGTATGTATATATGTATGTATGTATGTATGTATGTATGTATGTATGTATGTATGTATGTATGTATGTATGTATGTGTGCATGTATGTTTGTATGTATGTATATATATATGTATGTATGTGTATGTTTGTATATATGTATGTATGTTTGTATGTATGTATGTGTATGTTTATATATGTGTGTGTGTGTATGTGTTAATGTGTGTGTGTGTGTGTGCATCTATATATGTATATATGTGTGTGTGTGTATGTATGTGTGTGCATGTATGTATGTGTGTGCATGTATGTATATGTGTGTGTGTGCGTGTATGTATGCATGTATATATATATATGTGTGTGTATGTATGTATGTATACATGTATATATATATATATGTGTGTGTGCGTGTGTGTGTGTGTATGTATACATGTATATATATATTAGTCTGAACGTATAGCCATTTCTAGTTAATTCACAAGAAACGCCATTACAAACTAGTTTCTATTCTTTTCAATTTTTTTATTTATTCATTCTATTAATGGCAGACGACTGCAGCTGAAGAAAATAACTACACAACGGCTTTCCTTTCCATTTTTACGTGCATGCATAAAAGTGTATAGCCTATATATATCGTACATCTATATAGCGTGCGCCCACACACACACACACACATACACATATATATATATATATATATATATATATATATATATATATAGTGTGTGTATAAAATAATTGTTTCTACTTTAGGCACAAGGCCAGCAATTACCCAGTGCATTACTGGTACTTTATTTTATCGACCTCGTAAGGGTGAAAGACAAAGTCAACCTCGGCGGGATTTGAACTCAGATCGTAAAGGGACGTAACTATGCTGTAAAGCATGGCGTCCGACCCTCTACCGATACTGCCACTCCACCAGTGTGTGTATAAAATAATAGTGTGTATATATTGAGAAAAAAATTTGATTGAGAGTGTTGAATATCTGCAGAGAAGACCGAATGAGAACCAATGTGACTCCATTGCGATAATCAACAGTTAGATTGAATGGGCGGTATTTGAATGAATATTTAGTGGTTTGTGAACGAATTTCTAGACTTGAGCGTAAAAGCTTGCAGAGTTGTCACCATTGGTCGATTTGCTTAAGCAGACGTTAAGCAGAAGACAATATATACAACATACAACATGCAATATACAACATACAATATAGAACATACAACATATAACATACAATATACAACATACAACATACAATATACAACATACAACATACAATATACAGCATACAACATACAATATACAACATACAATATACAATATAGAACATAGAACATACAACATACAATATACAACATTCAATATACAATATAGAATATACAACATACAACATACAACATACAATATACAACATGCAATATACAACATACAATATACAATATACAACCATTTTCTACCATTCAACCAGTGAAATACTCAAAACCATTGAAAAGCCATTTTGAAAAAAGATTTTTCCTTCATGTAAAACATCTTAGAAAAAAACTAGTGTGTTTTTATTATAATTGTTTCTACATTTGGCACAAGGCCAGCAAATACTCAGTGTATTACTGGTACTTTATTTTATTGACCCCGTAAGGATGAAAGGCAAAGTTAACCTCGGCGAGATTTGAATTCAGAATGATATTTTATTATAATGATAGTGAAACTTGGTAATGTTAACGTGTAGTAGTAGTAGTAGTGGTAGTGGTAATAGTAGTAGTAGTAGTAGTAGTAGTAGTAGTAGTAGTTGTAGTTGTTGTAGTAGTAGTGGTGGTGGTAGTAGTAGTGGTAGTAGTAATAGTAGTAGTGGTTGTAGTAGTAGTGGTGGTGGTGGTGGTGGTAGTAGTAGTAGTAGCAGTAGTAGTAGAGTAGTGGTAGTAGTAGTAGTAGTAGTAGTAGTAGTAGGATTAGTAGTAGTAGTAGTAGTGGTGGTGGCGGTAGTAGTAGTAGTAGTAGTGGTTGTAGTAGTAGTAGTAGTAGTAGTGGTTGTAGTAGTAGTAGTAGTGGTGGTGGTGGTGGTGGTGGTGGTAGTAGTAGTAGTAGTGGTAGTAGTGGTGGTGGTGGTAGTGGTAGTAGTAGTAGTAGTGGTTGTAGTAGTAGTAGTAGTAATAGTAGGAGTAGTAGTAGTGGTTGTAGTAGTAGTAGTAGTGGTGGTAGTAGTAGTAGTAGTAGTAGTAGTAGTAGTAGTAGTTGTTGTTGTAGTAGTAGTGGTAGTTGTGGTGGTAGTAGTATTAGTAGTAGTAGTAGTAGTAGCAGTAGTAGTAGTAGTAGTAGTAGTAGTAGTAGTGTATGTGTGAGTGTGTATTGTAAGTATGTAGGTAAATGCATGGTGTGCAACTTTGCTACATATATATACTTGTGTATGTATATATATATATATACTTGTGTATGTATATATATATATATATATACATATATGTATATACACACACACATATATATATATATATATATGTGTGTATATATATATATACATATACGTATATACACACATATATATATAAATATATACATATATATAAATATATACATATATATATATATATATATATATATATATATATATATATATAAATATATATATATATATATATATATATATATAAATATATATATATATACATATATGTATATATATATATATATATATATATGTATATATATATATACATACCTACATATATATGTATATAAATAAATATATATATATATATATATATATATATATATATATATATATACATGTATATATATATATGTATATATATATATATACATATATATATATATATATACATGTATATATATATATGTATATATATATATCTATATCTATATCTATATATATATATATATATATATATATATATATATATATATATATATATATATATATATATTTATATATATATAGGTTATATATATATAAATAGCCTCCATTTCATTGGCTCCGCCTATCAAACCCCGCCCACTTTACCGCTCACGTGTCGGGCATGAGGCCGAGAAACGAGTCACGTGTCGCAGCACGATTGTCTCTTTTCTCGTAGCAACAAGATGGAGCCGAGTACTGCGGTGGTGGTGATGATGAGGAGGAGGATGGTGGGGGGGGGGATTCTACTAGGATTTGGTGAATGGCGGAGGAGGTTGATGAATGTGAAAGAGAAAAATAAACATGGCCGCGAAGACGATTATGAATGAATGAGAGAGAGAGAGAGAGAGAGAGAGAGAGAGAGAGAGAGAGAGAGGGAAGGAGAGAGGGAGAGAGGAAAAAGATGAGGAAAGAGAGAGAGAGAGAGAGAGAGAGAGAGAGAGGGAGAGAGGAGTGAGATGAGGAAAGAGAGAGAGAGAAAGAGAGAGAGAGAGGAAAAAGATGAGGAAAGAGAGAGAGATAGAGGGAGATGAGGAAAGAGAGAGAGAGAGAGAGAGAGAGAGGAGTGAAATGAGGAAAGAGAGAGAGGAAACAGTTGAGGAAAGAGAAAGAGAGAGAGAGAGAGAGTGCGAGAGAGAGAGAGAGAGAGAGAGAGAGAGAGAGAGAGAGAGAGAGAGAGAGAGAGAGAGAGAATGAGTTGCTTGCAATAATAATGTTAGAATTGCTAGCAATAATAATGATTTATTATATAGGAACAAGGCCAGCAATTTTGGGGCAGGGGGAAGTCGATTAAATCAACCCCAGTGTATTACTGGTACTTTATTTTATCGACCCCGTAAGGATGAAAGCAAAGTTAACCTCGGCGAGATTTGAAATCAGATCATAAAGGGCCGTAACTCTATGCTGCAAAGCATGGTGTCTGACCCTCTACCGATACTGCCAATCCATCGCCCCTTTGTTGTTGAATGATGATGATGGTGATGATGGTGATGGTGGTGATGGTGGTGATGGTGGTGATGGTGATGGTGATGATAATGGTGGTGCTGATGGTGATGATGGTGATGATGGTGATGGTGGTGATGATGGTGATGGTGGTGATGATGGTGATGGTGGTGATGGTGGTGATGGTGATGATGATGATGGTGGTGTTGGTGATGGTGATGATGATGATGGTGGTTATGATAATGGATGAAGATGACGGTGATGATGGTGATGATGGTGATGATGGTGATGATAATGAGGATGATGGTGATGATAGTGATGATAATAATAATAGTTACTCTGGGAATAAATGTAAATAAACAGATAAACACAGAGGCATTTTATAGACCCCTCCCTAAAAAAAAAAACAAGACTTAGAAATGTATACAACAGAAAGAGGTACTACCCCTGGGGATTGTAGACATATTACATAGAGCATTGGCTCCCTGGGTGGGTTCCGAGGAGCTGTTGTCTGTTCCTCTTCATATCTATCATTAGTGGATTGGCAGAATCGGTAGAGGGTCAGACGCCATGCTTTGCAGCATGGAGTTACGGCCCTTTACGGTTTGAGTTGAAATCCAGCCGAGGTTAACTTTGCCTTTCATCCTTACGGGGTCGATAAAATAAAGTACCAGTAATACATTGGAGTAATTGCTGGCTTTGTGCCCAAAATAGAAACAATTATTATTGAAGCTATGTGATAAATACCAACATTCCTAGACCACACATGCAATAACATCCATACCTGCACACACACACACACACACACACACACACACACACACGCACACACATACAGATATACATACATATCTACCTAGTTGATGTGTAAATTCCAATGAGAGAGTCTTGTGTCTATGTTAGAAACCGACTCTCTCTCTATTGGTAAAAATTTGTGAAATTATAAAACCAGAAGAACATACATATATGGTGGCTGCCAACTCGTTTTCGAGTACGGCCACTACTTCATATCCATGTAGGAGAACCCCTACTGATGCGCTGAACGAGTGTGACTTTTTAGTCCAGCCAGCAACTTGAAAACTCTGGTACAAACACTACACTTGTGACAATTATTGACACATAGTGCTGGGCCCATGGTACCATGTGACGACAAGTGCAGAGAGATCTCCAGATATAAAGCAATGCCTGTGCTGTGAAGCTTTTATAGTGAGCAAAGGCACTGCACAAAGCCAGTCCCACTCTCTTAACCAAGATGATATTTACCAAAAAGAAGAACAAGTCAACATTATTGGATACCATCAGGGTTGCAAGTAACATGTATGGTAACATACTGGTAACATGTATTCCAGTACAACCTGGCTCATGGTCGGGTCGTTGGCGACTAAACTGGAAATCCCACCAAGGTTTCTTGGTGAGGAGGGTGACTTTGGACATCCTGCTGGACTAAAAACAAAATCTGTCAAAGGACAAAAGAGCTCTTAAGAGTCAATGGCCATCCAAAATCACCAGGAGAGATGACCCCTTAGCCTTTGCCAAGGCAGCATTCATGGAGAAGGAAAACTCTGATATGACACATACATACATACATACATACATACATACATACATACATACATACATACATACATACATACATACATACATACATACATACGTACATACGTTCAAAGATTAGTGAAAAGGAGAACATTTATGCAGAACTGATGAGAAATCTGCAGATACTCCACCCTGATTACACCTTCAGATTTATGCCTGTGATTATTGGGGCACTGGTATATGTTAGTAACTGCCTCAATACAAAATACAAATCTTGAGAAGCTGGGCTTCACAGGAACAGAAAGAACACAACTAGTTAGGACACAACTATTTGATGTTGTGTAAATTCCAATGAGAGAGTCTTGTGTCTATGTTAGAAACCGACTATCTTTATTGGGAAAAAATTTGTGAAATTATAAAACCAGAAGAACACATACATACATACATACATATATGATGGCTGCCCCCTCGTTATCGAGTATGGCCATTGCACGATACACCATTATTAATAATTATTAATTAATTCTATCGTGCAATGCCTGTGCGTGAAGATATTTTTTAAAGTGAGGAAAGACTGTGCACTGAGCCAATCCCACTCTCTGAGCGACAGAAGCTGTAACCCGAAAAGAAGAAAAGATCAACATCGTCGGTAACTACTGAGCCGCAGGTTTTATGTCAGAGTTATCCCAGTTTTCTGAGTTACCTTCTCCTAGAAGAATGCCCTGACAAAGGCTAGGGGTAATCTCTCCCGGTGATTTTGGATGGCCATTGACTCTTAAGAGCTCCTTTGCCCTTTGACAGGTTTTGTTTTTAGTCCTGCAGGATGTCCAAAGTCACCTTCCTCACCAAGAAACCTTGGTGGGGTTGCCAGTTTAGTCGCCAACGACCCGACCATGGGACAGGTTGTACTGGGATACATGTTACCAGTAGCACATACAGTATATACATACATACATACATACCCGACGTCTGAGCTCTTGCTGTTTCGACTTCATACCTTTCATTATTATTGGTTTCTTAGGGCGGTGGATTGGCAGTATCGGTAGAGGGTCGGACGCCATGCTTTCCAGCATAGTTACGTCCCTTTACGATCTGAATTCAAATCCCGCCGAGGTTGACTTTGCCTTTCATCCTTACGGGGTCGATAAAATAAAGTACCAGTAATGCATTGGGTAATTGCTGGCCTTGTGCCTAAAGTAGAAACAATTATTATTGGTTTCTTATATAGGTACAAGGCCAGTCGAAGAAAGTCGATTAAATCGACCCCAGTGCGTGACTGGTACTTTATTTTATCGACCCCATAAGGATGAAAGGCAAAGTTAACATCGGCGGGACTTGAACTCAGATCATAAAGGGCCGTAACTCTGTGATGCAAAGCATAGCATCCGACCTTCTACCGATACTGCCAATCCACATATGACTAATAATAACACACACACACACACACACACACAGATGCACACACAGACGCACCGACACAGGTGCACGCAATTATACACACACACACACACACACACACTCATACACAGACGCACACGCAGACGCACAGACACAGGTGCACGCACACACACATACACACACAAACACTCACACACATAACGCACACAGACGTATACACACTCCCACTGTTTCTGTCTAACTAATTTCACTCTCCCCCAAAATCAGAGTCTGACGGAAGGTTACAACAAAAGACAGACCTGCCCTTGTTAAGTTCTCAGTCCTTAGTCGTCCCTTCTATATTACACACAAGACGTGGTTACAACAAAAGACACACTTGCCCTTGTTAAGTTCTCAGTCCTTAGTCGTCCCTTCTAGATTACACACACGACGTGGTTACAACAAAAGACAGACCTGCCCTTGTTAAGTTCTCAGTCCTTAGTCGTCCCTTCTATATTACACACAAGACGTGGTTACAACAAAAGACACACCTGCCCTTGTTAAGTTCTCAGTCCTTAGTCGTCCCTTCTAGATTACACACAAGACGTGGTTACAACAAAAGACACACCTGCCCTTGTTAAGTTCTCAGTCCTTAGTCGTCCCTTCTAGATTACACACAAGACGTGGTTACAACAAAAGACAGACCTGCCCTTGTTAAGTTCTCAGTCCTTAGTCGTCCTTCTAGATTACACACAAGACGTGGTTACAACAAAAGACACACCTGCCCTTGTTAAGTTCTCAGTCCTTAGTCGTCCTTCTAGATTACACACAAGACGTGGTTACAACAAAAGACACACCTGCCCTTGTTAAGTTCTCAGTCCTTAGTCGTCCTTCTAGATTACACACAAGACGTGGTTACAACAAAAGACACACCTGCCCTTGTTAAGTTCTCAGTCCTTAGTCGTCCTTCTAGATTACACACAAGACGTGGTTACAACAAAAGACACACCTGCCCTTGTTAAGTTCTCAGTCCTTAGTCGTCCCTTCTAGATTACACACAAGATGTCCTAACTCCATCGTTCTGAAGACCCAGCTTTGTCACATACTGTCTGAAGATTACATTGAGGGTACCCGTGTCTGTGGAATACTCAACCACATACACCAGAGTTTCCCAGCCAGAGAACCACGACCCATGGCTCTCACTGGGCAATGACTTTCTTATATACACACTATTGGGTGTATATTCTTGTCTAAGTATAAATATATATACACACTATTGGGTATATATTCCCTAGGTATAAACATATATACACACTGTTGGGTGTATATTCTTGTCTAAGTATAAATATATATATATACACTATTGGGTATATATTCCCTAGGTATAAACATATATACACACTATTGGGTGTATATTCTTGTCTAAGTATAAATATATATATACACTATTGGGTATATATTCCCTAGGTATAAACATATATACACACTGTTGGGTGTATATTCTTCTCTAAATATAAACATATATACACACTATTGGGTATATATATATATATACACACTATTGGGTGTATATTATTCTCTGAATATAAACAATATATATACACACTGTTGGGTGTATATATACATATATACACACTGTTGGGTATATATTGTTTTCTATATATAAACATATATACACACTGTTGGGTATATATTATTCTCTATATATAAACAATATATAAACACACTGTTGGGTGTATATTCTCTAAATATATACATATATACACACTGTTGGGTATATATTATTCTCTATATATAAACAATATATATACACACTGTTAGGTGTATATTCTCTAAATATATACATATATACACACTATTGAGTATATATTATTCTCTTTATATAAACAATATATATACACACTGTTGGGTGTATATTCTCTAAATATATACATATATACACACTATTGGGTATATATTATTCTCTTTATATAAACAATATATATACACACTGTTGGGTGTATATTCTCTAAATATATACATATATACACACTATTGGGTATATATTATTCTCTTTACTTGTTGAAACAACTGGAGTGTACAGATATCTTCCCTCATTACACACACACACATATATATATACATACACACACAGAAACACACACACACACACACACACACACACACACACACACACACACACACACACACACACACACATATATATATACATAAACACGCTGACGAACACATACACAAATACACATACACACACACACAAACACCCACACATACACACATGCACAAACACGCACACACACACACACACACACACACACACACACACACCACACACACACACACACACATGAATTAAGGACGTCACATCGCTCAATTTAAATGAGTAAGTTATTTATCCAAAAATCTTCCTTCATTATTTCACATAAGTACCTTTGTTAAGTTACATTCCAAACACCAGACTGACAACGAGAAAATTATTATGACCAAATCCCTCCAAATTCCTGAATATTTTCGAAATTATTTGAAAATCTTCGACAGTGGTTTTCATTAGAAATATGTTAATGAAAGGGTTAAAGTATTTATATTTATCTAAAAACCTTCCATCATAATTTTATGTAAGAACGTTTGTTAAGTTATGTTCCAAACACCAACAGTGACATTCGTTCGAAATATGGTAATGAAAGGGTTAAAATATATTTATCTAAAAACCTTCCATCACAATTTTATGTAAGAACCTTTGTTAAGTTATATTCCTAACACCAGCCCTGTTAGTTAAAAAAAAATGTATATTTGAAAGTGTTTATATTTATCTAAAAAACTTTGTCATAATTTACGTAAGAACCTTTGTTAAGTTATGTCCCAAACACCAACCCTGGTAGTTAAAAAAAAATGTATATTTGAAAGTGTTTATATTTATCTAAAAAACATTCTGTCATAATTTACGTAAGAAACTTTGTTAAGTTATGTTCCTAACACCAACCCTGGTAGTTAAAAAAAAATGTATATTTGAAAGTGTTTATATTTATCTAAAAAACTTTCTGTCATAATTTACGTAAGAACCTTTGTTAAGTTATGTCCCAAACACCAACCCTGGTAGTTAAAAAAAAATGTATATTTGAAAGTGTTTATATTTATCTAAAAAACATTCTGTCATAATTTACGTAAGAAACTTTGTTAAGTTATGTTCCTAACACCAACCCTGGTAGTTAAAAATAAATGTATATTTGAAAGTGTTTATATTTATCTAAAAAACATTCTGTCATAATTTACGTAAGAACTTTTGCTTGGTTAAGGTGCAAAGACCAAGTTAAT
>OZ024762.1:17160191-17165191 GCA_964016885.1 Eledone cirrhosa
AGGTGAGTTTTATTGTAGTACAATAAAGCAATGCAGATATCAGATAAGAAGCACTCTACAGTTTGTAGGACTGGAGTATACATAATATAAGATCAAAAGATGGTTAAAGGAGTTCCATGTATTTTATTATGCGCATTTCAAAAACAAACATCATCATGCAATAATATTTGTGTTTTCATCAGATAAAACAGGAGAACATGAGATGAGGGCTAAAAAACACTTGTGGATAGTGCAGTTGATTTAAAACTGAACTATCCACAAGTGTTTTTTAGCCTTCATATCATGTTCTCCTGTTTTATCTGATGAAAACACAAATATTATTGCATGATGATGTTTGTTTTTGAAATGCGCATAATAAAATACATGGAACTCCTTTAACCATCTTTTGATCTTATATTATATATATATATATTAGAAAGTGAACAACACAAAATGTAATTACTCCATTACCAAAGGTTTCTGGATCTCAGACAATACGTCTGGATCGGTCGTCAGACAGAGATGTTAGGGATAAAAAATATGAAATGAGATTTAAAACCTGTTAAAAATTGGAAGTGAGGCTGGAAAAATAACGGGAAATATACATAAGAAAAGAAGGGCAAGAAAAATAATATATAAAAGTATATAGCAATAATGAAAAAGACATATGTGTGCATACATATACACACACATACAGATATAAGTAAAATATATAAATATATGTTTTTTGCTTTGCTTTTATATGCATATATACATATATATGATATGTGTATATATATATATACATATATACTCTCCTTACGATCCTTGCTTTCATATTTCTCCTTGCTCCCCTTTTCTCATTGTATTTGTATATAAACAAGTGCATAGATACAAGGAGAAAGGGAGAGCAAGGAGAAAAGGAGAGAAAGGAGAGCAAGGAGAAAGGGAGAGCAAGAAGAGAAAGGAGAGCAAAGAGAAAGGAGAGCAACGAGAAAAGAGCAAAGGAGAGCAGGGAGAGCAAAGAGAAAAGGAGAGCAAGGGGAAAAGGAGAGCAATGAGAAAAGAGGAGCAAGGAGAGCAATGAGAAAAGGAGAGCAAGGAGAGGTTAAGGGAAATATTGCTCAGGTTATGCTGGAAGCAAACAAAGATGAAGAAGAGGAAGAAGAAGAGGTTGCCTGGATATGTCCACATTTAAATTTCTCTAAGAAGAAAAAAGAAAATGGTCGAGATAGGGAACAGTCTACCGCTTTTGAACAGAATTAATCGTTGCGTATACTATGTTCCAGCTTGAAGGCTTTTGAGGGTCGCCTAACAGTTGTCCGATTGGGCTGAAATTTTGCAAACCCCGTTGTTTGGTTGATTGAAACAGGTTTAGGGCGTGGGAGCAATGACCTATTGCTAAGGGCCTCCCTAATATATATATATATATATATATATATATATATATATATATATATATATATATATATCATCATCATCATCATCATCATCATCAGGTTTAGCGTCCGTGTTCCACGCTTGCATGGGTTTGGACGGGGGTTTTCCCACTTGAGGCAAGAGTGGTTGTCTTGCTCGTATAGGACTGTCTGGCGGGTTTTCTACAGTTGGATGCCCTTCCTAACACCAACCACATTTACAGTGTGGGGCTGGGAGGTTTTTACCGTATATATATATATATATATATATATATATATATATATATATATATATATATATATATATATATATGTATGTGTGTGTGTGGGGGGGGGGAGTGACAAATTACTCAATATAATAATGTAGACTATAATGATATTATGACTCAGTACTGTTGAGGTTTCGTGTTTAAGTCTGAATCAAACATGGCCGACAGTCTAGTGAATCGTTGGAAAACATCCCAAATTAGAAACAGACATTGGCGGGAAGAACCACTCCTGGGCTTCAAACTGGGGCAGGGGCAGTGGAAGCCTTTCTGAATCGGGGTTCGGGCCAAATTTGGTTAATTTAGTTGTAGTGATTGGTTTAACTGTTATTATCAAATATCAACCAAGATATATAAAAAATTAAAAATGCCGTAGACATACAATTCAATGGGAGGAAACATAATAGCACCACTGATGATGTTGCAGATGTGCGACGAAAGAACTTTGATAGACTATATATATATATATATATATTTATATCTGTATTTTTAACCGCTGGTCAATCAATGATAAACATTGATTGCCAAATAAATTAACTATGGAGATATAAATGATACAGAAGCGAAAACCAACCAAACCGTGAGTGTGTTCTGTTATTATTTCTGGCAATATTATTACAACAATATGACGCTCCCCAAGTATAACAATATGACGCTCCTCAAGTATAACAATATGACCCTCCCCAAGTATAACAATATGACCCTCTCCAAGTATAACAATATGACCCTCCCCAAGTATAACAACATGACTCTCCCCAAGTATAACACTATGACCCTTCCCAAGTATAACAACATGACCCTCCCCAAGTATAACACCATGACCCCCCCAAGTATAACAACATGACCCTCTCCAAGTATAACAATATGACCCTTCCCAAGTATAACAACATGACCCTCCCCAAGTATAACAACATGACCCTCCCCAAGTATAACAACATGACCCTCCCGAAGTATAACACCATGACCCCCCCAAGTATAACAACATGACCCTCTCCAAGTATAACAATATGACCCTCTCCAAGTATAACAATATGACCCTTCCCAAGTATAACAATATGACCCTTCCCAAGTATAACAACATGACCCTCCCCAAGTATAACAATATGACCCTCCCCAAGTATAACAACATGACTCTCCCCAAGTATAACACTATGACCCTTCTCAAGTATAACAACATGACCCTCCCCAAGTATAACACCATGACCCCCCCAAGTATAACAACATGACCCTCTCCAAGTATAACAATATGACCCTCTCCAAGTATAACAATATGACCCTTCCCAAGTATAACAACATGACCCTCCCCAAGTATAACAACATGACCCTCCCCAAGTATAACATGACCCTCCCGAAGTATAACACCATGACCCCCCCAAGTATAACAACATGACCCTCCCCAAGTATAACACCATGACCCCCCCCAAGTATAACAACATGACCCTCTCCAAGTATAACAATATGACCCTTCCCAAGTATAACAACATGACGCTCCCCAAGTATAACAACATGACCCTCCCCAAGTATAACAACATGACCCTCCCGAAGTATAACACCATGACCCCCCCCCCCCAAGTATAACAACATGACCCTCTCCAAGTATAACAATATGACCCTCTCCAAGTATAACAATATGACCCTTCCCAAGTATAACAATATGACCCTTCCCAAGTATAACAACATGACCCTCCCCAAGTATAACAATATGACCCTCCCCAAGTATAACAACATGACTCTCCCCAAGTATAACACTATGACCCTTCTCAAGTATAACAACATGACCCTCCCCAAGTATAACACCATGACCCCCCCAAGTATAACAACATGACCCTCTCCAAGTATAACAATATGACCCTCTCCAAGTATAACAATATGACCCTTCCCAAGTATAACAACATGACCCTCCCCAAGTATAACAACATGACCCTCCCCAAGTATAACATGACCCTCCCGAAGTATAACACCATGACCCCCCCAAGTATAACAACATGACCCTCTCCAAGTATAACAATATGACCCTCTCCAAGTATAACAATATGACCCTTCCCAAGTATAACAATATGACCCTTCCCAAGTATAACAACATGACCCTCCCCAAGTATAACAATATGACCCTCCCCAAGTATAACAACATGACCCTCCCGAAGTATAACAACGTGACCCTCCCCAAGTATAACAACATGACCCTCCCGAAGTATAACAACATGACCCTCCCCAAGTATAACAACATGACCCTCCCCAAGTATAACAATATGACCCTCCTCAAGTATAACAATATGACCCTCTCCAAGTATAACAATATGACCCTCCTCAAGTATAGCAACATGACCCTCTCCAAGTATAACACTATGACCCTCCCCAAGTATAACAATATGACCCTCCCCAAGTATAACAATATGACCCTCCCCAAGTATAACAACATGACCCTCCCCAAGTATAACAATATGACCCTCCTCAAGTTTAACAATATGACCCTCTCCAAGTATAACAATATGACCCTCCTCAAGTATAGCAACATGACCCTCCCCAAGTATAACACTATGACCCTCCCCAAGTATAACACTATGACCCTCCCCAAGTATAACAACATGACCCTCCCGAAGTATAACAACATGACCCTCCCCAAGTATAACAACATGACCCTCCCAAGTATAACAACATGACCCTCCGAAGTATAACAACATGACCCTCCCCAAGTATAACACTATGACCCTCCCCAAGTATAACACTATGACCCTCCCCAAGTATAGCAATAAAAAAACTTCGATATGTGATAAACATAACATGTATATATGTCGTAGTGTATATACAAATAGATGAGTGTTTGTAGTTTGGGGAGAAAAATATAATTATTGGGGGGCCATGGGGCAGGGCATGTCCCACCCTTCTAGACTATGGACCCCCTATCCTCCCTGGCCATCTCAGGTTTACCACACCTGTGAGGTACAACATGGCGGAATGTCTCACCTTAACTGTGTGATTTATAGATATAAAATATACAGAAACAGACACACACACAGGCACACATACACACATACATAGATACAGGCATACACACACACAGGCATACACACACAGGCATACACACACACACACAAGCATACATACACACACACAAGCATACATACACACACAGGCATACAGAGACACACACACAGACACAAACACACACACACACACAGGCACAAACACACACACACACACAGGGATACAAACAGACATACACACACACAGGCACACACACACAGGGATACAGACAGACAGACACACACACAGGCATACACACACACATACACACACACAGGGATACAGACAGACACACACACACACACATAGGCATCCACACACACATACACAGGGA
>OZ024762.1:17175191-17182691 GCA_964016885.1 Eledone cirrhosa
CAAACATTTTCAAACAAGGAACACACATATATATTCCCCTACCTTCTTTTACGGAACCCGAGACACTCCTTTGTAGAACCCTCTTTAGGGACCACTGAATTAAGGACCTGAGGTTTTTTCTCCACAAATTCAGGTTCAGTCATACTTGGTCTAGGAATGTTGCTATACATCACATAACTTCAATAATAATTGTTTCTACTTTTGGCACAAGGCCAGCAAATACCCAGTGCATTACTGGTACTTTATTTTATCGACCCCGTAAGGATGAAAAGCAAAGTCAACCTAGCTTCAATGATAATGATTTCTTATATAGGCACAAGGCCAGCAATTTTGAGGGAGGGGAAAGTCGATTAAATTGACCCCAGTGCATGACTGGTACTTTATTTTATCGACCCCGTAAGGATGAAAGGCAAAGTTAACCTCGACGGGATTTGAACTCAGATAATAAAGGGCGTAACTCTATGCTGCAAAGCATGGCGTCCGACCCTCTACCGATACTGCCAATCCACCGCCCTCATAGCTTCAATAAGAATTGTTTCTACGTTAGGCACAAGGCCAGCAAATACCCAGTGCATTACTGGTACTTTATTTTATCGACCCCGTAAGGATGAAAGGCAAAGTTGACCTTGGCGGGATTTGAACTCAGAATGGCAAGGGCCGTAACTCTATACGTCAAAGCATGGCGTCCGACCCTCTACCAATGCTGCCAAATGAAAGGTATGAAGTCGAAAAGGCAAGAGCTCAGACGTCGGGTATGTATGTATGTATGTATGTATGTATGTATGTATGTATGTATGTATGTATGTATGTATGTATGTATACGTATGTATGTATATATGTATGTATGTATATGTATATATGTATGTATACGTATGTATGTATATATGTATATATGTGCTACTGGTAACATGTATCCCAGTACAACCTGTCTCATGGTCGGGTCGTTGGCGACTAAACTGGCAACCCCACCAAGGTTTCTTGGTGAGGAGGGTGAATTTGGACATCCTGCAGGACTAAAAACAAAACCTGTCAAAGGGCAAAGGAGCTCTTAAGAGTCAATGGCCATCCAAATCACCGGGAGAGATGACCCCTTAGCCTTTGTCAAGGCTGAATTCTAGAAGGAAAACTCTGATATAACACCTGCAACCCTGATGGTATCCAATGATGTTGACTTGTTCTTCTTTTTGGTAAATATCATCTCGGTTAAGAGAGTGGGACTGGCTTTGTGCAGTGCCTTTGCTCACTATAAAAGCTTCACGGCACAGGCATTGCTTTATATCTGGAGATCTCTCTGCACTTGTCCTCACATGGTACCATGGGCCCAGCACTATGTGTCAATAATTGTCACAAGTGTAGTGTTTGTACCAGTGTTTTCAAGTCGCTGTCTGGACTAAAAAGTCACACTTGTTCAGCGCATCGGTAGGGGTTCTCCTACATGGATATAAAGTAGTGGCCGTACTCGAAAACGAGTTGGCAGCCACCATGTATATATGTATATATGTATATATGTATGTATGTATGTATGTATGACAAAGGGCGGAAGAACTGATAGAGTCAAGGGCCATCCGAAAGTGTGTAAATATGTATATACACATGTACCGCGTGGGTAAACCGCTGGGAGTGAAGGACCCCTAGCCTTTGTCAGGGCATTCTTCTAGGAGAAGGCAACTCAGGAAACTGGGATAACTTTGACATAAAACCTGCGGCTCAGTAGTTACCGATGATGTTGATCTTTTCTTCTTTTCGGGTTACAGCTTCTGTCGCTCAGAGAGTGGGATTGGCTCAGTGCACAGTCTTTCCTCACTTTAAAAAATATCTTCACGCACAGGCATTGCATGATAGAATTAATTAATAATTATTAATAATGGTATATCGTGCAATGGCCATACTCGATAACGAGGGGGCAGCCATCATATATGTATGTATGTATGTATGTATGTATGTATGTATGTATGTATGTATCTAAAAAAAGTCTAAAGTCTGTCTTAAGCCAGAAAGCTCATTTTGCCGGCGCTTATCCCGGTTTCATGGCGTGAAGCGACTGAGAGTACAAGACACCCCCCCCCCCCTGGACAGGACGCCAGTCCATCGCAGGGTTAAACCTCCAGCTATTGCTGGTACTCATTTTCAGCTGAGTAAACTGGAGCAACGTGAAATGAAGTGTCTTGCTCAAGGAAACAACACATCACCCGGTCCGAGAATTGAACTCACAACCTTTTGATTGCAAACCTAATGCTCTAACCACTAAGCCATGCGCCTTCGCCTATGTATGTATGTATGTGTGCATGTATGTATGTATGTATGTATGTATATATGTATGTATGTATGTATGTATGTATGTAATGTTCTTCTGGTTTTATAATTTCACAAATTTTTACCAATAGAGAGAGAGTCGCTTTCTAACATAGACACAAGACTCTCTCATTGGAATTTACACAACATCAACTAAGTAGATATGTATGCATGTCTGCATGTATGTGT
Source organism: Eledone cirrhosa (assembly GCA_964016885.1). NCBI lineage: Eukaryota > Metazoa > Mollusca > Cephalopoda > Octopoda > Eledonidae > Eledone > Eledone cirrhosa. Next base: position 17,177,673 of record OZ024762.1, read on the forward strand.
AGATATGGATGTTATTGTATGTGTGGATGTGTATATGCTTTGTATCTGTACATGTGTATATGCAATTCTTAGATGCAGAATTTTTGGAATGTTTTACATATATTTACTGTTCCATTAATGGATTGTACTTGTAATTTTATGTATGTATGTATGTATGTATGTATGTATGTATGTATGTATGTATGTATGTACGTATGTATGTACGTATGTATGTACGTATGTATGTATGTATGTATGTATGTATGTATGTATATATGTATGTATATATGTATGTGTCTATGTATGTATGTATGTTCTTCTGGTTTTATAATTTCACAAATTTTTACCAATAGAGAGAGAGTCGGTTTCTAACATAGATACAAGACTCTCTCATTGGAATTTACACAACATCAACTAGGTAGATATGTCTACATGCCCCCCCCCCGCTCTCTCTCTCTCTCTCTCTCTCTCTCTCTCTCTCTCTCTCTCTATCTATCTATCTATCTATCTCTCTCTCTCTCTCTCTCTCTCTCTCTCTCTCTGTCTCTCTCTCTCTCTCTCTCTCTCTGTGCAGATATAGATGTTATTGTATGTGTGGATAAATTCACGACGGGGGTTTCGATGAAGAAATACATCTTCGAGTAACGAAAGTACGTACTGCCATTACAAGGTCTGATCAGACAGGAACATAACATTAAACACAAAAATAACTGTTTATAAAACACACGTGTTTACAGCTTTGTTATAGGGCCCTGGAACATGGATTACTCACAAGCGATAATTCAAAATACTTGAAAGATTCCACCAAAAAGGGAACACTGGCAAATACCAGGTATTAAATGAACAAGGACGATCCCTGATATAGAATTGTGCTTAAAGCTTTGTTATAGGGCCCTTGAACATGGATTATTTACAAGCGACAATTCAAAATACTTGAAAGATTCCACCAAAAAGGGGACACTGGCAAATCCCAGATATTAAATGAACAAGGACGATCCCTGATATAGAAATTTTACAAAGATTTGGAAGTCCTTAACAATAAGTCCCCTTGTCACAAGTATCAGATCTCCTGGGTAGGGGTTGTTGTTGGTATGAATGAGAATGGCACGCTGCTTCTAAAGGAAATCTGTTATGGGGAATTTGTGCAAGGACAGAGAGACCTGAGTATAAACTTAACAACAGGTACAAAGATTATATCAAGGAAATTGTTTAGATATAAAAGGAACGATCGACTTTCGTCAAATCGGACCGAGGAAACAATGTTTCCGTTGCTCTTTCCAATTGCTAGCACTCTCTATTGGTCGCAACTCCAGGTAGAAGGAGCAACGTGAAATAAAGTGTCTTGCTCAAGGACATAACACATCGTCCGGTCCAGAAATTGAACTCACAACCTCACGATTGCGAATCCAATTCTCTAACTACTCAGCCATGCGTCTTAGAAAAGGAAACTGTTGATTGTAATTCATAGAAAAGGAGAATTAAATCAGGGTGTCAATGATTGCATGAAAGACAAAAACCGAGTTAAAACAGTTACTAAGTAAAGGTGGAGATTGAGAACGGAAATCATTGGCACTGTAAACTGTGTCACTGTGTCATTCTGTCTAAAGACGGTTTTGTAAACCATGTGAAAACGTATGAAGAGTCAAAGACAGAAGCAGGGTATGTTACAAACCAACATTCACCTCCAGGTGTCACTACCAGACAAAGACAGAAGCAGTGTATGTTACAAACCAACATTCACCTCCAGATGTCACTACCAGACAAAGACAAAAGCAGGGTATGTTACAAACCAACGTTCACCTCCAGATGTCACTACCAGACAAAGACAGAAGCAGTGTATGTTACAAACCAACGTTCACCTCCAGGTGTCACTACTAGACAAAGACAGAAGCAGTGTATGTTACAAACCAACATTCACCTCCAGATGTCACTACCAGACAAAGACAGAAGCAGGGTATGTTACAAACCAACGTTCACCTCCAGATGTCACTACCAGACAAAGACAGAAGCAGGGTATGTTACAAACCAACGTTCACCTCCAGATGTCACTACCAGACAAAGACAGAGGCAGAGTATGTTACAAACCAACATTCACCTCCAGGTGTCACTACCAGACAAAGACAGAGGCAGGATATGTTACAAACCAACGTTCACCTCCAGGTGTCACTACCAGACAAAGACAGAGGCAGGGTATGTTAGAAAGTCAACAATCACCTCCAGATGTCACTACCAGACAAAGACAGAGGCAGGGTATGTTACAAACCAAGGTTCACCTCCAGGTGTCACTACCAGACAAAGACAGAGGCAGGGTATGTTACAAACCAACATTCACCTCCAGATGTCACTACCAGACAAAGACAGAGGAAGGGTATGTTACAAACCAACATTCACCTCCAGATGTCACTACCAGACAAAGACAGAGGCAGGATATGTTACAAACCAACGTTCACCTCCAGATGTCACTACCAGACAAAGACAGAGGCAGGATATGTTACAAACCAACGTTCACCTCCTGATGTCACTACCAGACAAAGACAGAGGCAGGGTATGTTACAAACCAAGGTTCACCTCCAGGTGTCACTATCAGACAAAGACAGAGGCAGTGTATGTTACAAAAGTCAACAGTCACCTCCAGGTGTCACTACTAGACAAAGACAGAGGCAGGGTATGTTACAAACCAACATTCACCTCCAGGTGTCACTACCAGACAAAGACAGAGGCAGTGTATGTTACAAAGTTAACAATCACCTCCAGATGTCACTATCCGACAAAGACAGAGGCAGGGTATGTTACAAACCAACATTCACCTCCAGATGTCACTACCAGACAAAGACAGAGGCAGTGTATGTTACAAAGTTAACAATCACCTCCAGATGTCACTACCAGACAAAGACAGAGGCAGGGTATGTTACAAACCAACATACACCTCCAGGTGTCACTACTAGACAAAGACAGAGGCAAGGTATGTTACAAATCACCCTACACCTCCAGATATCACTACCAGACAAAGACAGAGGCAGTGTATGTTACAAAGTCAACAATCACCTCCAGATGTCACTACCAGACAAAGACAGAAGCAGGGTATGTTACAAATCCCCCTGTACCTCCAGATGTCACTACCAGATAAAGACAGAGGCAGTGTATGTTACAAATCACCCTACACCTCCAGATGTCACTACCAGACAAAGACAGAGGCAGGGTATGTTAGAAAGTCAGCATTCACTTCCAGATGTCACTACCAGACAAAGACAGAGGCAGTGTATGTTACAAATTCCCCTGTACCTCTAGATGTCACTACCAGATAAAGACAGAGGCAGTGTATGTTACAAAGTCAACAATCACCTCCAGATGTTACTACCAGACAAAGACAGAAGCAGGGTATGTTACAAATTCCCCTGTACCTCCAGATGTCACTACCAGACAAAGACAGAGGCAGGGTATGTTAGAAACACCCTATACCTGCAGATGTCACTACCAGACAAATACAGAGGCAGTGTATGTTAGAAATCACCCTACACCTCCAGATGTCACTACCAGACAAAGACAGAGGCAGGGTATGTTAGAAATCACCCTACACCCCCAGATGTCACTACCAGACAAATTTGTAGCAAGGTATGTAAAGACAACTTCCGGGTTAAGAGACTCCACACCCTGATCGATAACAATAGTCAGATCCCGATCGATGAAGAGATCCTGAAGTCAGATCCTCATCGAATAAATCCAGAGTAAAGTGAGTCACAGATGTGATACACGTGTCAGTGAAATCAGCTGAGAAGGGATCTCCGTCAACAGGCAGGAGGACTTTTAAAGATGATTCAAATGATGTTGTGACGTATGTATGTATGTATGTATGTATGTATGTATGTATGTATGTATGTATGTATGTATGTATGTATGTATTTATGTGTGTATGTATGTATGTATTTATGTGTGTATGGACGTATGAATGTATGTGTGTATGTATGTATGTATGTATACCAGTACAACCTGGCTCATGATCGGGTCGTTGGCGACTAAACTGGCAACCCTACCAAGGTTGTCGAGGAGGGTGAGTTTGGACATCCTGCAGGACTAAAAACAAAATCTGTCAAAGGGCAAAGGAGCTCTTAAGAGTCAATGGCCATCCAAAATCACCGGGAGAGATGGACCCCTTAGCCTTTGTCAAGGCAGAATTCTAGGAGAAGGAAAACTCTGATATAACACCTGCAACCCTGATGGTATCCAATGATGTTGACTTGTTCTTCTTTTTGGTAAATATCATCTCGGTTAAGAGAGTGGGACTGGCTTTGTGCAGTGCCTTTGCTCACTATAAAAGCTTCACGGCACAGGCATTGCTTTATATCTGGAGATCTCTCTGCACTTGTCGTCACATGGTACCATGGGCCCAGCACTATGTGTCAATAATTGTCACAAGTGTAGTGTTTGTACCAGAGTTTTCAAGTCGCTGGCTGGACTAAAAAGTCACACTCGTTCAGCGCATTGGTAGGGGTTCTCCTACGTGGATATAAAGTAGTGGCCGTACTCGAAAACGAGTTGGCAGCCACCATGTATGTGTGTATGTATGTATTTATATATGTATATATGTGTGTGTGTATTTGTTTGTGTGTGTATGTGTATATATGTATGTATTTGTGTGTGTGTATGCATGTGTATATGTATGTATGTGTATGTATGTATGTGTGTGTGTGTATGTATGTATATCTATGTGTATGTATGTAGGTATATATATGTATATATGTATGTATGTTTGTAATTATGTATGTATGTATGTATGTATGTATGTATGTATGTATGTATATATGTGGGTATTTATATATATAAATGGAAAAGTATAGAAATTGTTGTAGCGAGAAGCTAACAGTATTCCATAACACACACACACACACACACACACACACACACACACACATATATATATATATATATATATATATATATATATATATATATATATATATATATAAATATATATACATATATATACACATTCAGTATATATATAATATACACACACATGTACACACATATACACATACAAAT
>OZ024762.1:17190191-17195191 GCA_964016885.1 Eledone cirrhosa
TTGGTAGTGCTAGTAGTGTTGGTAGTGTTAGTAGTGTTGGTAGTATTGGTGTTAGTAGTGTTGGTAGTGCTAGTAGTGTTGGTAGTGTTAGTAGTGTTGGTAGTGTTGGTGTTAGTAGTGTTGGTAGTGCTAGTAGTGTTGGTAGTGTTAGTACTGTTGGTAGTGTTGGTGTTAGTAGTGTTGGTAGTGCTAGTAGTGTTGGTAGTGTTAGTAGTGTTGGTAGTGTTGGTGTTAGTAGTGTTGGTAGTGTTGGTGTTAGTAGTGTTGGTAGTGTTGGTGTTAGTAGTGTTGGTAGTGCTAGTAGTGTTGGTAGTGTTAGTAGTGTTGGTAGTGTTAGTAGTGTTGGTAGTGTTGGTGTTAGTAGTGTTGGTAGTGCTAGTAGTGTTGGTAGTGTTGGTGTTAGTAGTGTTGGTAGTGCTAGTAGTGTTGGTAGTGTTGGTGCTGTTGGTAGTGTGGCACTATTTTGGTACCTCCGCGGTAGCATTTATCTCACTACGTAGATTGTGAAACCCTTTACCAGGGAAGGTTATACATACGGGGATGTATGTGATAAGTGAAACAAAAGACTATGTATGAATACAAGAAAGCATATGTAAAACGACTGAGCAACAAGACTCTTTCCAAAAGAAAGGTACTATTTCTCCATCATGTAAGAAGCTTACCACAAGTACTAGAAGTTCGGCCTGGGCGGCGCATATCACTCGCTTCCGCAATATGATAATGTTGGTTCCTGATTTAGGAACAAGATCAGCAATTTGGGGGCAAAGGTGTGATCGGGTGTAGTAGATTAAATCGACCCCTAGTTTGTTACTGGTACTTTATTTTATAGGGCCCCCGTAAGGACGAAAGGCAAAGCTAACCGCGATGGGATTTCAACTCAGACCGTAAAGGGCCGTAACTCTATGCTGAAAAGATGTTGACCGACGCTGTTCAGATTGCAGCCAATAATAATAATTATTTCTACTTTAGGCACAAGGCCAGCAATTATCCCAGTGCATTACTGGTACTTTATTTTATCGACCCCGTAAGGATGAAAGGCAAAGTCAACCTCGGCGGGATTTGAACTCAGACCATAAAGGGCCGTAACTCTATGCTGCAAAGCATGGCGTCCGACCCTCTACCGATACTGCCAATACACCGCCCTTAACCACCGCCAATAATAATAATAATAATAATTGTTTCTACTTTAGGCACAAGGCCAGCAATTTTGGAGGAGGGCAAAGTCGATTAAATCGACCCCAGTGCGTTACTGGTACTTTATGTTATCGACCCCGTAAGGATGAAAGGCAAAGCTAACTTCAGAGAGATTTGAACTCATAACGTAAAGGGCCGTAACTCTGTGCCGCAAAGCCTAGTGTCCGACGCTCTACCATTACTGCCAATCCTTCCGCAATATGATAATACACGTGGCTCCCTCTGGAACCAATACAAACGCTACTTTCTTAACATCGTTTGATGATGATGATGATGATGATGATGGTGGCGGAGGTGGTGGTGATGGTGGTGGTGGTGGTGATGGTGATAATGGTGGTGGTGGTGATGGTGATGATGATGATGGTGATGATGATGGTGATAATAATGATGATGGTGATGGTGGTGGTGGTGGTGATGATGATGATGGTGATGGTGGTGGAGGTGATGGTGGTGGAGGTGATGGTGATGGTGGTGGTGGTGGTGGTGGTGGTGATGAAAATAGTGGTGATGGTGATGATGATGATGGCAATAATTTCCTGCTCAAAGGAATGAAACATTGAAATAACACCAAAAAGAACAAGAAATCCCAAAATTGCCTCAACTAGGAAGACACAAAGATTGCTTCACTGACAAGACACAAAGATTGCTTCAACTGACAAGATACAAAATTGCTTTAACTGAAACCAAGATTGCTTCAGCTGAGAAGACACTAAGATTGCCTCAACTGACAAGACACAAATATTGCTTCACTGACAAGACACAAATATTGCCTCAACTGACAAGATACAAAATTGCTTTAACTGAAACCAAGATTGCTTCAGCTGAGAAGACACTAAGATTGCCTCAACTGACAAGACACAAAGATTGCTTCACTGACAAGACACAAATATTGCCTCAACTGACAAGATACAAAAATTGATTTAACTGATATCAAAATTGCTTCAACTGACAATACACCAAGATTGCCTCAGCTAAGAAGACATCAAGATTGCTTCAACTAAGAAAACACCAAAATTGACTCAACTGATAAGACACTAAGATTGCCTCACAAAGATTGTCCGAGAGATAAAGTTCCAATATTATTTCCCTCTCCACACCTTCCCCAACAAAAGATTTGGTTAAAAAACCAAGATTATTTGTTGTGAGGTAGAATATATTATGTTGTGAGGTAGAAGATATTATGTTGCGAAGTAGAAGACATATTGTTGTGAGGTAGAATATATTATGTTGTGAGGTAGAAGATATGTTGTGAGGTAGAAGATATTATGTTGTGAGGTAGAAGACATTGTTGTGAGGTAGAATATATTATGTTGTGAGGTAGAAGACATATTGTTGTGAGGTAGAATATATTATGTTGTGAGGTAGAAGACATATTGTTGTGAGGTAGAAGATATTATGTTGCGAAGTAGAAGACATATTGTTGTGAGGTAGAATATATTATGTTGTGAGGTAGAAGACATATTGTTGTGAGGTAGAATATATTATGTTGTGAGGTAGAAGACATTGTTGTGAGGTAGAATATATTATGTTGTGAGGTAGAAGACATATTGTTGTGAGGTAGAAGAATTTTTTTGTGAGGTAGAAGATATTATGTTGTGAGGTAGAAGACATATTGTTTTTGAGGTAGAATATATTATGTTGTGAGGTAGAAGACATATTGTTGTGAGGTAGAATATATTATGTTGTGAGGTAGAAGACATTGTTGTGAGGTAGAATATATTATGTTGTGAGGTAGAAGACATATTGTTGTGAGGTAGAAGATATTATGTTGCGAAGTAGAAGACATATTGTTGTGAGGTAGAATATATTATGTTGTGAGGTAGAAGACATATTGTTGTGAGGTAGAATATATTATGTTGTGAGGTAGAAGACATTGTTGTGAGGTAGAATATATTATGTTGTGAGGTAGAAGACATATTGTTGTGAGGTAGAAGATATTTTGTTGTGAGGTAGAAGATATTTTGTTGTAAGCTAACTTCGGCGGGATTTGAACTAAGAGCGTAAAGGGCAGTAACTCTATGCCACAAAGGAAAGTGTCCGGCGCTCTATCGATTCTTTCAATCCTCCACACAAATTTGATAATAATTGTTTCTACTTTAGACAAAGTCGATTAAATCGACCGCAGTGCATTACTGGTACTTTATTTTCTCGACCCCAGAATGATCAAAGGCAAAGCTAACCTCGGCGGGATTTGAACTCAGAACGTAAAGGGCCATAACTCTAGGCTGCGAAGCATGTTGTCAGACGCTCTACCAATTCTGCCAATCCACCGCTCTCTTAGATTTAATACTAATAAAACACGTTAGAGTGCAGGGGAGATAACTCTAGATAACAGATTATAGCCAGAAAAATGTCTAAATATCTAAACCTACTTCGCTTTGGCTTCTCGCATCGTAACCACACTGACCTTAATAATGAGTGTTTCTACACACACACACACATACACACACACACACGAATATATATATATATACATAGGTAGAGGATATTTTGTTGTGAGGTAGAATATATATATATATATATATATATATATATATATATATATATATATATATATATATATATATATACATATATATATATATATATATATATATATATATATATATATATATATATATATATATATATGGTGGCTGCCAACTCGTTTTCGAGTACGGCCACTACTTTATATCCATGTAGGAGAACCCCTACCAATGCGCTGAACGAGTGTGACTTTTTAGTCCAGCCAGCGACTTGAAAACCCTGGTACAAACACTACACTTGTGACAATTATTGACACATAGTGCTGGGCCCATGGTACCATGTGACGACAAGTGCAGAGAGATCTCCAGATATAAAGCAATGCCTGTGCCGTGAAGCTTTTATAGTGAGCAAAGGCACTGCACAAAGCCAGTCCCACTCTCTTAACCAAGATGATATTTACCAAAAAGAAGAACAAGTCAACATCATTGGATACCATCAGGGTTGCAGGTGTTATATCAGAGTTTTCCTTCTCCTAGAATTCTGCCTTGACAAAGGCTAAGGGGTCATCTCTCCCAGTGATTTTGGATGGCCATTGACTCTTAAGAGCTCCTTTGCCCTTTGACAGGTTTTGTTTTTAGTCCTGCAGGATGTCCAAAGTCACATGTTTATATGTATACATATATATATATATATATATATATATATATATACAACAAAGGGGGTGTAGTAAGATACCAGGTGGACCATAACGTATAAGAGTACTCAATACTGAGGTTAGTACCCCCCCCCCCCTGTACCACTTGACAAGTTCAGCTAGATTCCCACCGTTCTAATACTGGTCGGTTAGTTCGGATCTGGCTATCGAAACGGTCGGAGCTCAGCCGTCGGGGTCGGGGTCCTGACTCTTTTCCCACACACATATATATATATATATATATATATATATATATATATATATATATATATATATATACATATATACATATATATATATATATATATATATATATATATATATATATATATATATATGTGTGTGTGTGTGTGTGTGTGTAAAGGGTAAACAGAAATAACAACACAATCGGTACAGTATATGGAAGAGATATATTAATTTAACGCTTGAAATAGCGGGAAGAGGGTCTTAACGTTTCGGACGCTAGTCCCTCAGCAGAAGAAGAATATATATATATATATATATATATATATATATATATATATATATATATATATATGTGTGTGTGTGTGTGTGTGTGTGTGTGTGTATTATATACAAATTTGAAAAAAATGTCCGGCGTAGCTAAGACCATATAAAATAAAGGGTTTAAAAAAAATGTGGGTAA
>OZ024762.1:17220191-17227691 GCA_964016885.1 Eledone cirrhosa
GTCGGTAGAGGTCATGTGGATAAAAAATTGGTTTTGCGCCAAGATTGAGAAATGACTCTTTCACAACAAATGTGTGTGTGTGTGTGTGTGTGTGTGTGTGTGTGTGTGTGTGTGTGTGTGTAGTAGTAGTAGTAAGGTATTCGATGCTGCAACAATAGCCACCAGCGATGTGTGTCAAATGGCTATTAAGATAAGTGTGTGTGTGTGTGTGTGTGTGTGTGCGTACATACACACAGCAGAGTCATTCGAAGGTCAAAAGATATTTTTCAGCTTTTGTCTTATACGGAGAAGTGCGTGTGTGTGTGTGTGTGTGTGTATAAGTCTCTTTGTATGTTGATGTACGCGTGTGTATGTGTCTGTGTATATATGTGTGTGTGTGTGTGTGTGCGTGTGTGGGTGGACCAGTATTTTTTTCCCCCCCTGGTAAAATGGTGTACATTATTCGATTTTTTCAGTAAAATCGGTTCTCTTAATAGAACATCAACAATCTTAACAATAAAAGGTGTGAAATGATATTCACTATATACACATATATACACACACACACACACACACATATATATATATATTTTCACTACATACATATATATATATATATACATATATACATACATATATATGCACATATATTTTTTTGTATTGCACCATAGAGCATGTGTGTTTACGTGTGTCATTGTGTTTATATGTGGGTAGAGATGTGTGCTGATGTAGGTATGTATGTTGACGTGTGTATGTTGTGGGTTCGTCTTAGGGAGAAGTGTTTAGACGGGGTCCGTATTTGTTAATGAAGTAAGATTCCTTGCTGATGCGCTGGGTGTGGGTGGCATTATCTTTAAATTTGTAGAGGGGAAAGATTCTGAAGTTGGGATGATTTTGGGCGGCGCAGGTATCAATGTGTTCACTCAGTGGTATTTTCCTGTATTCCCGTATTTTAATTTGGGATCTATGGACAGTCATGCGTTGGCGGAGGCTGTTTTTGGTCTGGCCTATGTATTGTTCTCGACAACCTGAACAAGTTAATACATATATTAAATTTTCCGATGCACATGTGAAATTGTGTTTTACTATAAAACGTTGTCCATCTTTGAAATAGAATTCCGAACCCTCTATTAGGTTGATGCAAATGCCACAGTTGGGTCTATCGCATTTTTTTACTGTGGGTTTCGTTGTTGTGGTTGGCAGTACTTTGGCATGTGTTAAGATGTTTTTCATTGACTTGGATTGTCTTTTGCTTTTTATGATATAGTGTGTTCGTAGAATTTGGTTCATTCTATGGTCCTTTTTCAATACAGGGATGTTCTGGAGGATGGTGTCAAAGGCCTCGTTGTTGAGGGGGTTGTGTGTGGAGATGTATGGAAGAGCTTTTAGTTTTGGTTGATTTACTTTAGGGTGTCTAAGGTCCTGGGTACTGAGTTTTAGGGCACGTTGGATTCCATTGTCAATTAGTGATGCAGGGTAGTCCCTGCCTATGAGTGTGTCCTTTAGTTCTTGTAGCCGTAAGTAGCAGATGTTTTTATTGGAGACTATAGTACAGATTCTCTTGGCTAAGTTGTAGGGAATATTAATTTTAACGTGTCTAGGGTGGCAAGAGTTGAAGGGGAGGTATTGCTTGGAGTCTGTGGGCTTGTAGTATATGTCTGTTTCTATTTTTTTGTTATGGATCTTAATGAGGATGTCGAGGAAGGGGAGTTGTTGATGGCTGTATTCCATTGTGAAGTTAATATTTGTGTTGAGCCCATTTATAAGGGTGTGAAATTCTTTAAGTTTTTCGATGTTTTCGTGCCAAAGGATGAAGCAGTCATCAAGATATCGCTTCCAGTTCCTTTCAATGTGTAAGTGGAGGGTGTTTCCAAATTTGTTTAGGACTTTAGTGTAGAGGGTGATTTCCAGGTATCCCATGACTAGGTTGGCATACGTAGGGGCTGTTTTCGTTCCCATAGCGGTCCCAGATTTCTGCCTGTAGGGTTTGTTATTGAAAACGAAGTAATTGTTCTCCAAGATAAATTTGAGTCCCTCTATCACGAATTCTTTTTTGATGCGTTGTGGGAGTTCATTGTGGAAGTTATCCAGCCAGAATTGGATAGCTTCTATTCCTAGGTTGTGGGGGATGTTGGAGTATAGGTTGACTACATCGAACGTCACTAGTAGGGTTTGTTCAGAAAGTGGCATATTAGGGAGGTGATTGAGCATATCTAGGTCGTCCCTTATATAGCTTTTGATGTGCTTGAGGAAGGGTTTGAGAAGGGTATCAATGAAGTTGCTAAGACGGTGCGTTTCGCAAGCGGGGCCTGCTATTATAGGTCTTAATTTGAGATCATTGGGACATTGATGACTATGTCTGTGGCTTCCTTGCATGCCTTACTGATTGATTCGCTTTTATGTACTTTAGGGATACCGTAGAAAAGGCTGGATTTACTTGTGAAGTCTGTGATGAAGCTGAATTCCTTGTTAGTGAGTCCTTCTTTGTATTGGTTGATTAGAGTTTTTAGGTTTCTCATAATTTTCTGTTGATTGTAGTGTTCAGCCTTTTCGTAGTATGTTTCGTTTTCCAAAGTGGAGAGCGCTAAGTTGATATAGAATTCTGTCTCCATTAGGACTACTGTACTCCCTTTATCAGCCTCTTTAATTGTAATGGTTCTGTCGGTTTTTAATCTATTTAATTCTTCCCATTCTTTCTTGTTGAGGTTTGGCTTGTGTTTTTGTCTGTGCAAGTGTTGGTAAGGGAAGTTTGTGATGTGTTCACAGAATTCGTCCAGGATTTTATTTCTACCTTTTGAAGGGGTGTAATTGCTTCTATTTCTGGCTAATGATTCATCCTCATTGTACTGGTCGAATAGTTGTTCACTAAGTCGTAACTTTCTACAGAAGTCTGTGATGTCTTCCTTCATTTCATAGTAGTTAGGACGTAGTGGGGTCGGTGTGAATTTAAGACCTTTGGAGAGTAAGTTGATAAGGTTGGGTGTTGGTTCTGCACTAGTAAGATTGATAATTTTTATTACTATCGGTTTCTCCTCCCTGTCTTGTGTTATTTTGTTTGCCTGTATCTGTGTGCTGTGTCTAAAAAATGGTTGGGGTAGAGGGGTTGTCTGCTGATGTTAAGTGGTCTCCTGTGCTTGTTATATTCCTTGTTGTTGTAAAATGTGGTTCGGGTTGGTGGTTGTAGATTGAATGGGGTGTTCCTGTACTGCGAGTATGGGTGTGTGTTTCTATGTGCCATGTTGTATTGTGGTGTTATAAGTGGCCTACGTTGTTGGTTGTATCGTGTGGTGTGGGTTTGTTGTGTATTGTGGAAGTGAGAGTTGAGAAAATGGTAATTACCTTGCTGTCCCCTTGAGGCGGGGAAGTTGTTGCATCTATCATGGCGGTGGTATCTTTTCCCTATGTTTGACGATGAGGAATCCGCGTAGTAGTTGAGTGATTTGGTATGGTGTCTCCTTGAAGGGGGAAAGTTGTAAATGTCATTCTGGGGGAGATGATTTCTTGGGTTTTTGTTCCTTCTTATGGTAGCGAGGTTGGGAAGTTCATCTTCGGTGTGGTGCTTCCTTCTTCGTTTGTTTGAGGTTTGGGGGTTTGAGAAGTTGTTGTGCGGTTCAGTTATGGGTTTTCCTATTTTTATGAACGGGTTATTGGAGGTGTAATCCGTTTGAAAAGTCGATTCATAGTGTAGGAACCAAGCGGCACTTTTTTCCCAGCGTTGAAGGGATTTCAGTTCTTCTCTGTTGCAGTCCCCTTTCCATAATTTGGAGATCTTCTCTACCTTGGGGCCTTCAGTTTTGTTGTTGATTTCCAGGAGGATCTCTTCATCGATGGTTTTGATTTTTTCCTCATTTGTCTGGGCCCTCAGTTTAAGAAGTTCAATTTCTGTCTTCATTTTTTCCAATGCCATTCTTTCCCTAAGGTGTCTTTGAGGTTCGGGTTCATTTGGAATGGACTTTATTTGTAGTTTATATTTGTATATATATATATATATATATATATATATATATAAAGTACCAGTTTAGTACTGGGGTCGATTCTTCCTCTATATTTCTTTCTCACTTCCTTTCTCCCACTCTCCATATATATATATATATATATATATATATATATATATATATAATATATGTGCGTATATATATATATATATATATATATATATATATATATATATATATATATATATATATATATGCTAATAATATTATTTATACTTTACGGACTGAGTTCAAATCCCGCCGAGGTTAATTTTGCCTTTCATCCTTACGGGGTCGATAAAATAAAGTACCAGTAATACACTGGGATAATTGCTGGCCTTGTGCCAAAAAGTAGAAACAATTGTTTATACTATGAGTTATATATAATTATGAAATAATAACAGAACACACTGACTGTTTGGTTGGTTTTCGCTTCTGTATCATTGAGGACCGAATAAATTAACTGATATAAATATCAGTTAATTTATTCGGTACTAAATGTTTACCATTGACTGACCAACGGTAAAAAATACAGATATAATATAGATATAAACACATGTATATAGTCTAACAAAGTTCTTTCGTTGCACATCTGCAACATCGTCAGTGGTGCTCTTATGTTCCTCCTGTTGTACTGTATATCTACGAAAGTGTGGTAAGGAACCAGGTAGACCATAACGCACCAGAGTACTCGATACTTAGAGCGACTGGTACTTGGTGACCAATTAATGAGGCTGAATGTGCCAGCTCTGTCTAACCCTTTTTTAAAGCAGAATGAAAGAATAATCCGTGATTTTTTTGTGGTGGTGGTGGTGGTGGTGGTGGTGGTGGTGGGGGGGGGGGGGGGTTCTTCCTGGACCCTAGAGTGCAATTCTCTTCAACTCTATTTAGGGAACTGGTCCTAGCCGATATTCCTCATTATACTCTTAGTAGTAGCCTAACACCAATGAAACTGAAATAAGCTCCAGTCTTGTGAACCATAAAACTTGCGGCCCCTATATATATATATATATATATATATATATATAGGGGTTTCTTATTGGCAACATGACCCTCCCAAAGTATAACAATATCGGTTTCAACACACGATTTCAGATAAAGAATCTTGCTAAACAAATTCAGAAACGAAATATATATATATATATATATATATATATATAAATATATATATATATATATATATAAAATATTTAAAAAATAATGAATAAAACAATGAAACAGTTCCTTATATTAAACAAAAAAAGTTTTTTTGTTTAATATAAGGAACTGTTTCATTGTTTTATTCATTATTTTTTTAATATTTTATCTTGACTCTGTATTCCGTTTATCTTTCACCGAAAGTGATTTTTCATTGCATCTCTTCTTTCCATGATATCCGGATTACATTGAGTTCTTCATACGGATTGGACACTACCGTAAACTCTTGGTAGATTTATCTACATATATATATATATATATATATATATATATATATATATATATATATATATATATACATACACACATATATATATATATATATATATATATATATATATATATATATATATATATATATATATATATATTTATATTTAATTTGTTGGAAGTTCGACAAATATAAATGTTTGTAACTGATTTAGAGTACTCAACAAGTTACTGGAGTAAATATTCAATGATATTAAATAAATGGAAACTATATTTATAAAACCATATTTATTTTATTATATATATTTCAAGGGTACCAAGACAACATTGGTACGCTTTCATCAGATAAAATACAAAGTTTGTTTTATAAATAGAGACACACCCAAGAAAATCATACCTTATGGGTTGGAAATTCACTAGCCAGTGATATATATATATATTCCTGCTCTGTAAAACACCTGATGTTCTTACATTGAGCTATTTCTCTTACTGGTAATAAGGTAGTAATAAATTACTGACCTTTCCTGTTTATAGTTATTTATAGTATAGTATAGTATATAGATAACTATAAATAGTATCATTATATACATATATATATATATATATATATATGAAAAACAAGGGGAAGAAGAATACTGCATGGTTGCAAATGGATTACATATTATAAAATTAGTCCCTCATCAGTGATTTTGCCAACCATCATTGGTATTTCATCGCATTAAAAATCATATACCTCACGTTGGTGCGAGCAATAACTAAAATAAGCTATTGGGACAAGTGAAACGCGTAAAGCGAGTGAGACAAGTAAACAACAAGAAGGAAAAGCAAACCGAAGATATATATATATATATATATATATATATATATATATATATATATATTACTAAAACAGAAAATGTCTGTTTGTCTGTCTGTCTGTCTGTCAAATGTTCAATGCCCTAGGGACCGCATTAGACGATTTAGCGATCTCTTTCTCTCTCTCTCTTAGTCTTTCTCTTTTTAGATAGATACATAGATATTACGTTGCGCCTTTATAATATCTGTCTGTATACCTGGCTGTCTGCATTACGTCATTATGACGTGGTGTGTGTGTGTGTGTGTGTGTGTGTGTGTGTGTGTGTGTGTGTGTGTGTGTGTGCGTGTGTGTATAGTGTGTGTATATATATATATATATAGTGTGTAACGTTTTTCGAAATATCTATTTCTGCGTTCACAGATCCCGTTAAGGGTGAAAGCAGCGATTCTTTGCTTAAACTTTAATCTGTTATTTTAATATATATATATATATATATATATATATATATATATATATATATATATATATATATATATATATTCGTGTACAGATATTTTTGCATACACACATAAACAAAAGTATTTATTTCGCGATAAAGTATTCATTTTCTTCGAACGGAAAGAAACTCTGGTAATGTACGACGAACATTTTTTATAAGCACAAAATGTAGACACCAATCCGAGGCCGAGGTATTCCGTACTCTTCTGTACTGTTAATTATATATTCGTGTACAGATATTTTTGCATACACAATAACAAAATATAAACAAACGTATTTACTTCACGAGGCTCGAGAAGGATAAATATATATCAAATATATAAGAACCCTAGAGTAAATCCCGAGCAACGCCGGGCCATTCTGCTAGCATATTATAAAATAACAGGAGGCTGGACTGGTGTAATTCCTTAAAAGGTTTATTATACTATGAACATTTCAATGACCGGGTTCAGTATGAATCCGGTGACATCATCAGGTATTCAAAATTTAACAAAGGAATATAATAGACAAAATCCATGGGGCTGAAAAGCAGAGACAGGAGGGCAGCCAAACATTTAGCAGCTTCTACCCCAGTCAGCCGCCCTCCTGTTATTTTATAATAATTAACCCCGTACTCGCACCACCAACAACACAAACGAAGACGGGTGAGTTACATTACGTCGAGTGCTCTCCCTAATATTACATCAAGGTTGACTATACGGAAAGACCAGTTCTATCCAGTGGTGAACCAACAACCTAAATATATATATATATATATATATATATATATATATATATATATATGTATGTTAGGTAATTCCGAAGGAAAAGCCAAGGAAAAAAGAGTGCTCTATGTATAGAACAGAG
>OZ024762.1:17232691-17237691 GCA_964016885.1 Eledone cirrhosa
GTATATATGTATGTATGTAATGTATATATGTATGTATATATGTATGTAATGTATATATATAGGTATGTATGTATGAAATGTTTAAGGCGTATATTCAACATTAAGTGGGGGGACAGAACTCCGGACACCCATGTCCTTATCAAAGCAGAATGTCCAAGCATTGAGTCGCAAGTAACATCTTCTCAAATGCGCTGGACAGGACATATCGTCCGCATGAAAGAAAGCAGAATCCTGAAGCAACTGTTTTACAGTGTGCGCCATCTTGGAAAAAGGCCTCAACACAAACCGAAAATGAGGTTCAGGGACAGCATCAAGAACAACCTCAAAGAGCTGACATTTGATATAGACAACTGGAAGGGGAGAGCTCTAAATAGGGCTGAGTGGAGAAAGCGCATAAAGGACAATTGCAAAACTTTTAAGGAATGTCGTCTGGAACATAAACAACTGAAGCGTCAGCACCGAAATAGCTGTGCTCAGTCTTGATGAAGTCATCAGTAGTTGGACATGCAATTTCTATCAGCGTGTACTCCTCTCAAAGGCTGGTTATGTTAATCACCTGAAGTTACATGAAAGGATAACCACCCGCAACACCACTCAACAAAGACCTGGCGAAACAACGTGCCTGATATGCAACAAAGTGTGTAGAACTAGTTCAGGACTAAAAAAAATAAAAAATAAAAAAACATGGTGGTACATAAAGATTGTGTCCCACAGGGTGACTCCACCGGTCCTGTGGAAAGCACAACTCTCTTCTGTCACCTGTGTCGTAAACCATGCAGATCTACAGCTGGCCTACAAAGTCATCTATGAAGTCCCTCACGGTGACCCGCCTCCGGTCTTGTGACAAACACAACTCTCTTCTGTCACCTGTGTCGTAAACCATGCAGATCTACAGCTGGCCTACAAAGTCATCTATGAAGTCCCTCACGGTGACTCCACCGGTCCTGTGGAAAGCACAACTCTCTTCTGTCACCTGTGTCGTAAACCATGCAGATCTACAGCTGGCCTACAAAGTCATCTATGAAGTCCCTCACGGTGACCCGCCTCCGGTCTTGTGACAAACACAACTCTCTTCTGTCACCTGTGTCGTAAACCATGCAGATCTACAGCTGGCCTACAAAGTCATCTATGAAGTCCCTCACGGTGACTCCACCGGTCCTGTGGAAAGCACAACTCTCTTCTGTCACCTGTGTCGTAAACCATGCAGATCTACAGCTGGCCTACAAAGTCATCTACGAAGTCATGGACACAGATGGGATGATAACTAAGAATCAATAAGAGACGGCAATCGTCTGTTAAGACGCTGCAATCCTCATGTACGTATGGTCTTCAAGATTAACAATTAGAAACACAGAAAAATGAATATCAGGACGTATCGGACGGTAGTCCTTTAATGGGAAGAAGTAGTGTTAAGAGAGAGATGATGATGTAAATTTGGAATTTAAAAACAGATTATGTGGGGCTGAGAATGAATGAGATTAAGACGAAGTATCTGGTAGAGAACATATATATATATATGTCTGTGTGTATGTGTGTGTGTGTGTGTGTGTGTGTGTGTGTATTACACTCTGTTTAGCTCTACACTTCGCCACTGACGTGAACCTAAACATCGAGTGCTCACCTGAGTGAACTTACAATACCTTCACGTTACACTCTCTGGATATATATATATATAAATAAATAGCTTAGAGTTTAGACTCAAAGAGGTCATTTACAATCATTTCAGCTCTAGGAATCGCTTCTGAGCAGTATAAATTAATATTTGATGAACATTTACATGTTATAGTTGCAATTGACTAATAATATCTTATTAGTCAATTGCAACTATAACATGTAAATGTTCATCAAATATTAATTTATATATATATATATATATATATATATATATATATATATATATATATATATATATATAACTAGAAATTGATTAACATATAGATAAACATGGCGCATGTCTTTCTGGAATGACACCCATAATTTTGATTATCTTAATTTTGGATATATATATATATATATATATATGTATATATATATATATATATATATATATATATATATATATATATATATATATATATATATATATATATAATATATATATATAGAGTTAGGGAAGCAGAAAATTGCTTATTGTAAATCCAGTTCGTGGTTAAGACAGCCAGTTTCATGGACGGTTTCAACGTACGGTTAGGGGTAACTCCACAAGTTTGTAAGAATCACGTTCAATCTTGGAGTATAAAGAATAAAAGAGAAAACACAGGTAAGCATTAAAAAAAGGATTTTATCCAGGTATTTACGACCGTTTCATTGGTAAGCGCAACCTTTGAGTGCCTATTTGCAGTATAGCGATATAAGGTTGCACTTACCAATGAAACGGTCGTAAATACCTGGATAAAATCCTTTTTTTAATGCTTACCTGTGTTTTCTCTTTTATTCTATATATATATATATATATATATATATATATATATATATATATATATATGAAAAAGTATGACCCCAACGGCAGAGCTCAAGCCGTTTCGACGGCTATTTCTGGTCCATAAATAGCCGTCGAAACGGCTTGAGCTCTGCCGTCGGGGTTATACTTTTTCCTATTACCCACTCTACTACCCTAAGTTTTGAGTACTCTGGTGCGTTATGGTCCATCTGGTTCCTTACCACAATTCCTTCGTTATATATATATATATATATATATATATATATATCAAAATGAAAATCCGAAAGCAAGGTAAAATTCCAATCATTTAATCACGACACATGTTTCAATAAGAGATAGATCGATTGTGAAGCCATGATCGATTATCACTGATCCCATCAGATGAAAATGAATTGTCTTCAAATTCTTGATATAAGCGAGAAAAATAACGATGTTCTCTCACAGAATTCATTCCCTCATATGAAGAGACACCAGTCAGAGACACGGCGACTGCTATTAACTTCAGTTGAAGTCATAAAAGTTTTCAGATTTCTATCGCTGCAAAAGACGCTGGACATCAATCAAATCTGTAGGGATACAGTCAGTCACAGTTAATGTGAGTGGGTACACACGCATTCCACACCCACATACACCGGCTCGAGGTCAAAGAAAAATATATACATATATATACACACATCAACACAGTATTAAACCTGTAGAGTTAGTGTGGGTGGGTACACACATACTCTCACACACACCGAAGCGATGTCCGAGGAAAAACAAATATAAGAAAACAAATAAATAAATATAAGAATGTACCAATACAGCACTCACCAAAAGTTAGTTCACAAAACAACAGAAGCTATATTGGTCAAATCTCAATTTGACGATGTAAATTGGAAATATTGGGTTAACCAACGCCCCATACACACACACACAAGCAAGTAAGTTCAGTGTTCTGCTTTACGTGTATAGATTGAATTGTAACATCCGTATCTTCAAGTGTATGTTATGGTATATACACATCCGAATCGTCAAATAAAAGGTATGTCCGGGTATATACACATCCATGTGAAGAGCAAGCAATCAGCTCATATCGAACTCAGTATGTACAGCTGTCCCATTGAGAATCCGGGTCACCAAATCCGTGCGTGCAAGCAACCGCAATGTAGGCCAGCAAAGGGCTCCGTGTAGAGTTGAGTATTGGGTAAATCCGTCCGTAAGTGCGATTTCCCATCATATGGACCAATGAGCTTTTAAGATAGTTGTTTGAGTGGTGGAGGTGTGTTATCCAATACAGAAGGTGTGTGTATGTGTATGTGTATATGTGTGTATGGGGCGTTGGTTAACCCAATATTTCCAATTTACATCGTCAAATTGAGATTTGACCAATATATCTTCTGTTGTTTTGTGAACTAACTTTTGGTGAGTGCTGTGTTGGTACATTCTTATATTTATTTATTTGTTTTCTTATATTTGTTTTTTCTCGGACATCGCTTCGGTGTGTGTGAGAGTATGTGTGTACCCACCCACACTAACTCTACAGGTTTAATACTGTGTTGATGTGTGTATATATATGTATATATTTTTCTTTGACCTCGAGCCGGTGTATGTGGGTGTGGAATGTGTGTGTACCCACTCACATTAACTGTGACTGACTGTATCCCTACAGATTTGATTGGTGTCCAGCGTCTTTTGCAGCGATAGAAATCTGAAAACTTTTATGTCTTCAACTAAAGCTAATAGCAGTCGCCGTGTCTCTGACTGGTGTGTCTTCATATGAGGGAATGAATTCTGTGAGAGAACATCGTTATTTTTCTCCCTCATATCAAGAATTTGAAGACAATTCATTTTCACCTGATGAGATCAGTGATAATCGATCATGGCTTCACAATCGATCTATCTCTTATTGAAACATGTGTCGTGATTAAATGATTGGAATTTTACCTTGCCTTCGGATTTTCATTTTGATACTTATACTCCGTTTTACATCATCTAGCTGTTCCCTTGAATGGAATTGGAGATATACAAAAGCGTGGAGAACTTAATATGGCTAACAAAGTTATTGGACCATTTTACACAACCAATAATGCACCTTACTATATAACAATATATATATATATATATATATATATATATATATATATATATATATATATATATTGGTAAACGGAATAGAAAATGCTGACAAATTGTTCACAGTGAAAAATAGTTTAATTAGGAATAAGTGATAATTAGTAATAGTATTGGTTAGTATTAAGTTTTGGTTTTAAGTTTTACCGGTTGCGCATTTCTAATGCTTTTCAAAAATAATTTTGAGATAGAGCGTCCGTGATGTTTGCTCTGATCTGTATATATATATATATATATATATATATATATATATGATATGAAATAAATGGAAACTATATTTATAAAACCATATTTATTCTATTATATATATTTCAATTTTTTGCCTGGAAAAGCTTGAACCGTTAAGATCTCCTTCCTGGATATGTCAATATTTATAAAACAAACTTTGTATTTTATCTGATGAGAACGTACCAAAGTTTTGGTACACTTGAAATGTATATAATAGAAT
>OZ024762.1:17252691-17257691 GCA_964016885.1 Eledone cirrhosa
GATTCCAGTTCCTCTGTGAAATAACAACCCAACCAGGAACTGGGCATATCAGAGTATTGACAAAGTTAAACACCTCAACAACATGTGTACTCGTCTCTACCACACTAATTCGGACTGCCTGAAGAGGTCACAGCCAAAGATGGCTGTCACCGAAATATATATAGCAGTAATAAACGAAGCCAAATTTTAAACATTTGACTTATTTATTTTATTTTATTTTATTTTATATATATATATATATATATATATATATATATATAAATAAATTAACGAGAATCGGAACTTCGGCCCACGAAATAACGAAAAACAATCTTCGAAATGTGCGGCAAAGTGCTCAATGGTTCGGATGAACCAGAGCTATAACTAACGTTTAATACCAACACACTGAGACGATGCTTAAACAATCATTCGCACAGCCAAAAAATTCGATCAATTAATTCGGGTCAAACAAATAAAAATATATATGATATATATATATAAAAGCTCAACCTTTATTCTCGCCAACGTCCCCGTGAGCGCTACATTATCTGCATGATGTGGAAAATATTCTATAAGCTTTTCCCAAATCCTGTTTCTATCACATTTAATGTACACCCAAGGCTTGGGCCCCGTGCGATCCGCCCTCGACAAAAATCTCACTCGCATCTCATAACAACAATACGGCACAATTATTTCACCTCAGTTGGCCCTGCTCTCTTTAACATTACACCAAAACACATTAAAACGGAAACAGATCCCATCAAGTTCAAGAAGTCTTTGGACAAATTCCTTAAAGAAATCCCGGATATGCCTCCGTAAACAATAACTCTCTGCTCGAGTGGGCCATGGTGCCCAAATCGTTATTTGAAAGACTTCGCCAGGTGGTGCTATTAAGTTAGACATGGCCTGGGCCAATACTGGCCGAAACCTATCAAAGTTATCAAAGTTATATATATATATATATATATATATATATATATATATATTAATAAAAGGAATTCCAACTTTGTCTGATTTACTCGTTTTATTTACAATCCTTTAAAATAATTATAATGGTATTATAATGAAATAGTATGGTAGAATATTAAATGTTAAGTGTTAATTGAACAAGTACTTTGATGCTTTCGCAATCTTCAGGTTCATATTCTGTGGTGACAGTCAAGTTTGCAATTTTATGGAAGTTCAGTAAAATCGAAGTTCTGACTGTGGCCAAGCTAACGATATACAATCATGAATGTGTAGGAAAGTACTCGATAAGGTAGTGTCACCTTAGAGTAATAACATATGTTAGAGAGCTTGACAAATTGAAGACTGCCACCTGTGAGCCACCCACATGAACCAAAGCAACGAGAAAACCAACTTTATATATATATATATATATATATATATATATATATATATATAATATAAGATCAAAAGATGGTTAAAGGAGTTCCATGTATTTTATTATGCGCATTTCAAAAACAAACATCATCATGCAATAATATTTGTGTTTTCATCAGATAAAACAGGAGAACATGATATGAAGGCTAAAAAACACTTGTGGATAGTGCAGTTTTAAATAAACATGCAGTTTTAAACTGCACTATCCACAAGTGTTTTTTAGCCTTCATATCATGTTCTCCTGTTTTATCTGATGAAAACACAAATATTATTGCATGATGATGTTTGTTTTTGAAATGCGCATAATAAAATACATGGAACTCCTTTAACCATCTTTTGATCTTATATTATGTATACTCCAGTCCTACAAACTGTAGAGTGCTTCTTATCCGATATCTGCATTGCTTTATTGTACTACAATAAAACTCACCTCCTACATATATATATATATATATATATATATATATATATATATATATATATATATATATATATATATATATATATATAATGAAAAATTGAACAGGGACAGAACAGAGAGGCAGTACGATAAATGTTTATTAAATTCACGCTCAGGAGAGTGGGGGGGGGGTAGGTGGGGGACGACGTTTCGGGCATAAGCCCTTCTTCAGGTGAGAGTTCAAAAGGTGTGTAGGGGAGTGGTGGAGAGACATATAGCGAAAGGAAACGGTGCGAATGAAAAATTAACAAATAAAGACAAAAATATAATAAATAATAAATAAAAATAAAGCATGATCAAAATATATATATATATATATATATATATATATATATATATATATATATATATTACTGCTTCAACACATATATATATATATATATATATGTTTAATCCGGGTTCAATCGGGGGTAACCACAGTAAGTAAGGTACTTGTTCAATTAACACTTAACATTTAATATTCTACCATACTATTTCATTCTAATACAATTATAAATTTTAAAGGATTGTAAATAAAACGTGTAAATCAGACAAAGTTGGAATTCCTTTTATATATATGTATATATATATGTATATATATATGTGTGTGTGTGTGTGTGTGTGTGTGTGTGTGTGTGTGTGTGTGTGTGTGTGTGTGTGTGGCGAAGATAATACGTCAGCAATGACGTATTGGTCATAATGTCGTTATGCAGACAGCCAGACATACAGACATATATTATAAGGGCTCGGCGGAGATCGATAACCGGCGCCTAACACCCCTTTAACAACAGAAAATTGAAAAATAAAAGCTGCAGTTAATATCTTTAGACCGCAAGGAATATATAAATGCAAGTTTGAAGTCAATCGGAGTAGAAATGTGGATTTGTATAGACTTTGCAAAAATGAGGACACACACAGACAACTACAGTTTTATATATATATGTATAGATATATATATACAGCTACAATTATATATATATATATATATATATATATAAGTAGAAGGGGTATTTAATTTGTTGCAAGTCCGATAAATATAAATGTTTATAACTGATTTAGAGCACTCAACAAGTTACTGGAGTAAATATTCAATGATATTTGGAAACTATATTTATAAAACCATATTTATTTTATTATATATATTTCAAGGGTTCCAAGACAACATTGGTACGCTTTCATCAGATAAAATACAAAGTTTGTTTTATAAATAGAGACATACCCATGAAAATCATACCTTATCGGTTGGAAATTCACTGGATAGTGATAGAACTATCCAGTGAATTTCCAACCAGTATTTATAAAACACACTTTGTACTTTATCTGATGAAAGCGTACCAATGTTGTCTTGGTACTCTTGAAATATATATAATAAAATAAATATGGTTTTATAAATATAGTTTCCATTTATTTAATATCATTTTATATATATATATATTTCACTCACTCACTCGCTCATAAGTCGACATTCCTTGATCCAATAAACAATGTTCTTTCCATTTGTCTCGGTCTAGCATTATTACTCCAAGATCCGTTAAATTTCCTCCTATGTCAGCATATACCATATCCAGATACATTGTTGCAGGACGACCTCTAATTCCATGATCTGAATCATGGACGCTTAATAAAACCTTTGGAAAAAAAAAAAGACTAAATGGATGGTACACGAGCTCCTTTTAACATAGCTTGGCGACAGGGAGTCACAAATGGAGAAATCTATCTGGATAGTACTCCCACGTTGGATATTGTTTGTCTAAGAAGGATATGTTTTGTGGGACATTGTTACAGGGAAAAAGACGAGTGTGTCAGCCATTTTCTTTTATGGAAGCCTGCTTACAGTCATATATATATATATATATGACTGTAAGCATCTTGGAGCAAAACCCGTTGATAACACGACTTCCTTGTTCATCATCTCACCAGAAGCCCAACATTCTTTATGTAGGCGGACAGTACATGATTTTGGAGTCGCAGAAACCAATACTGGATTTTACCATCAGTCCAGGGTCCGGGAAAGTATCAACACATATATTTTTTATTGTTTGACCCGAATTACTTGGTCGTTTTGTTTTGGCTGTGCGGATGATATGTTTAATCATCATCTCAGTGTGTTTGGCCCTTAACGTATGTTGTAGCTCTGATTCATATGATTCATCGAGCGCTTGCCACACAAATCGGACGTTGATTTTCGTTAATTCCTGAGCTGAAAACGATTCTCGCTAATTTATATTTGTATATATATATATATATATATATATATATATATATATATATATTTAATAGCTATAAATTAATGTTTTGTCTCTGGTCTCTTATTCCACTGGACAGTGTTTGGTTTATGTCAGACGCTGAGACCCCGGATTGAACAGCAGTACTGTTTATAGGGGTCGAACCTACCTAAGTCCACCTCAACGGCCGATGACCATGAAGTTCTGTGTCCTTCGTTTGTATTTTTATTTTTAAAAATAATTTTTTAAGGTTTCCCTTTAAAAAAAAACAAAAAAACAAAAGGGAATATTTGTAAAATGATCTTTTATTATTTTTATTATTTTTATTGATTTTATTGATTTTATTGGTGTTATTGGTATTATTGGTATTATTGGTGTTATTATTCTGAAATAAATATTTGATTATCATAGAATATATATATATATTATATATATATATATGGCAAATATATATATATATATATATATATATAGCAAATATAACTGGGTATATATATATATATATATGGCAAATATAACTGGGTATATATATATATATATATGGCAAATATAACTGGGTATATATATATATATATGGCAAATATAACTGGGTATATATATATATATATGGCAAATATAACTGGGTATATATATATATATATGGCAAATATAACTGGGTATATATATATATATATATGGCAAATATAACTGGGTATATATATATATATATATGGCAAATATAACTGGGTATATATATATATATATGGCAAATATAACTGGGTATATATATATATATATATGGCAAATATAACTGGGTATATATATATATATATATGGCAAATATAACTGGGTATATATATATATATATATGGCAAATATAACTGGGTATATATATATATATATGGCAAATATAACTGGGTATATATATATATATATATGGCAAATATAACTGGGTATATATATATATATATGGCAAATATAACTGGGTATATATA
>OZ024762.1:17262691-17265191 GCA_964016885.1 Eledone cirrhosa
GCCTCATTTCTCCCCGTTTTGAGGCACTTTTCTTTTTATGATACTCCCCGTTTGGGTTTTTAGAGGTTGGCAGGTTTATATATATATATATATATATATATATATATATATATATATATATATATATACGAGGGCAATCCCAAAAGTAAGGTCTCCTTCCGATATTGCAACTTTTCCGTTAAAATCCTGTGGATGGAGCTTCGGGAAACCTCAGGAACCAAAATGCAGAGAGCATCCAGAGGGATCCGCCAATCTTTACGCATGTTTTCCTCGGAAGGAGACCTTACTTTTGGGATTGCCCTCGTATATATATATATATATATATATATATATATATATATGTATATATCAGACCTGTCAACTCTCCCCGTCCGATGGGGAGATCTCCCACCCACTTTTTTTCATGGTACTCCCCGTTTCGGATTTTAGAGGTTGACAGATCTAGTTCTTTCATCTTTTCGAAGTCGATGAAAAAAAAAGAAGAAAAGTACCAGTCTTGTACCCGGGATCGATTCTTCTTCTACATCTCTTTCTCACTTCCTCTCCATCACTCACTCTCTCTCTCTCTCTCCCTCTCTCTCTCTCCCTCTCGCCCTCTCTCTCAGACGTGGGGAGGAGATGTGTTCCACCAGAACTTATACTTTAATGTATGGGACGTATTTTTCATCTATCTCCTTATTCCCTAAACGTTAATTTAGGGGTCAGGAATATACAACAATACTAACAACAACAACAGCAACATTAACAACAGTAACAACTACAAAAACTACAGCAACATTAACAACAACAACAGCAACAACAATAGTAATAACAACAATAACACACAAAAACTATATTAACAACAGCAATAACAACATCAACAACATCAACAACAACTGCAAATACATTAATAAGGATTTCTACTATACGCACCAGGCCAGCAATTTGTGGGTGAGGAGGGGCAAAGTCGATTATATGACCCCAGTGCATTACTGGTACTTTATTTTATCGACGACACCGTAAGGATGAAAGGCAAAGCTAAAATATATCTTAACATCCTGTAATGATTTAGCAGAAATTATCTAAAACTAGATTTGTTAATTCAAATATTTATATCTTTACTAGTGGACAGATTGTTGTGAAAATATGTAGTAATATCTCTTAAGATCCTGTAATGATTTAGCAGGAAATATCTAAAATCTAGGTTTGTTAGTTCAAATGTTTCTAGTATCTTTACTAATGGACAGATTGTTGTGAAAATATGTAGTTTTATCTCTTAAGATCCTGTAATGATTTAGCAGAAAATATTTAAAATCTAGGTCTGTTAATTGAAATGTTTATAGCATCTTTACTTGTGGACAGATTGCTGTGAAAATATGTAGTTTTATCTCTTAACATCCTGTAATGACTTAGCAGGAAATATCTAAAATCTAGGTCTGTTAATTGAAATGTTTATAGCATCTTTACTGGTGGACAGATTGTTGTGAAAATATGTAGTATTAGAGTAAAGGCTTTAGTTTTTCGTGTGATGCAGCCATAGTTCTGTTTTGTAAGTTTCAAGAATATTTTTCTAATGAGGTGTCATGTGGTACAGGACGTTAAAATTAAAGTCTCTTTCATTTTTTCTTTCTCCTACTCTACAGAAATGTAGGGCGGCGCTAAGAGACGGAGTCGTCAGATTGTCATGACGGCGGGGTTATTTTTTATTGGTTTGTTAAGGAGCAATAAGTTCTCGTTTGATGAGAAGAGGGGAGTCCAGCCAGTACTTTGTTTTGGGTCCCAAGAACTAAGAAAGCCCCACAGCAACCATGAAACCTCCATTTTGAGAAAAATCTTTGCCTACTTCAAGCCCCAAAGTGGTTTTATATCTCCTTGCAAAATTTCTCTTGGCGGCCATGATGAAAAACATCAGTTAAGTAGAGAAAGAGGGTCTCAATCACTAACAATCGCTAACAATCATTCACAATCATGAAAAAAGAAAATTTGAAAAAGGCAACAACAAAAACGAAACAATCCATGCAGATTGCTAAAGGGAGATAATAGAGTGAAACATTAATAAAGGGAGATAATAGAAAGAGTGCGAGTGCGACTCGTGAAGGAAAACTAGGAAATTGTCTAAGAAATAACTATACACCATATATGGAGCTTTAAGATGAGAATGGATGTTGCAAGACAAATGTGTGTGTGTGTGTGTGTAGAGAGAGAGAGGTAGATAGAAAGAAATGTTTGTGTATATATATATATACACATTTACATCTCTCTCTATATATATATATAGATGTGTATGTGTATATATATATTTATATTCATATATATATAAATGAGTATATATACAGTATATGTACTTTTGTGTGTGTATATATATATATATGAGTATATATACAGTATATGTACTTTTGTATGTATATATATATATATGAGTATATATACAGTATATGTACTTTTGAATGTATATATATATAAATGAGTATATATATCTATCTATCTATATATATATGTATATATATATAAATGAACATAT
>OZ024762.1:17270191-17280191 GCA_964016885.1 Eledone cirrhosa
ATATGGGGTAGGGGTTGAAAAAAAGGGGAGCGATAGATTGGCTGTAATCGGTAGAGCATCAGACAAAATAGTTTTACGGCGACATGGAGTTACGGCCCTTTACGTCCCGAGTTCAAATCTCGCTGAGGTTAGTTACCTTTCCCTTTCAGCCTTAACCCTTTACCATTTACATTACTCTATATATACTATTGTATTTTCACAGTAAAGGCTTTACCTCACATAATATCTCACATAACATTTACATTACTCTATATATACTATTGTATTTTCACAGTAAAGGCTTTACCTCACATAATATCTCACATAACATTTACATTACTCTATATATACTATTGTATTTTCACAGTAAAGGCTTTACCTCACATAATATCTCACATAACATTTACATTACTCTATATATACTATTGTATTTTCACAGTAAAGGCTTTACCTCACATAATATCTCACATAACATTTACATTACTCTATATATACTATTGTATTTTCACAGTAAAGGCTTTACCTCACATAATATCTCACATAACATTTACATTACTCTATATATACTATTGTATTTTCACAGTAAAGGCTTTACCTCACATAATATCTCACATAACATTTACATTACTCTATATATACTATTGTATTTTCACAGTAAAGGCTTTACCTCACATAATACCTCACATAACATTTACATTACTCTATATATACTATTGTATTTTCATGGTAAAGGCTTTACCTCACATAATATCTCACATAACATTTACATTACTCTATATATACTATTGTATTTTCACAGTAAAGGCTTTACCTCACATAATACCTCACATAACATTTACATTACTCTATATATACTATTGTATTTTCATGGTAAAGGCTTTACCTCACATAATATCTCACATAACATTTACATTACTCTATATATACTATTGTATTTTCACAGTAAAGGCTTTACCTCACATAATATCTCACATAACATTTACATTACTCTATATATACTATTGTATTTTCACAGTAAAGGCTTTACCTCACATAATATCTCACATACCATTTACATTACTCTATATATACTGTTGTATTTTCACAGTAAAGGCT
This sequence comes from Eledone cirrhosa, assembly GCA_964016885.1. Lineage (NCBI taxonomy): Eukaryota > Metazoa > Mollusca > Cephalopoda > Octopoda > Eledonidae > Eledone > Eledone cirrhosa. The sequence continues at coordinate 17,271,266 of OZ024762.1, forward strand.
TTACCTCACATAATATCTCACATAACATTTACATTACTCTATATATACTATTGTATTTTCACAGTAAAGGCTTTACCTCACATAATATCTCACATAACATTTACATTACTCTATATATACTGTTGTATTTTCACAGTAAAGGCTTTACCTCACATAATATCTCACATAACATTTACATTACTCTATATATACTATTGTATTTTCACAGTAAAGGCTTTACCTCACATAATATCTCACATAACATTTACATTACTCTATATATACTATTGTATTTTCACAGTAAAGGCTTTACCTCACATAATATCTCACATAACATTTACATTACTCTATATATACTGTTGTATTTTCACAGTAAAGGCTTTACCTCACATAATATCTCACATAACATTTACATTACTCTATATATACTATTGTATTTTCACAGTAAAGGCTTTACCTCACATAATATCTCACATAACATTTACATTACTCTATATATACTATTGTATTTTCACAGTAAAGGCTTTACCTCACATAATATCTCACATAACATTTACATTACTCTATATATACTATTGTATTTTCACAGTAAAGGCTTTACCTCACATAATATCTCACATAACATTTACATTACTCTATATATACTATTGTATTTTCACAGTAAAGGCTTTACCTCACATAATATCTCACATAACATTTACATTACCCTATATATACTATTGTATTTTCACAGTAAAGGCTTTACCTCACATAATATCGAATCTATGAGATTTTGAAAGTATTTATTTTGAGAAAATTACCTTAACATGAGTATGAGTGGCCAGTTACAGCCAGTTTGAAGAGAAAGAGGTGAGAGATTTCTGGCCGGATATGGCCGGTTTAAATGCTAAAGGGTTAAACCTAAGTCTAAAGTCTGTCTTAAGGCTTGTTAGACCGATTCTTATCCCGGTTTCATGGCATGAAGCGACTGAGAGTACAAGACTCCCCCCAGGACAGGACGACAGTCCATCACAGGGTTAAACTCCCAGATATTACTGGTACTCATTTTCAGCTGAGTGTGTGTGTGTGTGTGTGTGTGTGTGTGTGTGTGTGTGACAGCTCACACCTAAGCAGGTTTAGCTGGCCTCCTCCAAGGTATATCTCGTTGGAGGTGTCTTGGGTAATTTAATGATAGGGACCCCAGTCATATCATCTCATTTCTACAGCTGAGTAAACTGGAGCAACGTGAAATAAGGTGTCTTGCTCAAGGAAACAACACATCACCTGGTCCGAGAATTGGACTCACAACCTTTCGATTGCAAGCCCAATGCTCTAACCACTAAGCCATGCGCTTTCAGCTGAGCGTACTGGAGCAACGTGAAATGAAATGTTTTGCTCAAGAACACAACACACAAGCTATCCCATTAATCGAACCCTTGACGCTGAAGTATTATGAAATAATGATAAGTCTTCCTGAAAACAATATTGACATGGTTGGGTAATCATAATAATTGTTTCTACTTTTGGCACAAGGCCAGCAATTACCTCAGTGCATTACTGGTACTTTATTTTATCGACCCCGTAAGGATGAAAGGCAAAGCTAACCTAGTCGGGATTTGAACTCAGAACGTAAAAGGCCATAACTCTGTGCTACAAAGCATGGTGTCCGACCCTCTACCGATAATGCCAAGTCACCCCCTTAATAATTGTTTCTACTTTTGGCACAAGGCCAGCAATTACCCCAGTGCATTACTGGTACTTTATTTTATCGACCCCCGTAAGGATGAAAGGCAAAGTTAACCTCGGCGGGATTTGAACTCAGACCGTAAAGGGACGTAACTGTGCTGCAAAGCATGGCGTTTGACCCTCTACCGATACTGCCAATCCACTGCCCTCTCGTATGTTATTAATAATTGTTTCTACTTTTGGCACAAGGCCAGCAATTACCCCAGTGCATTACTGGTACTTTATTTTATCGACCCCGTAAGGATGAAAGGCAAAGTTAACCTCGGCGGGATTTGAACTCAGATCATAGGTGGAACTAATGGGTAATATTAAATAACACTCGTAGAATTAATTCATTACACTCTGTTAAAATTAAACAGGAATTTACTAAAAATAAAATCAATTCTGTTCGATAATAGATATTTATCCTGTGGCTACGTCAACTCTCTCTCTCGCTCCCCCCCCCTCTCTCTCTCTCTCTCTCTCTCTCCTACCTTACATACAGGTTATTTCCTTCTATAGAAACTAGAAAAATAATTCCTAACTCTATTACCTTACCAAAGAACGACGTACTATTTTAAACATCTCCTCCTCCGCAAGATCGGAACGCTGGCGGCCCGACAGAGGAAGGAGTCACGCGAGGTTGGGTGGCTGTTGCAGCGGGTGTCGCCGGCCATTGTCCGCGAGAGTGCTTTTGCCGTCTTGTCCGCAGGGCGCAGTAACCTTTACCGCTGCACCCTACGCCCAGAGCCCAATCAGCCACCCTACCCCTCCTCATTCTTCGTCTTGTCCGCGGGGCACAGCAACCTTTACCGGCCGCACCCCAGGCCCAGAGCCCAATCACCCTCCCCATTCTTCTGTGGCCTTAGAGTCCTTGCCATTCCATCCCTTTTTCGGATTTTTTTCTCTTTTTTTCTTTATATTTTCCTCACATAATATCTCACATAACATTTACATTACTCTATATATACTATTGTATTTTCACAGTAAAGGCTTTACCTCACATAATATCTCACATAACATTTACATTACTCTATATATACTATTGTATTTTCACAGTAAAGGCTTTACCTCACATAATATCTCACATAACATTTACATTACTCTATATATACTATTGTATTTTCACAGTAAAGGCTTTACCTTACATAATATCCCACATAACATTTACATTACTCTATATATACTATTGTATTTTCACAGTAAAGGCTTTATCTCACATAATATCTCGCATAACATTTACATTACTCTATATATACTATTCTATCTTTATGGTAAAGGCTTTACCTCACATATCTCACAACATTTACATTACTCTATATATACTATTGTATTTTCATGGTAAAGGCTTTACCTCATATATCTCACATAATATTTACATTACTCTATATATACTATTGTATTTTCACAGTAAAGGCTTTACCTTACATAATATCTCATAACATTTACATTACTCTATATATACTATTGTATTTTCATGGTAAAGGCTTTACCTCACATAATATCTCATATAGTATCGAATCTATGAGATTTTGATATTATTCATTTTGAGAACAATACCTTAACATTAGTATGAGTGGTCAGTTACAGCCGGTTTGATCAGAAATAGGTGAGAGAAGAATTCTGGCCGGTTACGGCCGGTTTAAATGCTAAAGGGTTAAACAGTATTTACATGATATATTCCATGGGGGATAAATTTGATGATATTGGATTTTACGACACCTTTTTTTTTTTTCAACTATAGATCGATATTGGGGTCGAGAAGAACATTTGAAGTAAGTGGGTTTTGTTTATTAAAAAGAAAAAACTAATTTGTTTCATTTTCATCGTGTTGGACCTAACAGTTTGTATTTTATATATTTTAATGACTAATAGGTAGGACATAGAGAGATGGACATAAGGACAGACATATAGACATAGAGATGGACAGGGAGACAGGCAGACAAGCAGGTGGAGACAGAGGGACAGAGAGACAGGCAGACAAGCAGGTGGACATAGAGATGGAGACAGAGAGACAGGCAGACATAGAGATGGAGGCAGAGAGACAGGGACAGAGAGACAGGCAGACAAGCAGGTGGACATAGAGATGGAGACAGGGAGATGGAGGCAGGGAGACAGGGACAGAAAGACAGGCAGATTGGCATACAGATGGAGACAGGGACAGAGAGACAGGCAGACAAGCAGATGGAGACAGACATACACAGATAGACAGATGCAGACAGACATACACAGATAGACAGATGCAGACGGGTGGATATACACAGACAGACAGATGCAGACGCACACAGATAGATAGACGGGTGGATAGACAGACAGACATACGGACATACAGACAGACGGACGGACACTGAGAGACAACAAACGGACATACGGAGACATACATAGACAGACAGACAGACAGACACATGGAACACCTCGTTAGAAATACAGTAGTTTAATTCGGAGAAAAATCCTTTTAAAAAAAAATGAAAGACACTGGAAAGAAAAGCCCAATATGGCTGAAGACTTGTCATTCAAACTCTTTCCTTCATTCTCCTTCATTCGATCTCTTTCATTCATCTTTATTCTAAAATGTTCCACGTTCCTCTTTGTCGTCTGCCATGTTATCGTAAAGATTGAAATTTTCTGAACAAGACAGGGTGAAGGATAAATTGACTTTCGACAAATTTCCACTAGCTAAGGAGGGATGTCCCCTTGAAAATGTGGGGTCCTTGGTATATATTGCTCGTGTTGCTAGGTTAGTCTGGCAGTTGATAGATTAGATATATTGTAGAGATGCCGACAGGGTAGACAGATAGATAGACACAGTGTGTAGATGTTGAGAGGATAAATAGATAGATAGATAGATAGATAGACACAGTGTGTAGATGTTGAGAGGATAAATAGATAGATAGATATATTTCTTTATTAGCCACAGGGGCACAAAAGAAGGGGACAAATACAAAGGGGGAAGTTTACATACAATAAAAACGTGTAAAATGCTATCACAGATGGAATTTAAAAGTTAGTCGATTTTCCCCAATAGAGGGAGACAGTTTATATGGGTAACACATACCCCCGAAAAAAATGTGCAACCCTCATCTCCAGGAGTACGAAGAGCTTGTACTCCTTTCCTCTCCTCCTCCTTTTCCTCAATCTACAGGCTGATATAGAGAGAAGGCCCATTCACTCGGGCCATTCTCGCCACTTTCACCCACCTTTCATAAAACTTGCTGGGGTACAGCACCTCTCTCTCCATCCTGATTCTTCTTCCAAAGTGGTATTTGAAAAAAAGAATCAGTTGTTGATAGATAGATAGATAGATAGATAGACACAGTGTGTAGATGTTGACAGGATAGATAGATAGATAGAGATAGTGAAGCTGTTGACTATATATATATATATATATATAGTGTGTGTGTAGATGTTGACTGAATAGAGAGATAGATAGATAGACACAGTGTGTATATGTTGACTGAATAGATAGATAGATAGATAGATAGACACAGTGTGTAGATGTTGACAGGATAGATAGATAGATAGAGATAGTGAAGCTGTTGACTGGATATATATATATATATATATAGTGTGTAGATGTTGACTGGATAGATACAGTTTACAGATGTTCACTATCTGAACTCCCCATCTCCTGACGAAGAACCTCCGTGCAGAGCACCGAACACTCCTCCACTCCCCCTAAACATGATACTAATAAGACTTTGTATTTTTGCATCCTTGTTTATTTTGTTGTATTTATTCAACTGTAAATATATATATATATATATACAGTTATATATGCCGATTTACAGTTATATATGCCGATTATTGAGGCGGGTAGGATCGATATAGATCGAACCTTGAGCTGATCAGTGGCGAAACGCGCGTCACCTATCAATAAATGCAATGAAGGAATAATCAATCGTCCTTTTTATCCTTTCTCTCTCTCTCTATATATATATATATATATATATATATATATATTTGTATTTATCGTTGTTGTGGTATAGTATAGCCACTGCATTCGGTAGATTTGTCTTGGTGTCAGTCATTTTATAACTAATGTGATTTATTCTGGGCGATAATGTTTAGCTTCTCGATACATTGAGTGCTTTCTGATTGCCTCAAACAACTCTATTAGTACCTGTTATATGACAGCTACAACTTCGATTCATAACCAATATATATATAGACAAATAGATGGTGTGTAGATATTGACGAAATTTAAAATATTTGGTGTATACCAAGAGCAATAGGACAAGTTTTCTGGTTGTTCACGTAATCAGAAGTGTTAAACTATGAAATGAATAGCTAACCAACTTATCTATAATGTATTTGCTTGTAGTGTATTCGGGTCACCCTGGGTTTGTACATGAGGTACCACGAATCACTCTGTACCCACTCCAACTCTCTAATATATATATTTTCTTTTTGAGAGCGTTCTTTTTTTGTTTCCTATATCCGTTTCTATTTTTTTAGTTCTATTTAACCTGCCGTCTGTAGAATAGGTACACTGTATCCCTGTGTGTATCTGGTTTACAATAGGTACACTGTATCCCTGTGGTTATCTGGTTTACAATAGGTACACTGTATCCCAGTGTATATCTGGTTTACAATAGGTACACTGTATCCCTGTGTGTATCTGGTTTACAATAGGTACACTGTATCCCTGTATATATCTGGTTTACAATAGGTACACTGTATCCCTGTGTATATCTGGTTTACAATAGGTACACTGTATCCCTGTGTATATCAGGTTTACTATAGGTACACTGTATCCCTGTGTATATCTGGTTTACAATAGGTACACTGTATCCCTGTGTATATCTGGTTTACAATAGGTACACTGTGTCATATAAGGGTAACTAAAAGGGTTGGTTTACAATAAGTACACTGTACCCTGTGTGTCGTAAGTTGTAACTTAAAATGTTGGTGTAGAGTGGGTACACTGTATCCCTGTGTAGTAAGAGGGAACTAAAAAGGTTAGTTTAGAATAGGTAAGGCGTATCGTGGGTCATTTTAAAACCTGGTGGAGCCATTTCCTCTCCAGGTCTGAATACAGTTGATTTCTTCCAAAGAAGGACAGAGAAAGAATGAAAGTGAGAAAGAGATGAGGAAGAATCGACTCCAGTATTAGACTGGTACTTTTTGATCGACATCGAATGGATGAAAAGGAAAGTTGACCTCGATATATATATATATATATATATATATATATATATATATAGTAATAATAATAATAATACATTTGAAGACTAAAATCCAGAGAGGGCTCGATAAGGATAGATATATATCAAATATATAAGAACCCTAGAGCAAATATTTATTAAAATAACAGATTAAAGTTTAAGCAAAGAATCGCTGCTTTCACCCTTAACGGGATCTCCCGTTAACGGTGAACGCAGCGATTCTTTGCTTAAACTTTAGGTTATTTTAATATATATATATATATATATATATATATATATATATATATAGAGAGAGAGAGAGAGAGAGAGAGAGAGAGAGAGAGAGAGAGAGAGAGAACACTGGAAGGTAATATCCGTAGTGGTAGAGCACTCAGTCAATGGGACGAGTTTGGTAGAAGTAGTAACACAACAGTTAGTTCACCATACCGAGAACAATTGTTTCTGTAATGGTTACACGGAACAGGTAAAACCCTGTTTTTACTGTTCCGTATCTCTCTGTCTGCCTGTCGTCCTACATGTCTATAAATTCGCTGAAAGGTGGGTGAATGTGGCGAAAATGGCCCGAGTGAATGGGCCTTCTCTGTGTATAAATAATTGTTTCTACTTTTGGTGCCTGGCCAACAATTATCCCATTACATTACTGGTACTTTATTTTATCGACCCCCGTAAGGATGAAAGGCAAAGTTAACCTCGGCGGGATTTGAACTCAGAATAATAATGAAAATATTGTGTACAGTGCTCAGGTGCACTACAACTCATCAAATGTGTATGTATAGTACATAGGGTAATGTACAAACATCAGGAAAATGAACAGTGCATGAGTCAAGATATACACATGTGTGCATGTGTATGGAAGGGGGACCCGGTAGGTTGAGGTAGTATCGAGTACTCTGGTGGGTTATGGTCCACCTGGTTCCTTACCACACCTTCTTTGTTTTATATATATATATATACATACATATATATATATATATAGGAACAAGTATGACCCCGACGGCAGAGCCCAAGCCGTTTCGACAGCTAATTCTGTCCAGAATTAGCCGTCGAAATAGCTTGAGCTCTGCTGTCGGGGTCATACTTGTTCCTATTACCCATTCTACTACCCTAAGTATTGAGTACTTTGGTGCGTTATGGTCCATCTGGTTCCTTACCACATTTCCTTCGTTATATATATATATATATATATATATATATATATAAATACATACATATTTATATATATATATATATATTAGGTTATGCAAGAAATGCTTAGGATTATCCTGAATGCAGTAATGGTTAATTACTACACTAGATAGAGTTGACGTACGGTGAGGGGTTACTCAACGAGTTATGGAAGAATAGTCGGAAAAATTCAGTTTCTGATCCTTCTGTATTCCGGGGTGTAGATAAAGAATGAATAATAACAGGTAGACATCATAAAAAGGTAATTTATTCCGAGTGCTTACAAATGTTTCAACAGTAGTTATACAGCCTAGCCATGCTATGTGCAAAAATGATAATTATTTGATTGCAGAAACTCAATTTTCAAATGCTGCGACTACCATTTCCTCAGAGCAGAATATATATATATATATATATATATATTAGAAAGTGAGGTTTTTTTTACAAAATGAAAAATAACCGAGGTGTCCTACACGAGTGAAAGTATAAAGAAAAAGAGATGAAATCGAAAATGCAACTGAAGTCTTATTTTTTTTAAAATATATATATTTATTTGGTTCCTTTACCGGTTTCGCAGTTCTTCTGCTTTTCTTCTGCTTTTCGCAGTTCTTCTGAGTTGAGATGGAGGGTCTGTGGTTTTTCTCACATCAGATGTGAGAAAAACCACAGACCCTCCATCTCAACTCACCTTTTGAAAAGCAGAAGAACTGCGAAACCGGTAAAGGAACCAAATAAATATATATATTTAAAAAAAAATAAGACTCCAGTTGCATTTTCGATTTCATCTCTTTTTCTTTATATATATATATATACACATATATATATTCATATATACACACATATATATATTCATATATACACACATATATATATTCATATATACACACATATATATATACATATATACACATATA
>OZ024762.1:17302691-17310191 GCA_964016885.1 Eledone cirrhosa
TGGTAGTGGTGGTGGTGGTGTTGGTGGTGCTAGAACGTAATAGCAGGCGGTGGAAGCTATGGTTCCAGTTTCGATTCTTGTGGGGGGAAACTTTAGAGAGTTTCCTATTAGACGGGTACAGGGTGGGAGGGATAGTGTGATGGGGGGTTCTGTAGCAGTGCTTGAGGTGGTGTGTGTATATATATATGTGTGTGTGTGCGTGTGCGTGTGTATATATATATATACACACACGGTCGATACGTTATGTCCTTGAGCAAGACACTTTATTTCACGTTGCTCCTTTTACCTGGAGTTGCAACCGATAGATAGTACTAGCAACTGAAAAGACCAACGGAAACATTGTTTCCTCGGTCCGATTTGATGAAAGTCGATCAATCCTTTATTAAATATATATATATATATATATATATATATATATATATATATATATATATATATATAGGAACGAGTAGGACCCCGACGGCTAATTCTGGATTTTAGTCCAGAATTAGCCGTCGAAACGGCTTGAGCTCAGCCGTCGGGGTCCTACTCGTTCCTATTACCTACTCTACTACCCTAAGTATTGAGTACTTTGGTGCGTTATGGTCCACCTGGTTCCTTACCACATTTCCTTCGTTATATATATATATATATATATATATATATATAACGGTTATGTATGCAGGAATGAAAAAATCTGTGTGTGGATGTACATCTTTGTGTGTGTGTGTGTGTGTGTGGATGCACATTGTGTGTGTGTGTGTGTGTGTGTGTGTATGGGTGCACATTGTGTGTGTGTGGATGCACATGTTTCTATGTGTGTGTGTGTGTGTGCTCGCACGCACATGTCTCTGTATACGTTAGATGAAAGAGTAAAACTGACAGAAAAAGCATGAATGAATGTTGAGAGAAGATTGAGTAACGGCGGAGGAGCGGTGGGGAGGGGGTTAAAAGTTGTGTATGAATGAAATAGGAGGAGGAGGGAATAAGAGGGGGTGGGGGTATGCATGAAAAAGAGGATGAGGTGGTTAAGGAAGATGAGAGGAAAATTGTAGAATGAAAAACGAGGAGGATGAGTAGAAAGTTATGAATGAAATCGCGAGGAGGAGGTGGGAAAAGATATGAATGAAAGAGAGGGGGGAGGAGGGGGGAGAAGGGAATGAGGCAAAGCTGTGAATGGATGAGAATGAGGAGGAGGGAGTAAGAAAAATGAATGAGGGGGGGGGGCAACAAATAGTGAACGCATTTGGGGGAAAAGCGCGCGCATGTGAGAAGGAAAGGGGGTGAGGGAAGTGTGTGTGGGGTGGGTGGGGGTGCGTGCGTGTGTGTGTGTGTGTGTGTGTGAGAGAGAGAGAGCACGCGCCCGGGTGCGTGTGTAGCAAAGAGTGGGAGAGACAATTGCCATGGAAACTTCATGAATGAAAATAACTGTGTAGAGAGAGGCAGTGTGTGTGATGTGTGTAGTAGGGTAATTACGTGTGTGTGGTGTGTGTGGTGTGTGCTGTGTGTATGTGGTCAGTGTGTATTGTGTGTGTGTGTGTATGTGTGTAGTCTGTGTATGTGGTGTGTGTGTGTGTGTGTGTGTGTGTGTGTGTGTGGTCAGTGTGTATGTGTGAGTGTGGTCAGTGTGTGTGTATGTAGTGCGGTGTGTGTGTGTGTATGTAGTGTGGTGTGTGTGTGTATGTAGTGTGTGTGTAGTGTAGTGTGTGTGTGTGTATGTAGTGTAGTGTAGTGTGTGTGTGTGTGTGTAAACCTGGGAAAAAGGTGAATGGAAATGCAATCTGCTTGAATGAAATAGAGAATGTATACTTGCATGTGTATGTGTATGTGTGTGTAAGATAGCTGTGTGTGTGTGTGTGTGTGTGTGTGTGTGTGTGTAAGTGTATGTGTATGTGTAAGTGTGTGTATGTGTAAAGTGTGTGTGTGAGTGAGTGTGTGTGTGTGTGCTCTGAATGAGTGAGGGTGTGTGTGTGTGTGAAAAGTAGAATGAAAGTGACAACTACATGAATGGAAATTTAAATGAATGAAGCTGCGCGTGTGCGTGTGTGTGTATCTGTATCTGTATGTGTACGTATGATGTGTATATATGTGAAGTATAAATGTATGTATAATGTATGTGTATGTATGTGTATATGTGTGTGTGTGTGTGTGTGTGTGTGTGTGTGTGTGTGTGTGTGTGTGTGTGTGTCATTGATGCATGTGTGTATGTGTATGTCTATGTATGTATGTTTTTGTGTTTATGTATGTGCGGGAGTAGCTGATGCAAATGTGTGTGCGTATATTTGTGTGTGTGTCTGTGTGTATCTGTTTAATTGTATCATGTGTGTAAGTATATATATATATGTGTGTGTTTGTGTGTGTGTGTGTGTTGTTTTCATGCCATTGATAGGGGCGAGGGTGGGAGGGGTGATATGACGATGGTGGGTGTCTAACAGTGGAAGGGGGTGGAGGTGTAGTGTGTATCAATAGTTCGTAAGGTCGCTTATACCACTGAAAATTAATCGCCCTCGTCCCCATGCGCAAGGTACTTCCACGTAGATGAGCTGCGACCCGTCATCAGTAACGTGATCCGTGGCTCATTGAATGTTTCCAATGTATCAACATCATACATTCTTGTCCTGGCGACACAGCCAGGACTGCTTGGGCCCCGACTTCCGTCCCCAAAGCAGCCAACTGTTTTTAATCTGTGGTTTTACGTGAGGACCAGCTGGTCCTTTCTTCTCTACTCGTGAAACCCAGTAGACTCAGGCGCCTTGCTGAGAAACTTCTGCAAAACCTTACAAGTGAATTTCAGTAATTCATAAGATGGTTTATACAATTGTGTGTGTATATGGACAGCTCATTTCGTCTGATCCACTCCCTTCTCAGCTCATTTCGTCTGATCTACTCCCTTGACAGCTCATTTCGTCTGATCCACTCCCTTCTCAGCTCATTTCGTCTGATCCACTCCCTTCTCAGCTCATTTCATCTGATCTACTCCCTTGACAGCTCATTTCGTCTGATCCACTCACTTCTCAGCTCATTTCATCTGATCCACTCCCTTGTCAGCTCAATTAATCTACATTTCGTCTGATCCACACCCTTACCAGCTCATTTCATCTGGCGCATTCACCATATTCTCTACACAACAGCAACTAAGATCTCTCAAAAGCCAGCAGATGTGTGCCTATTATCTTATCTGGACACATTGCGTTGCTAGCTGTTTAAGAACTTCGCTTCACAACTATGCCCTGAACGATGGTTCGTCTTCGCTCTCCTTCGACTATACCCTTAACGATGGTTTTAGACAAGGAATCTTAGTGGGATATGTCACTATATCAGACATTTAGCTGAGACCGATTATGAAAAAAATAAAGAGGTCTGTATAAAAGCTAAAATGCATATCCAATCCAGGGTCTCCTCACTCTTGTTGGAGGAACCCATCCCTGGTTGACCTCTACTGCTTTCTGTTTGGTTTGGATCATGTCAGGGGTGTAACCGTACTCACCACACTTGGCCAATTGTAGGTTGGTGAGGCTATTTAACTCATAGTTGGGGCTGGATGGTCCTTGCTTCTGAGGACTTCGTCCGCCCCTTTTAACAGCTCTTGTTTTTTGAGCTGCTGGAGTTCCACTTACCTTCTTCACCTGACCAGAGTCTGGTGAGGGGAACCAGGTTTAGTGGCCGACCACTCGACCATGAACCAGGTTCTACTGGCTAACATGGTATAACATGGTATATATAAGGCCTGAAGTGGCCCGTGGTAGTAGAGGTGGTAGCAATAGTTGGGTTGAGGTAGTTACATTAGCGATATTAGCATAAATAACCCGCGTCAACATGGAAGCCCCCATGTGGTCACTTGGCATGCTAAAAATAGCAACTAAATTTCCCTCAAATTGAACCCGATAGTATGCATAACATAGTAATTGACCCTAGCTGCACTATGCCTGAAAATTAGATGAGGTTTGATGGGATGGGGTAGTCACGGTTGGAAAGGCCTTTCATTATCAGCGCACATGATCGGATCCGTCCTAGGGTTAAATAACAACGGATCATTGTTCTTCATGATGATGATGATGATAATATTTAAGCCCTGATCAACGATGATTCACCAGATCTATGATCAAAGCCGTCCCAGCCATGACCATCCCGTATTTTTGTATACAATTATGCAATGTCTCCTTCATTTGAGGAAGATTTTTGCTGCTCTTTCCTACAAGTTGAGCAGCAGTGTAGAGGCTCCTGGCGTGCTAGTTGTTGTTGCTTAACCCCCGGGTGATCCCTCATCGAACAGCCCTGTGGTTAAATGCATTCCAGTCATGACCATCCCGTCTTTTCCCCATGTACAGAGTATCTAGGACGTTATCAAATGTCTCATTTTTAATAAGTTAGATGTGCTTTGAGGGAGATTTGGCTGTTGTTTCTAGCAGTTTGAGCAACTGTTGGTAGTGGTGGTGATGTTATTGTTGTTGATAGTGATGATAGTGCTGTCGGTTGTGATAGCGGGGAAGGTTGTGGATATGGTGGTGGTTGATGTTGTTGTTGCTGTTGTGGTTGTTGTTATTGTTGTTGCGATGGTGATGGTTGTTGTTGTTGTTGTTGTTGTTGTTGTTGTTGTTGCTGTTGTTGTTGCAGTTGTTGTTGCAGTTGTTGCTGCTGTTGTTATTGTTGTGGTTGTTGCTGTTATTGTTATTGTCGTGGTGGTGGTGGTGGTGGTGTTGTTGTTTTAGTTCAAATAAAGAATGGTGTGTGCTGTGTGTTATTGTACATATATGGTGTTAGTAGTGGTAGTGGGGTGGGGGTGGGGTAGAGTTTGAACTGCATGAAACAGCAGAGCTTGAAAAAAGCTGCACGCTCATTGGTCAATTCTAAAACCGCGCCCACTTTTTATTTTTATTTTATTTTTATTTTTATTATAATGAAAATCTCGTTTTTCCCCAGCTCGGAACATTCCTATGTAAAATGCGCCATGGCCGGGCTTTTCGCATCATCATCGTCAGCAGTAGCAGCAACGGCAGTATCGACATCAGCATCATAAACATCACTATAAACCATAGCTTAGAGAGTGAAGAGTAATGGAAACGATAACGAGGCTACTTGCTACTTACTGCACTCTATCCAGTGTGATTTCGATAACGAGGCTACTTGCTACACTGTTCGATTGCTATGCAAAAGGCGGAAGTAAAATTGATTTTCCAGATCGTGGTAATACACGTGACTATCATCAATTCACATGACAACCATGTGCTTTTGCAAGATCAATTGTGTCTAAATGAATGTATGTTTTGAGATGGTTGTAAAGGGAAACTTCACATCTCCTCTCCCCCCCTCTCTCCCCCTCTCTCTCTCCCTCTCCTCAATTTCTCAATATCTTATACATATATACACACATGTATATATATATATATATATATATGTACACAGTGTATTTATTGATAAACAGAAGAGAATGCAAATTATTGTGAACGAGTTTAGTGTGTGTGTGTGTGTATGTATGTGTGTGTGTATGTATGTGTGTGTGTGTGTGTGTGTGTGTGCATTCATAGATGCATTCATTGTAAGTGTGATATGTGTGTGAAAGAGCAGAAAAAACGTGAAAACCAAATTTTATTAAATTATATACAAATGCAGGCTGTGTGTGCGAGTCTGTGAGTATGTGTGTGTGTAAGTGTGAGAGAGAGTATGTGTCTGTGAGTCTGTGTGTGTATGTGTGTGTGTGAGAGAGTATGTGTATGTGTCACAAAACACAGTTCCGTCTTTAATATATGAATGGAAATGTTATTATGCATCAGATGTTGTAGTATGGTTGAGGCGATATTTATCAATGTGTGTGTGTATGTGTGTGACAATAGTTGGAAGAAGAAGAAGGAGTGAGTGAGAGAGTGAGAGTGGGAGGCAAGAACTGTTCCTGCCGCTGCACAAATATCTAAGATTCCTTCACTCAAATATCCATATATGGTATAACTTTGTCTTCACTACAGAACGCTATTGCAATTAATGTGCAGCTTTTCAGTGTTTCTACACCTTTTAATCTAGTTTATGTGACCAGTTTTGGTTGATAAAAAATCATGAATGCAATATTACGATAGCCAAAGATTTATTTTTATGAATCATGTTGTTGTATGGTTGCAGAGGTTTTAATAGTTTTTCATGGGTGCACACGTCAACCTTACATTTTTAAAGGGGAGTCTGAAATAAATAGACGACACACGCAAAATTGAAAAAAAAAAAAATTAAATAAAAATAAATAATGTTAGATGCTTTAAAAATTTAATTTAAAAACTATATTTTCCCTTGTTATTATTATTATTATTATTATTATCGGTAGAGCGTCAGACACCATGCTTTGCAGCATAGAGTTGCGGCCTTTTACGTTCTGAGTTCAAATCCAGCCGAGGTTAACTTTGCATTTCATCCTTCTGGGGGGGGGGGGGGGGGTCTATAAAATAAAGTACCAGTAATGCACTGGAGTCGGTTTAATCGACTTTCCCCTTTCCCCCAAATTGCTACCCTAGTGCTTAAATCAGAAACCATTATTATTATTATTATTGTTATTATTATTATTATGCTCCTGTAATGTCCCCCTCATCAGTGGCCCTTTATGGCAATAATAAATGAAATTATCATCATTGTCATAGATGCTTTTTTTTTTTTTGTTTTGTTGTTGCTGTTTTTGTTGTTTTTCGGGTTTGTTTTCCTAAATCTATGTAAACCCGACACCCCCCACGGTTGTAATTTGTCCTTGCAATGTTTCTACCAATCACCCCCACCACCCACCATTGTCGTTGTTGCAAATAATAAAAATCAAGGGTGTTTGACACGGGAGATAATCTGTATATAGCTCCTCTTGTTCCCTACTATTTCGGGTCTTCCGGGTGTTTGGTGAGACTAAGGACCGATATTTGCAATTGGAAAGGTCCTTCCTCCAGGTGTAGGCTTGGGCAAGGTTTTTAATGATATTTATAATAAATAACAGCTGTCCTACGTGCATGAGTCTCTGTTCATACATCTTTACACCAGATGCAAGCTTTCTTATGAAAAGACCACCAGTTGCCCCTACATACAAGTTTCTCTATTCCCTCTGTCCTCCAATACTTTCTGATAGTGTTATGTCATTACCCACTGCCATAAAACCAAGAAGCACTCAATCCTTTCTGATGGTGCCATGCCTTTATCCACTGCCATAACGCCAAGAAGCACTCAATACTTTTCTAAAGCCTTATTTTCGCGCTCATGCAAATATTGGGACTACGTATTTTCAGGGTTGGTAAATGAGAGAAAATCTTCCGCCATTGCGCGAGTCTTGTTGTTGTTGATGTTCGTAGTGTTGATATTGTTGTTGCTGTTGTTCCTTTGGGGGAGGGGCTGCTCAGGGGGTACCTGTGCCTGCAGTATTGCCGTCACATTCATTGCTAACAACGAACAGGTGGTGCAGACAGTGTTACTGGTTAGGGCGTCAGCGACCGAACAAATCTTACTCTTTTACTAGTTCCATTTACTAGGTATGTATATATATATATATATATGTATTTGTGTGCGTAG
>OZ024762.1:17328407-17333407 GCA_964016885.1 Eledone cirrhosa
AGAGAGAATGTGTGTGTGTGTGTGAGTGTGTGTGTGTGTGTGTGTGTGTGTGTGTGTGTGTGTGTGTGTGTGTGTGTGTGTGTGTGTGTGTGTGTGTGTGTGTGTGTGTGTGTGTGCGAAAAGCCAAAGGGGCTAGCCAGCAGTCGGCCTCAAGTTTCCCTTTATATGTGGCTGGTTCCTATCTGAAGAAACTCCAAGGCATCCGAATATTGGATCAGAGTTAATTATTTAATCACACACACACACACACATATATATATACGTATATATATATATATATATATACGTATATATATATATATATATGTATATATATATATATGCATATACATGCACACACGCACATACATACACATCCACACACATAGATACAAATAGATAGACACACATATATGTATACATGTATATATAGTGAAGGAGTGTGGTTTAGTGGTTAGATAGTTGGATTTGCAGTGGTGAGGTTGCGAGTTCAATTCTCGAATCGGGTGAGGCGTTCTGGCCTTAAGCAAGACACTTTATTTCACGGTTTTCCTTCGGCCAGGAGTTGCACCCAGTAGATTGTAGATAGTATTAGCAACTAGAAAGACCAATGGAAACATTGCTTCTTTGGTCCGATTTGACGAGGGCGACCCCACTCGGCAAGCGAATGAGATCTGGGATCGATATATATATATGTAAAACAAAGCAATTGTGGTAAGGAACCAAATGGACCATAACGCACCAGAGTACTCAATACTTAGGGTAGTAGAGTGGGAAATAGGAAAAAGTATGACCCCGACAGCAGAGCTCAAGCCGTTTCGACGACTATTTCTGGACTCAGTGTCCAGAAATAGCCGTCGAAACGGCTTGAGCTCTGCCGTCGGGGTCATACTTTTTCCTATATATATAGATAGATAGATGCACACAGGTTCATGAGGCGACGGCGGGGATGAACCTGGAAAGAAGGAAGTAAGGAAAGAAGGAAGGAGTTAATGGCTGCTATGAATGGACAGAAAGGTTTTACTACATGGTGTTGTAAAGTGACAACAAACATATACATGAGTGTATGCATACACATACACACACAAGCATATATACATATATACACACACACACACACACACACATATATATATATATATTTATATATATACACTGACACACGCACACACATATATATGCACACAAGCATATATATATATTTACGCACACACATATATATATATATATACACTGACACATGGACACATGCATATATATATACACACACACACATATATATATATTTATATATATACACTTACACACGCACACACATATATATATGCACACATGCATATATATGTGTATGTATGTGTATATATATATATATATATATATATATATTTATACATGTGTGTGTGTATATATATATATAATATATAATATATATATAAATATATATATATATATATATATATATATATATATATATATATATATATATATATATATGCATATTCGCGTGTGCAACAATACCCCCACCCCGCTAAGCAGGGAGGAGAGGGGGGTGTTATTGTTGCTGTTGTTGCTGTCGTTGTCGTTTGTGGCGGTGGCGGTGGTTCTGCCGTTGAAGACCGTAGAAAGTATTGGCTTGAACCATATACATACAACCAATACTATATATGGCAATGAGACGCTGTAGAGCGAGGTGGCGTGGAGAGAGAGCGTGTGAGTGAGTGTAAGGAAGAGTTAGCGAACGAGAGAGAGAGACACTGTGTGTGTGAATGAGAGAAAAACAGGGTGAGAGAGAGAGAGCAAGCCCGGATTTGATTGATACAGTTGTCGCTGCACATTGCATCACACACGACGAACGGCAGAGCAGCATTGAACGAGAGCGGAGTAGAGGGTGGAGTGGAGGGTGGTGTGGAGTGGAAGGTGGAGTGGGGGACGGAGTAAGCTTGTATGAACGGCAAAGGTACGGGAGAAAAATGAATGAGCGAGAGAGAATCGGCAACAGGTGGTGTTGATTGTGTTGTTACTGTTGTAGTTGTTATTGCTGTTATTGTTATTGTTATTGCTGCTGTTGATGATGGTGATGGTGGTGGTGGTGGCAGTAGCGATGGTGGTGGTGGTGGTGGTGGCGGCTGCGGCAGTGATGGCGGTGGTGGTGGTGGTGGATTTAATAGATACGACTGTGTGATGAGGGAGATGATAATGATAACGAGGAGGAGGTTGAAGGAGAGAGAGAGAGAGAGAGAGAGCGAGAAGGGGGGAGAGTGTGAGGAGTGGCGGAGAGAGAGAGGGGGGCGAGAGGTGTGGTGATGAGGAGGTGGTGTGTAGGGTTAGAGGGAGGCGTGTATAGCTATGCGTATATGGTAAGAGATGGAAAACTGTGAATGGTTTGGTGGTTTCGTTGAAGAAATGTAAGATTTGTAACACATCTCACTGTGAATGGTTTGGTTGGAAGGGACTGGGAGGGATGCGCTGGTGTGTTTTCTTTCTATTCATGAAATAAAACGTAGAGACATAAACACATACACACATACACATACAAAATACGTTTTACATACATATATACAAACATACGTGCGTGCATACACACACACACATATATATATATATAATATATATATATACATATATATATACACATACACATTATATATATATGTATATAATATACAGTATATATATATGTGTGTGTGCATATATGTTTATATATATATGTATGCACACACACACACATATATATATATTTATATATATATGTATATATATATATATATGTATATGTATATATATATATATATATATATATATATATATATGTATATATATACATATATGTATGTTTACATATATATGTATGCATGTGTGTATCTATATATATATATATGTTTATACATATATGTATGTTTACATATATATGTATGCATGTGTATATATATATATATATATATATATATATATATATATATGTTCACATATATGTATGCATGTATATATATATATGTATGCATATTTTATTTTTTTTAAATGTATGTATATATATATATATATATATGTATGTATATGTTTATATAAAAATATACACACACACACACACACACATATATATGTACACTCGCGCGCGCGCGCACACATATATATATATGTACACACACAAGTCGTAAGATATGTGTAAAACGTGTATTTCCCCGTGCTATATATATATATATACATACACATATATATATACATACACACATATATATATACACACACACGCACTGTGTGTTCACGCGCGTGCGTGCACTGCATGGTGGTTTAGTATTAGTGTTGTACAGCACTTCCTTATATAGCAATGACAATAAACACATGTACACTTCCAATGTATGTGAACGAACATGCTACATAATCGAAGTTGTGTGTGTATGTATGTATGTGTGTATATAGATATATATGTGTGTATATAGATATATATGTATGTAGGTGTAGATATATATATATATATGTGTATATATATGTGTGTGTATGTGTGTGTGTGTATTGTTTACGCATATGTCTGTATGTGTATCTTTACTTATCTGTGTGTGTGTGTGTATGTTGTTTACGCATATGTGTATGTGTATTTTTACTTATCTGTGTATGTGTGTATGTTGTTTACACATGTGTGTATGTGTATTTTTACTTATCTGTGTGTATGTGTGTGTGTATGTTGTTTACGCATATGTGTGTATGTGTATTTTTACATATCTGTGTATGTGTGTATGTTGTTTACACATGTGTGTATGTGTATTTTTACTTATCTGTGTGTATGTGTGCGTGTATGTTGTTTACGCATATGAGTGTATGTGTATTTTTACACAAGTGTGTGTGAGTGCATCTACTTATGTGTCCGTATTTGCCTTTATGTATGTATATGTATGTATTTGTGTGTATATTTATGTATGTATGCGTTTGTATGCATATGCATGTGTATAGATGTATGTATGTATGTATGAATGTATATATCTGCTTATGTATGTATGTATCTGTTTTATGTGTTTATGTATGTATAGACGTATGTATGTGTGTGTGTAACTATGTGTGTGTTGTTGTTATCGCGGCTAACACCTATATAGGTTTAATCGGTCTTCCATAAGGTTGCAACAACAACAACAATAACAACAACAACATCAACAACAACAGCAGCAACAACAACAACAATAACAACAGCAACACCTACAACAGCAACAACAACAACAGCAACAGCAACAACAGCATCAACAACAACAATAACAACAGCAACAACAACAGCATCAACAACAACAGCAACAATAACAACAGCAGCAACAACAGCAGCAACAACAAGAACAACACAAGTTAATTCAATGTTTTAGAAAATATTGAAGTTTATTCTTCACTTTAACAAAGACCTTATTTTTTGCCATGGATGGCCCCTAAAATTTCAGGCATTCATGAAACACATCCCCACCCAATACCCCCCCCCCCCCATACACGTTGCTCCCTCTACCAGGTGTAGCAACCATCAGATAGCACCATCAGTAGATAGACCAATGGAAACATTGTTTCTTTGATTCGATCTATTGATCCGCTCGTTTACTTTCCTTCTGCCAGGAGTTTCAAATGACAGACAGTTTGACCAATGGAAAAAAACGATGGAAGCATTGTATCGTTGGTCTGGCCACCGGCTCATTTCTTTTACTAGACTACCATCTTTGATACAGGCTCAAATATTTCGTACCTTGGCTCAAATATTTCGTGCCTTGGCTCAAATATTTCGTACCTTGGCTCAAATATTTCGTACCTTGGCTCAAATATTTCGTGCCTTGGCTCAAATATTTCGTACCTTGGCTCAAATATTTCGTACCTTGGCTCAAATATTTCGTGCCTTGGCTCAAATATTTCGTACCTTGGCTCAAATATTTCGTACCTTGGCTCAAATATTTCGTACCTTGGCTCAAATATTTCGTACCTAGGCTCAAATATTTCGTACCTTGGCACAAATATTTCGTACCTTGGCTCAAATATTTTCATACCTCGGCTCAAATGTACGT
>OZ024762.1:17340907-17343407 GCA_964016885.1 Eledone cirrhosa
ATTGTGCCTAATATATATATATATATATATATATATATATATATATATATGCAAACACACGCGGCGTATTGTTATGGATGAATAGGTTTAAATCCTGCATTGTTAACTTGAAATAACTTCTGGAATTTTGTCCCATTTTGTCAATTACCCCCCCCCCCCCCACACACACACCCCACCCACCTCTCACACACACACACACACACGTCTATTTCCTAGTTATTAGTACACTTTATTGTTAACTAACATCTTAATAAGTTTGTCAAAGATTTTTCGTCGCGCTATTGTGACCTTGTCAATATTTTGCCAGTTGTGAGACGATGAAAAAATGATTTATTACTAATATTACTTTTACAAACTGATTTAGAAGTGGACGGCAACCAGCAATGCGTGCGTTTTTAATTGACAAAAGTGAACCAAAATAGAGTCCTAACAAAACATGCAACAACCACAAACAATACAAACACTATTGGTTATACACGGTTGTTTAACAAATCTTGCAAAACAATTACAAAAGAACAAAACAAAACAAAAACCGATATTATTTGAAATGCTCAGAGCATATCACAGATTTTTAGATACACCAAAGTTATTTTAAAATATCAATCACCATAGTAACGAGAATGTGGAAGGTTAGGAAACTGTTTTTGCATTCATAAAAATAATTAATTGTTGGATTTGTTTGGGGTTTAAAAAGCAAAATAATAAAAAACAAACATGGCTGCATTGTTGTCGGTTGTATTACAACTCGATCATATTTTATGTACAAAGGGTCCTTTTTTTTTTTTTTTGTAACCATAAACAATACACGGGGCCCTAAATAAATTATTTTGCTGACATAAACAATACGCAGGATCATAAATTATCTTTCTACCATGAACATTACGTAATGACCCTAATGGAAACTTCAGCCAAGAGGCCCCTTTATATACAAGAAACAAGCTTTAAAAAAAACCCTTTGAGTGAGGGAACCGAAATATGTCGCTAATTCAAATTGAAATGTCGAATACTAAAATGCAATGTTTGATTAAAATATTAAATACTTTATAATATAAAGAAATATCGGGGATTGTCCTGCCTCTTCCTCTTCGCAGGGGTCACCGTCGAGACCTGAGGAGTACTTGGACACCTGTACAGCTGAGCTCCTCTGCAAGATCGGAACTTCAGCACCCCGTATGAGGAAGAAGACCCCCGCAAGGTGGGGGTGGATGTTGCAGCGGGTGTCCCTGGCCGTATTAGGAAGAAGACCCCCGCAAGGTGGGGGTGGATGTTGCAGCGGGTGTCGCTGGCCGTATTAGGAAGAAGACCCCCGCAAGGTGGGGGTGGATGTTGCAGCGGGTGTCCCTGGCCGTATTAGGAAGAAGACCCCCGCAAGGTGGGGGTGGATGTTGCAGCGGGTGTCGCTGGCCGTATTAGGAAGAAGACCCCCGCAAGGTGGGGGTGGATGTTGCAGCGGGTGTCCCTGGCCGTATGAGGAAGAAGACCCCCGCAAAGGTGGGGGTGGATGTTGCAGCGGGTGTCCCTGGCCGTATGAGGAAGAAGACCCCCGCAAAGGTGGGGGTGGATGTTGCAGCGGGTGTCGCTGGCCGTATGAGGAAGAAGACCCCCCGCAAGGTGGGGGTGGATGTTGCAGCGGGTGTCCCTGGCCGTATGAGGAAGAAGACCCCCGCAAAGGTGGGGGTGGATGTTGCAGCGGGTGTCGCTGGCCGTATGAGGAAGAAGACCCCCCGCAAGGTGGGGGTCGATGTTGCAGCGGGTGTCGCTGGCCGTATGAGGAAGAAGACCCCCCGCAAGGTGGGGGTGGATGTTGCAGCGGGTGTCGCTGGCCGTATTAGGAAGAAGACCCCCGCAAGGTGGGGGTGGATGTTGCAGCGGGTGTCGCTGGCCGTATGAGGAAGAAGACCCCCGCAAAGGTGGGGGTGGATGTTGCAGCGGGTGTCCCTGGCCGTATGAGGAAGAAGACCCCCGCAAGGTGGGGGTGGATGTTGCAGCGGGTGTCGCTGGCCATTGTCCGTGGAAATGCTTTTGCGGTCTTTCCGCGGGGGTGCACCGCACCTTAGGCCCAGAGCCCTTCACCCAGAGCCCTTCACCCAAAGCCCTTCACCCTCTCCTCTTCCTTCTCTGTGAACCTAGAACCCTTGCTTGTCCCTTCCATTTCCGCTTTCATAACCTCAAAAGAGGCATTTTTTTACAACAAATAAACAAGTTTATATATTTATTTGTTTATTGGTTGTTTTGTGTACTTTTCGTACTTGTAACTTTACAAATGTCTTTCCCTCTCACACACACACACACACACACACACACACACTCTCTCTCTCTGTCTCTCACACACACACACACACACATACAGAGAGAGAGAGAGAGAGAGAGAAAGGGTGTGTGTGTGTGATGTGCATGCATCTTCATGTGTATGAATGTGTATATATATATATATAATTATAATGTCATGTGCATGCATTTTCGTGAGTGTGTATGTCTGTGTATATATATGTGTGTGTGT
>OZ024762.1:17358407-17363407 GCA_964016885.1 Eledone cirrhosa
CATATATATATATACATATATACATATATATATATATATATATATATATATATATATATACATATACATATATATATAGACATACACATATACATATACACACACATATATAGAGAGACATACACATATATATACACATATATAGAGACATACACATATACGCATATATATACACATATATAGAGAGACGTACACATATATACATATACACATATTAAGAGACATATACATAGAGAGACATACACATATACATAGAGAGACATACACATATATATATACATATACATATATATATATGTGTGTGTGTGTGTGTGTGTGTGTGTATATATGTAATATATATATATATATATATATATAGGAAAATGTATGACCCCGACGGCAGAGCTCAAGCCGTTTCGTCGGCTATTTCTGCACCAGAAGTCGAAACGGCTTTAGCTCTGCCCTCGGGATCATACATTTCCCTATATATATATATATATATTATGAAAGTAAAGCAAAGAAGCCTTCAATACATCAAAAGTCTTTATTAGCCAACAATGTTTCGTCCTATTAAGGACTCATCAGGGCAATTAAAACAACAAGAAGTATTATCGGCCAATACAAGCCGGAAACTCTATAATACGAAGAGGGTGTTTAACTCCAACACGCTCCAGTATTTTAACCCTTATATATATATATATATTACATATATATACATACACACATACTCTACTACCCTAAGTATTGAGTACTCTGGTGCGTTACGGTCCATCTGGTTCCTTACCACAGCTCCTTCGTTATATATAATATATATATATATACAATGATATTAAATAAATGGAAACTATATTTATAAAACCATATTTATTCTATTATGTAGAGGGTCTGACGCCATGCTTTGCAGCAAAGAGTTACGGCCCTTTATGGTCTGAGTTCAAATCCCGCCGAGGTTAACTTTGCCTTTCATCGTTACAGGGTCGATAAAATAAAGTACCAGTAATACACTGGAATAATTGCTGGCCTTGTGCCAAAAGTAGAAACAATTATATATATTTCAAGGGTACCAAAGACTTTGGTACGCTATCATCAGATAAAATACAAAGTGTGTTTTATAAATTGTGACATTCTCCCATAAGGTTGAGATGCAATTTGGGCAATATTAGGCTGCGCTTTCTAGCAACCAGCCTACTAGCCGTAAGGCACCAATCACATTCTTTCTGACTTGACCACTGCCACGTCACAGTTCTTAGCCATTTTGAATTCGCTTCTGGCGGGGATCATTTAAGAAAAATCTTTGTCCAAGTGAGTTTGTTTCCTGATGAGTTCGAAGCTCGAGAATTTATCCTTGATAAGATATTTCCGAAAGCGAACGAAAGCCTAAGGGTAGAAACGTAATCCTGGTATGTTTATATACATTTTTTCTTGGAACTTTAATTTTATACCTAATTGTGTATGGTTGACGATATATTTAATCGATTTCTACGTGCTTTTGAAATGATGGGTAAATATTCTATAGCTGTTGATCGCGAATAAATGGCTGTCGTTTATTTATCTATCATTTCTTCATAGGTGCCTTTTAATCTTCTAGCCTGGTCTAATTGATTTTTTGTGTGGTTGATTATGCTAATTGGGAGAGGAAATGGTGTATATATCTTATCAAATGATTCTATGGACATAATTTATAGTATATACATATATATATATATATATATATATATATATATATATATATATATATATATATATATATATATATATATATATACATACATACATACATACATATATATATATATATATATATATATATATATATATATATATATATATATATATATATATATATATACATATATATCGAATAAGAAAAAGCGAAGTAGTTTCAGATGTTAAAGTCCTTTAATGATAATGCTGTGATACATATTTCAATGACGACAGTGACCACACGTTTCGGTGTACCCAGTGCCGTGACATCATCAGACAGCTTCTTACATAATAAGGTTATGTTTCGAGGCAATCCAAATTGAATCGACATGGGAATGGACAAAGCGTGTGCTCTTTAATACTTCGCCTGTTCACCTGCGAGTCCCAATTCACCCCCACCAGTCTGCGCAGGCGCAAGTCCAAAGGAAGTTGACCATCAACTACCCCAAAGTTCTACGAAACTCGCTTAGGCAGGCCTCCCTCTCAACCAAACAATCACCCCACCCAGGTCTGTAATATGACACCGTGTCATATTACATATATGTAGGTTTTGCATTTTCCTGTTGACAAGTGTTTTTAGGCCTCATATCATGTTACCTTATTTTATCTGATGAGAACACAATTTTTGTCCCAGGATGATATTGTTTTCGAAATGGCAATAATAAAATATATGGAACTTCTTTAACCATCTTTTAATTTCTTCTTTAATATATACTCCAGTTCTACCAACTGTTGAGTGCTACTTATCTGATATATGCATAGTTTTATTGTTCTACAATATTACTCACCTTCTACATATATATAGATATATATAGACATATATGTCCCAAGGCTCTGATACCATCAAGACTATAAACACAGAGCTGGCATATCTAAGAACTGACTAACTGCCTGATGAGGTCATAGCCATTGAATGGCTATCATCGAAATATATATAGCAGTAAATAAAGGATTATGAGTTCATGCAATTGACTTATGTTTCGTCACTATATATATATATATATATATATATATATGTGTGTGTCACTTGGGTAGATCAACCACCAGTCACATCCTGATGCTGAGGAGGATATTAGAGGGAGCTAGAGCAAAGTGCCTTCCTGCGGTCATGGTTTTCATTGACTTTAGGAAGGCCTTTGATTCTGTGGACCGTTACTGCCTGATGAAGATCTTACAGGCTTGTGGAATCCCCAAGAAGATAATGGACCTGATATCACTGCTCTACACCAACACCAAAGCCCAAGTCATTACACCTGATGGGATGACAGAGTTCTTTGAGATACTGGCTGGAGTGCTCCAGGGAGATACATTGGCTCCCTACCTTTTTATCATCGTAGTGGACTATTGTATGCGCCTTGCACTGGAGAAACACCAGGACTCTGGCTTTACTGTAGCACCGGCTCAGAGCAGGAGAGTTAGGGCGAAAAAGGTATCGGATGCTGAATTTGCCGACGACATAGTTTTGGTGACAAATACAGTGAAGGAGGCAGAGGATTTGATGCGGGAGGTTGAGACTGTGTCGATGAGTGTGGCGCTGAGAATGAATGAGACTAAAACAAAATATCTGGTAGAGAATGTTGAGAAGCCTGAGGGGATCACTAATGTAGGCGGGAAGCCGCTGGAATTGGTTGAGGACTTCCTGTATTTGGGAGCAAAGATTGGGAATACGGAGGATGATGTGGTTGAGAGGAAGAGCAAGGCCTGGGCGGCGTGCCACAGCTTGAGATCGGTGTGGAAGTCGGACCTTCGTAGAGACCTGAAAATCCGCCTCTTCATTGCTGTAGTGGAGTCTGTGCTGCTGTATGGGTCTGAGACTTGGACACTGACCAAGAAACTCACTCAGATGGTGGATGGGTGCTACACGAGAATGCTGAGGATGGCTCTGAACATTAATCAGTATACACTGAGGATGAAAAACTCAGAGCTGTATGGGAGCCTCCCAAAAGTCAGCTCAAAAGTGACACAGAGGAGACTGAGGTTGGCTGGACATGCTCACCGACATCCAGAGTTGACATTGCACTCAGTGCTCCTTTGGGAGCCCCTACATGGACACAGTAGAAGAGGAAGACCAAGGTTAACGTATGTTGATGCCCTAAGGACAGACACTGGTCTGTTGGAGATGCAGGACATGGCAGCGATAATGAGGGACAGAGACCGCTGGAGAGAACTCGTCCATGGATCTCGGGAATTTTACCCGCCTTAGATAGATAGATGTGTCACTTTTGAGCTGACAGAGGAGACTAAGGTTAGCTGGACATGCTCACCGACATCCAGAGTTGACATTGCACTCAGTGCTCCTTTGGGAGCCCCTACATCGACACACTAGAAGAGGAAGACCAAGGTTAATGTATGTTGATGCCTTAAGGACAGACACTGGTCTGTTGGAGACGCAGGACATGGCAGCGATAATGAGGGACAGAGACCGCTGGAGAGAACTCGTCCATGGATGTCGGGAATTTTACCCGCCTTAGAATAGAATAGAATATATATATATATATATATATATATATATATATATATATATATATATATATATATATATATAATATGATGTATGCATACAAAAAGTAAACGGAAACAGCAAAGCAAACAACACAGTACAATCAAGAAATATATTAGTTTGACGCTTGATATAGTAGGACCGTATACAGAGAGAGAGAGAGAGAGAGAGAGAGAGAGAGAGAGAGAGAGAGAGAGGCGGAAAGAGAGAGAGAGAGTGTGAAGAAACCCCGGAAAAAGAGAAGCGGAGGAATCCCTATACGCGTTATTTCCCCAAGTTTGTATCAACTATTACAGTAGAACACGTGGCCAACTCGCGTGCCTGGAAAATGCGCGTGAGCTAGCTAGCGGTTGTCAGGTGACGTCATCGATTGCTGGCTCCGTTGCTAGGGAAAGAAGAAGGTAACGCAATGTTGAAGGCAAGTCGAACTTTTCACAAACGGAGCCGAAAACAAAAATATTTCCAGGGATTTGAACTCAGTTACGTCCCTTTACGGTCTTGGTTCAAATCCCGCCGAGGTTAGCTTCGCCTTTCATCCTAACGGGGTCGATAAAATAAAGTACCAGTCACGCACTGGGGCCGATTTAATCGACTTTCCCCTCCCCCCAAACTGGGCTTGTGCCTATATAAGAAACCATTATTACTAGTAGTAGTAGTAGTAGTAGTAACAATGATAATGATGATGAATCCCCACCCTCCCCACAAGGGGGCCAAATGAGATAAACATTACAAAGACAAATTACATAAAATGTAGGGGGTTTACATGGAAATCAGATAAGTAATATATATATGTGTATATATAAATATATATATATCC
>OZ024762.1:17365907-17375907 GCA_964016885.1 Eledone cirrhosa
CTGGATACCCCAAGTGAGACCAGCCAAACTCATGGATGTTATCCAGCCATCTTGCTCAGGGTGGGTCTACCCCTGGATCTCCTGCCTGTTGGTTTTGCCCTTAAAATATGTCCAGCGATTCTTTCCTGAGTCCTGAGACATTCTAACCACATGTCCATAGTACCGGAGCTGTGATCTCTCAATTCAGAGAAGTAGCGGCTCTACCTGGAGTGACTCTCCAGTGATTCTTTCCTGAGACATTCTAACCACATGTCCATAGTACCGGAGCTGTGATCTCTCAATTCAGAGAAGTAGCGGCTCTACCTGGAGTGACTCTCCAGTGATTCTTTGCTGAGACATTCTAACCACATGTCCATAGTACCGGAGCTGTGATCTCTCAATTCAGAGAAGTAGCGGCTCTACCTGGAGTGACTCTCCAGTGATTCTTTGCTGAGACATTCTAACCACATGTCCATAGTACCGGAGCTGTGATCTCTCAATTCAGAGAAGTAGCAGCTCTACCTGGAGTGACTCTCTGATCTCCGAGCTATAAATCTGACCAGTGATTCTTTCCTGAGACATTCTAACCACATGTCCATAGTATCAGAGCTGTGATCTCTCAATTCAGAGAAGTAGCAGCTCTACCTGGAATGACTCACTGATCTCCGAGCTATAAATCTGACCAGTGATTCTTTGCTGAGACATTCTAACCACATGTCCATAGTACCGGAGCTGTGATCTCTCAATGTTTTGTTGTAAAAAAATACAAGTGTCTTTTGTGGTTATGAAAAAGGAAAAGGAAGGGAAAGGCAAGGGCTCTAGTGTCACAGAAGAATGGGAAGGGGCAAGGAGAGAGGGTGGTGGGCTCTAGGCCTAAGGTGCAGCAGTGTTGGGGCTGTGCCCTGTGGACAAAACCGCAAAAGGATTCCCGCGGGCAATGGCCAGCGACACGCACTGCTACATCCACCCCCACCTTGCGGGGGCTCCTTCCTCAGACGGCCAGTGACACCCGCTGCACACACACACACACACACACACACACACACAACCATATATATACATATATGTATATATATTTATATACACATATGCATTAACACACGAATACACACATGCAGTTCGCCACACACATACATAGTCACACACACACACATACATACATAGCCACACACATACATAGTCAAACACACACATACACACACACACACATATATACACGCATGCATAAAGCTCTCAACAGACACATATTCAGTAGAGCTCACCACATACACACGCACATATACACACATACACACTCACGCATACACACTTACACACATACACACACACGCATACGTACACACTTACACACACACACACACACACACACATACACACTTACACATACTTACACACTTACACACACATACACACACATACACACACACATACACACACACATACACACGTACACATACTTACACACTTACACACGCACACACATACACACACACATACACACACACACATACACACTTACACACACACACATACACACATACACACACACACACACACTTACAGACACATACACACTTACAGACTCACACACAAATACACATACATACACACACATACACACATACATACACACACACACTTATACAAACACACACACACATACACACATACACACACACGCACACGTACGCATACACACACACACACACATCCACATAGATGTAGATCGTGCTGCCAGGTCTGTTTCCATAGCAACCAATGACGCACCAATCACCCCAGTAATCAATTTCTCCGTTTCAATCTCTTCACAGTTTCTTTATTATTCCCGGCATTTTCTCAAGTGTTTCCCCTGGAATTCCTTGGTCTCTCCCCCACCACCCTCACAACACCTCCAACACAACACCACCCTCACAACACCTCCAACACATTCACAACACCTCCACCACCCTCACAACACCTCCACCACATTCACAACACCTCCACCATATTCACAACAACACCACCGCCTTCACAACACCTCCACCACCCTCACAACACCACAACCACACTCACAACAACACCACCACCACCCTCACAACAACACCACCACCACCCTCACAACAACACCACCACACTCACAACACAACCACCACCCTCACAACACCTCAACCACACTCACAAAACCACCACCACCCTCACAACACCTCCACCACCCTCACAACACCACCACAACCCTCACAACATCACCACCAACCTCACAACACCAATCTCACAACACCAACCTCACAACACCAACCTCACAGCACCAACCTCACAACACCTCCACCATCCTCACAACACCACCACCAACCTCACAACACCACCACCACCAACCTCACAACACCAACCTCACAACACCTCCACCATCCTCACAACACCAACCTCACAACACCTCCACCATCCTCACAACACCACCACCAACCTCACAACAACTCCACCACCCTCACACCACCTCCACCATCCTCACAACACCTCCACCACCGTCACAAGACCACTACCACCGTCACAACACCTCCACCACCATCACAACACCACCACCACCCTCACAACACCACCACCCTCACAACACCATCACTACCCTCACAACACCTCCGCCACCCTCACCACAACACCACCACCCTCACAACACCACCCTCACAACACCACCCTCACAACACCTCCACCACCCTCACAACAACACCACCACCCTAACAACACCTCCACCACCCTCACAACAACACCACCACCCTCACAACACCTCCACCACCCTCACAACACCACCACCACCCTCACAACACCACCAACCTCACAACACCTCCACCACCATCACAACACCACCACCACCATCACACCACCACCACCACCATCACAACACCTCCACCACCACCACCATCACAACACCACCACCACCACCACCCTCACAACACCTCCGCTACCCTCACCACAACGCCACCACACTATATATAGAATATTTAGTGTATATATAGAATATTTAGTGTATATATAGAATATAGAGTGTATATATAGAATATATAGTGTATATATAGAATATATAGTGTATATATAGAATATATAGTGTATATATAGAATATATATAGAATATATAGTGTATATAGAGTGTATATATAGAATATATAGTGTATATATAGAATATATATAGTGTATATATAGAATATATAGTGTATATATAGAATATATATAGTGTATATATAGAATATATAGTGTATATATAGAATATATAGAATATATAGTGTATATATAGAATTTATAGTGTATATATAGAATTTATAGTGTATATATAGAATATATAGTGTATATATAGAATATATAGAATATATAGTGTATATATAGAATTTATAGTGTATATATAGAATTTATAGTGTATATATAGAATATATAGTGTATATATAGAATATATAGTGTATATATAGAATATATAGTGTATATATAGAAAATATAGTGTATATATAGAATATATATAGTGTATATATAGAATATATAGTGTATATATAGAATAAATAGAATATAAAGTGTATATATATAGAGAGAGAATATATAGTGTATATATAGTGTATATATATATATATATATATAGTGTAAATATTGTATATGTTGTGATGTCACAGGTGCCAAGCTGTATCAGCCATTACCTTTCCCTTGGACAACATTGGTGGTGTGGAGGGGGAGACCAGCATGCATGCCTGACTGTTGGTCTTCCACAAACAACCTTGGCTGGACTTGTGCCACGGAGGGGAACTTTCTAGGGGCAAAACCATGGTCATTCGTGACCAATGGGGTCCTTTAATATATATATATATATATATATATATATATATATATATATATATATATATATAACCAAAGATTTATATGGTTCGTTGATTATTCAACGAATACAATTTTACAATAGATTAGAAGCACTCGACAAGTTCCTATGTAAATTATATTATTCAAAATATTAATATATATATATAGGTTTGTTATATGTATATATTTGTATATGTGTGTATATATGTATATATATATATATGTATATATATGCATATCGATTAACCCACTCGATATGCAAATTGGGCTACTCAGCCGTTAATATGCATAAGGTAAGTATATACATTCAACAATCTGGCAGGAAGGTATACGTTGCTGACGATAGCTAATAAGCTTGAAACTAGTACAGCGTTCCTTTGTCAGTGTTGAACAAACGAGCAACGATGGTTGCTGGACACTACGGCTTAATACGGGATGTTTGTTTACAAACACACCGAGCATTATAATAAATGTTCGGTGAATCCATACGTACATATATATATGTGTGCATGTATGTATGTATGTATATATATACATACTACTGTACGTCTGTATACATATATGTATGTACGTGTGCATACTTATATTTAAGTAACAGCCATACTAAAAGTGGGAAATGAAATTTCGTTTCATTTTTTCCGTTTATATATATATATATATATATATATATATATATATATATATATATATGGCGTAGGATAGAAGAAAGGAAAGGCACAGAAACGAAGAAAGAAATCCCCAGTCACTGAAGAGGTCACAGAGTGTGTGACGAAAGAACTATGACTATATATATATAAACAACTATCTGGTTGTGGAACCAACCAACCAACCAGAAATTTATAAATTTATAAATTTGTAAACTTATAAATATTTAATAAATTAAATTGAAGTGAAAGCAACTGGTGCGTGTGTTTCTTATTGGCAACATGACCCTCCCAAAGTATAACAATATCGGTTTCAACACACGATTTCAGATAAAGAATCTTGCTAAACAAATTCAGAAACGATATATATATATATATATATGTGTATGAAATTTTTTCTCACGAGTTAGTTCTTTCGTTGCTACGGACCCCAGCTGAATTACTGGTTGCTGTCTTCATTTAACAAAGCCCTTTAAACAGTGTTATCACTCTGAGGTCCCATACCTTGTCGAGTGCTTGGCTTCACTGCTGAAAGGATTAGTCGGCTTAGCTGAGGGTGTGGCTTCGAATATGCTGTACTTCCATTTATATATATAAAATAAGATGCTGAGGTCACATATATCGTTTATTCATTATAATTATTTCCAGGTGGATTGGCAGTATCGGTAGAGGGTCGGACGCGATGCTTTGACGCATAGAGCTACGGCCCTTGCCATTCTGAGTTCAAATCCCGTCGAGGTTAACTTTGCCTTTCATCCTTACGGGGTCGATAAAATAAAGTACCAGTAATGTACTGGGTAATTGCTGACCCTTGTGCCAAGAGTAGAAACAATTAGAATTATTTCTTCCACGGTTCTCCATGCAATCGAGATGTCCTTCATACATTTGCTGTTGTTATGGGAACGGTATCCTCAGATGATAAGGACGGGGTCCCTATCATAAAAACACCCAAGAAACCTCCAATGAGATACAACCTCGGAGGAAGCCAGCTAAACCTGCATAGGTGTGAGCTATAACAACAACAATAACAACAACAACATATATGTTAGGTAATTCCGAAGGAAAAGCAAAGGAAAAAAGAGTGCTCTATGTATAGAACAGAGCTATTTAATTAGAAAGTGAACAGCACAAAATATAACTACTCCATTACCAAAGGTTTCTGGATCACAGACGATAAGAATATACGTCTGGATCGTCTGGTGAACGATCTAGACGTATGTTAATATTGTCTCGCATCCAGAAACCTTTTGTAATGGAGTAGCTATATTTTGTGCTGTTCACTTTCTCGTATGTATACATATATGTATATATTCTCAATGAGATTATTCTGATGAAATGATAGTTGAAAATAACATTGAAATAACATTGAAATATTGAGTGTCTGCATAATTAATACTTTGTAGATAGCAGCCGTTTTCAGGTTATATAACTGTTATTGAAACACGTGTCAATAAATTTTTTTTACTGAACCGTATCCATTTAAATCCTTCTATTTTCTCCGGATTACTTTTGAAACTACAACTGGAACCGTCGAGCAAACCCTACGTGAGCTGTCCATCTACTGTGTGTAATATTCATATTACAACACTACGGAAAATGCTATATGTATATATACATATATATGTATACACACAAACACTGTTGTTGCTGTTGTTGTTGTTGTTGTTGTTGTTACTGTTGTTACTGTTGTTGTTACTGTTGTTGTTACTGTTGTTGTTACTGTTGTTGTCACTGTTGTTATTACTGTTGTTGTTGTTACTGTTGTTGTTGTTGTTGTTATTGTTGTTGTTGTTACTGTTGTTGTTACTGTTGTTGTTGTTGTTACTGTTGTTGTTGTTACTGTTGTTACTGTTGTCACTGTTGTTGTTGTTGTTGTCACTGTTGTTGTTGTTATTGTTGTTGTTGTCACTGTTGTTACTGTATGTTATTGTTACTGTTGTTGTTGTTGTTGTTACTGTTGTTGTTGTTGTTACTGTTGTTGTTGTCACTGTTGTTGTTGTTGTTACTGCTGTTGTTGTTACTGTTGTTGTTGTTGTTACTGTTGTTGTTGTTACTGTTGTTGTTGTCACTGTTGTTGTTGTTGTTACTGCTGTTGTTGTTACTGTTGTTGTTGTTGTTACTGTTGTTGTTGTTACTGTTGTTGTTGTTACTGTTGTTGTTGTCACTGTTGTTGTTGTTACTGCTGTTGTTGTTACTGTTGTTGTTGTTACTGTTGTTGTTGTTACTGTTGTTGTTGTCACTGTTGTTGTTGTTGTCACTGTTGTTGTTGTTACTGTTGTTGTTGTTACTGTTGTTGTTGTCACTGTTGTTGTTGTTGTTACTGTTGTTGTTACTACTGTTGTTGTTGTTGTCACTGTTGTTGTTGTTACTGTTGTTGTTGTTACTGTTGTTGTTGTTGTACTACTGCTATTAAATATCAATAACTCTGTAAGTTAATCCATGTACGTGCTAGATTCAACAACAACATCCGTATATATGTATATGTATGTATATATCTATGTATGTATATGTATATATGTATGTATCTACGCACGTATATGTATGTATGTATCTATGTATGTATATGTATATAGGTATGTATATGTATGTATGTATGTATGTATCTATGTATGTATATGTATATATATATATATGTATGTATGTATATATATATGTATATATGTATGTATCTATGTATGTATATGTATATATGTATGTATCTATGTATATATGTATGTATCTATGTATGTATATGTATATATGTATGTATCTAAGTATGTATATGTATATATGTATGTATCTAAGTATGTATATGTATATATGTACGTATGTATGTATGTATGTATGTATGTATGTATGTATGTATGTATGTATGTATGTATGTATGTATGTATGTATGTATGTATGTATCTATGTATGTATATGTATATATGTATGTATCTAAGTATGTATATGTATATATGTACGTATGTATGTATGTATGTATGTATGTATGTATGTATGTATGTATGTATGTATGTATCTATGTATGTATATGTATATATGTATGTATCTAAGTATGTATATGTATATATGTACGTATGTATGTATGTATGTATGTATGTATGTATGTATGTATGTATGTATGTATGTATGTATGTATATAGTCTGTTATGTATGAAGTTATATATGTGTATATGTATGTATATTTGTATGTCTGTATGTATATAGGTATGCAGTTATGCATGTATGTATATGAATGTATATAGTATGTTGTCATGTATGAAGTTATATATGTGTATACGTATGTATTAGGTAAATAGGTGTTTATGCCTGCACATGTGTGTATATATATATATATAAACATACACATAGAATCATATACCTATGCATACAAACATACATATATGCATACATACAAACATATATATATATATATATAAACATGGTGTCCCCCAAAAATGTATACACACTTTGATTACCTGTCCAAGCAATATTTATTAGTATGCGCAGCCTTTGTGTATACATTTTTGGGACGCACTCTATATGACACAAACACACACACACACGCGCGCACGCGCGCACACAGACACACACGCACACGCA
This sequence comes from Eledone cirrhosa, assembly GCA_964016885.1. Lineage (NCBI taxonomy): Eukaryota > Metazoa > Mollusca > Cephalopoda > Octopoda > Eledonidae > Eledone > Eledone cirrhosa. The sequence continues at coordinate 17,373,899 of OZ024762.1, forward strand.
CACACACACACATATATATATATATATTCATATATGTATGTGTAGTGTGTAAATGTGCATGCATAGGTACACGATGTTATGCGTGTGTGTGAATATATATATATATATATATGCGTGTGTGTGTATATATATATATATATATGTCTGTGTGTGTGTGTGTGTGTGTGTGCGTGTGTGGAATAAGCACGTGTAGCTGTGTATATAAGGAATTGGTTCGGAAGAGAGAAAACTACCGTAAATGGTACCATGCAATGATTCGCTGCTTGAATATATTATCATGTATACAATTTCAACACTGTCACGGTACCTGTTGCATTATATATATATATATATATATATATATATATATATATATATATATATATATATGCATGTATATATATATATATATATATATATATATATATATATATATATATATATATATATATATATATATATATATATATATGCGTGTATACATATATATATTATATATATATGTGCTCATGTATGTGTGTATGTATACATATATATATGCATGTATATATATATATGTGTGTGTGTGTGTACATATGTATGTATATATATATATATATATATATATATATATATATCCCTATACACACATTATATATGATAGGTGATGTATATTTGTGGAATAAACAAAATTTTATTCTGATGAAAATGTGAATATATCTATACCCATGTATGTATATATATATATACATATACACACACACAGACACACACATATATATATATATATATGTATACATATACATACATGTAAACAAGTTTATAAATATGTATACATATATATGCATGCACACACATATATATATATATATGTATACATATACATACATGTAAACAAGTTTATAAATATGCATACATATATATGCATGCACACACACATATATATATATATGTGTGTGTGTGTGTGTGTGTATGTGTGTGTGTATGACTCTGTTTGTGTATGTGTATATGCACTTATACACACAGAAAAATGCATACATATGTGTGTATCTATTTATCTCTATATATAGAGAGAGAGGGGAGGGGTATCTGCTGTTTTATCCAGTTTTTCCAGTCGTGTTTAAAAATGTAGGGAAGACACAACACAGCAGCTAAAATGGCGGATCCGGGGATTCCCCTTTCATTATTATTAAGGCAGCTCTTGCGTCTTCTCAGATTTTCTTGCAAGATTTCGGAACGCTGCGTTTATTGAACGATGTGAGAGAGAGAGGAGGGAGAAGATGCAAACGGTAGAGAGAGAGAGAGAGAGAGAGAGAGAGAGAGAGAGAGAGAGAGAGAGAGAGAGAGAGAGAGTGAGTGAGTGAGTATGTGGTGTTCTACTCTGTTGACTACTGCTCCCCCCCCACTTCCCAACCCCGCCACCACACAGTCACACCTGTTGCTAAAGAAAGCCTCCCCCTCTCTCTCTCTCTCTGACCCTCACATCTCTCTCTCTCTCGTTCCCCTTGTATCTCTCTCTCTCTCTCTCTCTCTCTCTCTCTCTCTCTCTCTCTTTCCCCTGCATTCTTATCTCCCTTTCTCTCCCTCTACTATCTCTACCTCTCTCTCTCTCTCTCTCTCTGCTTGCATCTCTATCAACCTCTCTCTCTCTCTCTCCCTGCTTGCATCTCTATCAACCTCTCTCTCTCTCCCTCCTTGCATCTCTATCAACCTCTCTCTCTCTCCCTCCTTGCATCTCTATCAACCTCTCTCTCTCTCCCTCCTTGCATCTCTCTCTACCTCTCTCTCTCTCTCTACTCAGTAACTCTCTCTCTCTTTCTTTCACTCTCTCTTTCTCTCTCTCTAGTAACAAACACTTACTGGCTGACCCAGATCACTCAGGTGTGTGTCTGTGTGTGTGTTGGTGAGTGTGTCTGTGTTCATGTGTGTGTGTCTGTGTGTGTGTGGGTGTCTGTGTGCTGGTGTGTGTGTGTGTGCTGGTGTGTGTGTGTGTGTCTGCATGAAGGTGTGTGTTGATATGTGTGTGTATCTGTACTAATGTGTGTGTTTGT
>OZ024762.1:17385907-17390907 GCA_964016885.1 Eledone cirrhosa
TATTATATATATATATAATATATATAATATATATCATATATATATATATATATATATATATATATATATATATATATATATATATATATATATATATTTCGTTTCTGAATTTGCAACATGACCCTCCCAAAGTATAACAATATATATATATATATATATATATATACACACAATATATCTTTCTTTTTCCTCTGCATGTTTCTCATAGTGTTGTTGCAGTTGATGATGATGATTTTACTTCTGGTGGTTGCTGCAGTTGCTGTCCTCCGTACCAGCATTTATTTAACAAGTGTTGTGCGTGAGACAGCGACCGCAGAAACTAGCCACACTCGTCGCCAAATCATCAGGTGTTTTTATAGGAGCCAACCAACGATCTCTGCGTGCTAGAAATGGCAGCGAAATTTCCCTCATCTTACACATCAACTTACTACCGTCTCCAGGAAGAAAAATGGAAGAGAGAAAAGAACAGCCAACCAACCAACGATCTCTGCGTGCTAGAAATGGCAGCGAAATTTCCCTCATCTTACACATCAACTTACTACCGTCTCCAGGAAGAAAAATGGAAGAGAGAAAAGAACAGCCAACCAACCAACGATCTCTGCGTGCTAGAAATGGCAGCGAAGTTTCCCTCATCTTACACATCAACTTACTACCGTCTCCAGGAAGAAAAATAGAAGAGAGAAAAGAACAGCCAACCAACCAACGATCTCTGCGTGCTAGAAATGGCAGCGAAGTTTCCCTCATCTTACACATCAACTTACTACCGTCTCCAGGAGGAAAAATGGAAGAGAAAAAAAATACACCCAACCAACCAACGATCTCTGCGTGCTAGAAATGGCAGCGAAATTTCCCTCATCTTACACATCAACTTACTACCGTCTCCAGGAAGAAAAATGGAAGAGAGAAAAGAACAGCTAACCAACCAACGATCTCTGCGTGCTAGAAATGGCAGCGAAGTTTCCCTCATCTTACACATCAACTTACTACCGTCTCCAGGAGGAAAAATGGAAGAGAGAAAAGAACAGCTAACCAACCAACGATCTCTGCGTGCTAGAAATGGCAGCGAAGTTTCCCTCATCTTACACATCAACTTACTACCGTCTCCAGGAGGAAAAATGGAAGAGAAAAAAAATACACCCAACCAACCAACGATCTCTGCGTGCTAGAAATGGGAGCGAAATTTCCCTCATCTTACACATCGACAGACTACCGTCGATGGAAATCGAAGAAAAAAAAGAACAACCAAGTCCACATATAAAAAAGGTCAACATCGATGACAAATATCACTTTTATTGAAGACGAAGAAAAAAAACCTTACAAGACAACCGAAGACTAAAAACCAAAGACACAAAAAAATTAACTTGGCTGCTTTTAACTTGCCAGAAAACGTCCCTGGGATTTCATTGCTGGGTGTTTATCGTCTCGGTGGACACAGAAGGAGAAAGGGGGGTTTTAAGGATCAGCCCAGTAGATAATAGTTACTGAAAGCAAGAACTGACTAACCTGATGACGGGGGACCAGCTTGAAATGACAAGTTTTTCATTTTTTTTTAAGCAGAAGAAAAAGAGGAAGAATTTATGATGTCGGTGATAGAGTCTGGTGTCGTTGTGTCATCGTCTGCCAAATTCCGAGTGATGTGGCGAAGATTGGTGTTGTTAGTGCCAAATATTTGACATGCTGGTGCCAAAATATTGGTTTGACGGTGCCAAAATATTGCCAAATACTCTGCCAAATGTTGTCAATGCTGTGCCAAAGAAAATGACAAAGTGTGTTACAAAGAATTTGTAGTGATTCGTCGTGTGGTGTGTAGTGTGTTGTATGTCTGTGGAGGTGTATCTTCTGGGGTGGCGTCGTGTGCCAGTGTGATTGTTGGGGATGTCCCTGGGCGGGGGGGGGGGGAGACATGCCAGTATGTTGTGTGTGTCCCTGGTGGTGGGGTTGTTACATGTGTGTTGTGTGTGTCCCTGGGGGTGAGGTTGTGTGTGTGGTCTTTATCAATGAAACTATCTCTTCATATGTTCTCTATATTTCGGTAAGTCTTTCTTTGGCCTCGTGGATCTCTTTGTATGTTGGTTGGTCCTAATATGCCTTCACTGGGTCACGTAAGTCTCTCCTAGTCCTAATATATCTTCAGTGGGTCACACGTGTCTTCCCTTCTCTTAATATACCTTCACTGGGTCACGTAAGTCTCTCCTAGTCCTAATATACCTTCAGTGGGTCACACGTGTCTTCCCTTCTCTTAATATACCTTCACTGGGTCACACGTGTCTTCCCTTCTCCTAATATACCTTCAGTGGGTCACACGTGTCTTCCCTTCTCTTAATATACCTTCACTGGGTCACACGTGTCTTCCCTTCTCTTAATATACCTTCACTGGGTCACACGTGTCTTCCCTTCTCCTAATATACCTTCAGTGGGTCACACGTGTCTTCCCTTCTCTTAATATACCTTCACTGGGTCACACGTGTCTTCCCTTCTCTTAATATACCTTCACTGGGTCACACGTGTCTTCCCTTCTCCTAATATACCTTCACTGGGTCACACGTGTCTTCCCTTCTCTTAATATACCTTCACTGGGTCACACGTGTCTTCCCTTCTCTTAATATACCTTCACTGGGTCACACGTGTCTTCCCTTCTCTTAATATACCTTCACTGGGTCACACGTGTCTTCCCTTCTCCTAATATATCTTCACTGGGTCACTTAAGTCTTTATATAGCTACATTTGTCTTCTACTGTTCTCGTATCATGGTCTATATATATATATATATATATGTGTGTGTGTCTCTGTGTGTGTGTGTGTGTGTGTCTGTGTGTGTGTGTGTGTGTGTGTGTGTGTGTATATATATATAGGAAAAGAGTCAGGACCCCAACGGCTGAGCTCCGGCCGTTTCGACAACTAAGTAGTGAGTACTCTGGTACGTTAGCGTCCACCTGGTAGCTTACCACACCATCTTTGTTATATATATGTATGTATATTTACATACATATACATATGTGTGTGTGTGTGTGGGTGTGTGTGTGTGTGTGTGTGTGTGTGTGTGTGTGTGTGTGTGTGTGTGTCTGTGTGTATGTGTATGTATATATGACATTTATAAGCCGTCTGTTGTGATTACTTTGGGATGAAGCCTTTTAGTTAACAAGCGGCTGATCACATTAAGCAGCAGATATAAATGACATCATAAACATGTTTGCTTGGAACTCCCAACCTTTTGGATGCGACTATCAACGATAATGATATGATTATAATAACCGGCTTCCACTCTACATAGGCATTTTGACTCCATGTTTTGAAGAAAGACAGTATCGTCTTCACAAACATGTGCAAATGCACATATATAAATAGATACACACACACACACACACACACACACACACACACACCTTTTCTTCACCCTTTTCTTCACCCACCCCCACCACGGCTTCTTTCATTCATTAAACAATTCACTTCTCTCATTCATCAATGACCCCAATTCAACACACACACACACATACACACACACATACACACACACAAACACATACACACACACACACATATATATACATACTTGTATATATATATATATATATATATATATTTATATATATATATATATATAGTTGTATATATTTATATATATATATATATATATACATAGTTGTATATATTTATATATATATATATATATATATATACATAGTTGTATATATTTATATATATATATATATATATATATACATAGTTGTATATATTTATATATATATATATATATAATATATATATTATATATATATATATACATAGTTGTATATATATATATACATAGTTGTATATATTTATATATATAATATTATATAGTTGTATATATTTATATATATATATATATATATAGTTGTATATATTTATATATATAGATATATATACATAGTTGTATATATATATACATAGTTGTATATATTTATATATATATATATACACCGGGTGTCAAAAAAACAAAATGTATACACACTTCAACAGTATTCTAATAAATATTGCCTGTACAGGTAATCCAAATGTGTATACATTTTTTTGGAACAACCTGTATATATATATATATATATATATATATAGTAAAGGTATGTAGCACACTGGTTACAGTGTTGGATCTATAATGATGAACCCGGGGTGGGGTGGGGTGGCGGGGTGTGTCCTTAAGCAAGTCTCTTTATTTCACGTTGATCCTCCTTCCCCCTCAGCTGGGAAACAAATTAGTAGTCGGACCTGTTACGTATTTCAGAGGAGGGGGGTCACAGCCTTGTTACACACTGTGTCACACTGAATCTCCCTGAGAACTACGTTAAGGGTGGGTACATGTCCTCTGTGGAATGCTCAGCCACTTGCAAGTTAATTTCTCGAACAGGTGGTTCCAACAACGGAAGAACAGCAACGATATGAGTATATATAAATATATATATAAATATATATATAAATATATATATAAATAAATATGCAAAAGTTCTATTTAAAATTGTTGGGATACAACAAGTAAATATTTTATAACTGATATAAAGCACTCGACAAGTTTTTGGAGCATTTATTAATATCGTATATAAATATATATATATATATATATATATATATATATATATATATATATAATATATATATATATATAATAATGAAATTATTGTGTACAGTGCTTAGGTGCAATAATAACACATCAAAGGTGCATGCATATATATATAAATATATATATAGTATATATATATATATATATATATATATATTATATAATACTAATAATAATGAAATTATTGTGTACAGTGCTTAGGTGCATGTATATATATATATATATATATATACATATATATAATAAAAATTATTGTGTACAGTGCTTAGGTGCACTACAACTCATCAAAGGTGCATGTATATATATATATATATATATATTATATATATATATATATATATATATACATATATATAATAAAAATGTTTGAAGAAACAGGGGGCTGTGTGGTTGCTAGATAAAGTGTATT
>OZ024762.1:17398407-17425907 GCA_964016885.1 Eledone cirrhosa
ACAGACAGACAGATATATATATATATATATATATATATATATATATATATATATATATATATATATATATTGAGGAACTAACATCACACGTCCAGCCGGTCCTTTCTATCAAGAAAAGTAACCCTTTACCAAACTTAAAGTTTTACAGGTTTACCGTCTGAGGAGCTCAGGTTGTCATAACTGATAGCGAAATATATATAAAGGATTTTAATAAACCTAAACCAAATGACTATGGCCTCGGATTATATATATATATATATATATATATATATATATATATATATATATATATATATATATATATATATATATATATATATATATATATATATATATATATATATATTAAAATAACAGATTAAAGTTTAAGCAAAGAATCGCTGCTTTCACCCTTTGCTTAAACTTCAATCTGTTATTTTAATAAATATTTGCTCTACGGTTCTTATATATTTTATATATATTTATCCTTATCGAGCCCTCTTTGGATTTTAGTCTTCAAATTTATTATTATTACTATATATATATATATATATATATATATATATATATATATATATATATATATATATATATATATAGCGAGAGAGAGAGAGAGAGAGAGAGAGAGAGAGAGGGGGTGAAGTTGGAAATAGCACAGAAAAAATATTTAAGGGTCTGTTTTTCTTTTTTCTCCCTTTCTTTGATTCGTCGAAGTGACATTATTGAAAGGATGACATTATTGAAAAAATGAGAGGGACAATTCTTTTAAAAAAGAGTTTTATAATGTATATAAAGTATATAATGTATATAAAGTATAATCGGTTTCGATGTATTAGTAAAGTCCATCTTATCAAATGTTGAGTATTACAATTAAAAAGAATTAATAAGAATTAAAAACTAAAAATTAAAGATTTAAAATTAAGTGTTGAGGTAAGTTTTTTCCATCTTCCATAAGATAACTTTCTTTTTATTTGCCACCAGGGCATCAAAAAGTGGGACAAGTACAATGGGGAGAGTTTACATAAAAAGGCGTCCTCAATAAGGAGGAGGCAATAACAAGATATAAAAATAAAATAAAATATAACAAAAATAAATTTAATAACAAAATCCTCAATAGGGAGGAGGCGCCTTGGGGGGTCGCGCACACCCCCGAAAAAAAGTGTGCAAAGAGGGGGTGCTCCCTTGATTTTTCATCTTCCTCACCTATAGTCTGATGTAGAGTGAAGGCCCATTCACACGGGCCATTCTCGCCACTTTCACCCATCTTTCATAAAAACGGCTGGGGTGCAGCACCTCTCTCTCCATCCTTATCCTTCTTCCGAAATGATATCGGAAGAAACGGACCAGTTGTTGGCCAGAGAGAAAGGTGTCTGACCTCAGTCCTTTCAGACGTGTCCACCATACAACCTCTTTCGCCATGACTATTACGCACAGAAACACCGCCTCTCCTTCGTTTTTGAAGAGGGGAGGCGGCTTGATCGTTACAATAGACTCGGTGGTCAACCGGGTCGGTCCCACCCTTGACAGCAGTTGTTCGACATAGCCCCACAGATCGGCAATGCCCGAGCAGTGTACCAATGCGTGTGCAACGGTTTCCTCGTTTCCTACTCGTTCCTATTACCCACTCTACTACCCTAAGTATTGAGTACTTTGGTGCGTTATGGTCCACCTGGTTCCTTACCACATTTCCTTCGTTATATATATATATATATATATATATATATATATATATGCGTGTGTGTATGTATGTTTTTATATATGAATATATGAATTTGTTTTGCAACCTCTTTTTGTAGGCTTTTGAGACTTCCCCCGGAGAGACTGGCGAACCAAGTACTTAAATTGAACCCACAGGGAAGCAGACGGAGAGGGCGACCCAAAATGAACTGGCGCCAGACAGTTGAGAGGGACCTGCGAGCGACAAACAGACAATGGCGGGACACTGTGCAACTGGCTGCTGACCGAACGCGGTGGAACACTATGATTGCCTCATGCGTCGCAAGACGCGGGAGCTTCTGAGTCTGAGTCGTACAGTGCACTCTACATGTGAATGGAGTTCCACTGAAGCAGGTAGAGAAGTTCAAGTATCCCGGGGCCGTGTTCACAAGGGATGGAAGACAGGTGGCTGAATTAAGTGCAAGAATTGCAGGAACTGGTGCAGTAATGCGCCAGATGCAGCATTCAGTAATCAGAAGGGAGGTGGCTGTAAAAGCCAAACTTGTTATCTTCAATTTGTTATTCGTGCCAACCCTTATCTGTGGTCATGAATCTTGAGTAATAACCGAAAGAATATAGTTGCGAATAAAGGGTCTTTGGAATAATGTTACTTGATACAGTACGTAGCTCGGAGATCTGAGAGTCACTCCAGGTAGGGCCGCTACTTCTCTGAATTGAGAGATCACAGCTCTGATACTATGGACATGTGGTTAGAATGTCTCAGGAAAGAATCACTGGACAGATTTGTAGCTCGGAGATCAGAGAGTCACTCCAGGTAGAGCTGCTACTTCTCTAAATTGAGAGATCACAGCTCTGATACTATGGACATGTGGTTAGAATGTCTCAGGAAAGAATCGCTGGACAGATTTTACAGGCAAAACCAATCGGCAGGTCACCCAGGGGTAGACCTCGAGCAAGATAGTTGAATAACATCCATGAGCTTGGCTGGTCTCGCTTGGAGATCCAACCGGATCAGTTGGAGACGGTTGCGTCAGTCAGGGCCCGCTGAAGAGTGTGCTTGAGAATTCAGCCCTCACGAACCTCTCAGGAATAAGTGGGTGAAGAAGATGGATTACCGTATGTCCCGGCGCCGAAGACGCTTCGTCCTCCGGTACGTATGGTAGATTTTTTAGACTTATTTTAGGAAAAAAATAGCGTCTTCGATGCCGGGAAATATGGTATTTAGATTAGATTATAAATTGGTTGTCTCCCTTACCAAGCGTTGAATTTTGTGGGGGAAATAACCCTGTTTGGCAGTTTACCTTTGCCAGTGAGCTGTTACTTGGTGTACATGAACAACCGTCGACTTGCTAGAAACAGCAGTTAAATCGCTCTCAAATTACACCATTATGTCATTAAAAAAGAGAAAGACACATATGATAATATAAACGTAATCTTAGATATCGTCTGCTTAAATAAAAAAGGTCGTAACCTATGATGGAGTCGTAGAGACGCCGTACTTACATATAGTGTGTCTTGGGCATTTTTAAAACCTGGCGGAGCCCATTTCTTCTCCAGGGTTGTACGCAACCGATTTCTTCTAGACAGTGAGAAAGAGATATAGATTGGTAGTTTATTTTATCGACCTCGAAAGGATGAAAGGCAAAATTGATCTTGGCGCGATTTGAACTCTCAAAATATAACAGAGAGCCAGAACAAATAACAGAACATTCTATTTGATGTTCTAGAGACTCCTAACTCCCGGGACTCGAATAAACATCCCCCCACCCCACCCACATATTGATTTTTTTTTTAGATACCCCACCCCACCCACCCCATCTTATTAAATTTTTCTAATCTATCTCCGACGAAATTTTATTTTAAGTAACAGCATTCCTACGACAATTAATTTTCTACATTACGATAAATCGCATACGTTATTTATAAAAAATAAATAGAATAAGTTGAGGTCTCAGAACGACTAATTCTGTTTTTTTTAAATCAACGGAGACAACCTAGCAAATTTATCGATTTTTCACCCCCACCCTGCTTATTTCAACTCATCTTATCCCCCTATTGTTTGGGACCCGAGAGTATGTTTATAGAATTAAGGTTTAAAAAATTGAGAGTTCACAGCTTTGATATTACAGACATATGGTTAGAATGTCTCAGGAAAGAATCACTGGACAGATTTGTAGCTCAGAGATCAGAGAGTCACTCCGGGTAGAGCCGCTACTTCTCCGAATTGAGAGATCACAGCTCTGATACTACAGACATGTGGTTAGAATGTCTCAGGAAAGAATCACTGGACAGATTTGTAGCTCAGAGATCAGAGAGTCACTCCGGGTAGAGCCGCTACTTCTCCGAATTGAGAGATCACAGCTCTGATACTATGGACATGTGGTTAGAATATCTCAGGAAGAATCGCTGGACAGATTTATAGCTCAGAGATCAGAGAGTCACTCCAGGGAGAGCCACTGCTCTGAATTGAGAGATAACAGCTCCGATACTATGGACATGTGGTTAGAATGTCTCAGGAAAGAATCACTGGACATATTTGTAGCTCGGAGATCAGAGAGTCACTCCAGGTAGAGCTGCTACTTCTCCGAATTGAGAGATCACAGCTCTGATACTATGGACATGTGGTTAGAATGTCTCAGGAAAGAATCACTGGACAGATTTGTAGCTCAGAGATCAGAGAGTCACTCCAGGTAGAGCTACTACTTCTCCGAATTGAGAGATCACAGCTCTGATACTATGGACATGTGGTTAGAATGTCTCAGGAAAAGATCGCTGGACAGATTTTACGGGTAAAACCAACCGGTAGGAGACCCAGGGGTAGACCCACCGTGAGCAAGATGGTTGGATAACACCCATGAGCTTGGCTGGTCTCATTTGGGGATCCAGCCGGATCAGTTGGAGACAGTTGCTTCTGACAGGACATGCTGGAAGGAGTGTTTGAGGGCTCTGCTCCTACGATCCTCTCAGAAGAAGAAGAAGAAGAAGAAATTTTGAATTCAAGGGAGGTAATTCCTTTATTGAGACCTAGTCAAGGGAAATAACCATGTTTATTTTAATGTCGTGTTGCTGCGAGAAATGTAAGGAAGAAATTTTGACATCGTGATGGCGGATTCTTCTTCCACTGAACAACAAATGACATATCACAGGATACATGTCTACCTCAAACATGCTAGTCGAGATGCTCGGCCAGTTTTAGCCAACTTTACACAGGTACCAATCCTAAAATCTTTCTCTAACCATTATTCTATTATAAATAACACTAGCATTCACCGCTGGACATTGTTTCTTCATAACTTTCTTAATTATTAATATTTTTAAATGAAATTTTACCGAGATACCTTTTCCAACATGTAGATTACGATTATGTTGCTGGGATTTAATTTAAATTAGGTTTTAATTATTAAAAATGTTTTTAATATTTTCATTATTGTATATTTTCCGTTCGGTAATGTTTACATCACGGTATATTTTCAATGTGTTTGTAATAAGCTATAAATTTCATGTTTTTAATATAATATCAGTAAATATTCACAGTCTCACCTGCTTTGTGTTTCAGGTGAGATTTATATCTTATCTAATTTTAGTGTTTTCAACGAATCTCATCTTCAAAACTGTCGGAAATTATTATTATTATTATAATTTATATTTTCATTGTTAAATTAGTTTTGCCATTGTGCACTTTTACTCGAGCTTATTGCAAACCACACACTGTCCGTGTCTTTGTATTGTCCCCTACATGTCGGCCCTCGTTGCCAATAAATGAAATCATTATTATTTTCTGAGTTCCTTACGGCGTCGATAAAATAAAGTACCAGTAATGTACTGGTTATTGCTGGCCTTGTGCCAAAAGTAGAAACAATTATTATTTTCTGAGTTCAAATCCACCGAAGTTAACTTTGCCTTTCATGCTTACGGGGTCGATAAAATAAAGTACCAGTAATGCACTGGGGTAATTGCTAGCCTTGTGCCAAAAGTAGAAACAATTATTATTATTATTAGTAGTAGTATTACGGCCTTTTACGTTCTGAGTTCACATCCTACCGAGGTTAGCTTTACCTTTCATCGTTACGGAGTCGATAAAATAAAGTACCAGTAATGCACCGGGGTTGATTTAATCGACTTTCCCCTCCTCACAAATGTCTGGCCTTGTGCCTAAAGTAGAAACATTATTATTGTCGGACGCCATGCTTTCCAGCATAGTTACGTCCCTTTACGATCTGAGTTCAAATCCCGCCGAGGTTGACTTTGCCTTTCATCCTTACGGGGTCGATAAAATAAAGTACCAGTAATGTACTGGGTAATTTCTGGCCTTGTGCCAATAGTAGAAACAATTATTATTATTATTATTATTATTTAGTTAACTTGGGGGTTGCCTGGTGCACCCCTCACGTTTCTTGATCAATATAATCCCTGTTCATCAGCCTGTAGACCTGTTTACAGATTCCTTCCCCTCCATCACAGCATCCTTCTCCTCATCTATGTGGTTCTCTCTCTCTCTCTCTCTTTGAGTCCCAATAACTGACAGAACTTTCGATCCAAGCTGGCTGACCTTTGCCGATAAAATTCATGTTTTCCTATAGTTTTTATTGTATTTTTAAAGTGTTTTGAACGTATATAACCGTGAGAAAATGTTTGTTTATTTGTAAACTGTTTTAAATGACATATTCACTCCCACCGACACCACCCTCTCTCTGTAAAGTTGGTACCACAACATCCAGTCCAAATAAATGAGATAATGAGATCGAGATCGTGTAGGTGTCACGAGAAAAAACACACAGTCCTCGCTGTAATGTGGCCGCGTAGGTAGCACGGTAAAAAGTTCCCAGTTCCACACTGTAAATGTGGTTGGTGTTAGGAAGGGCATCCAGCCGTAGAAAACCTGCCAGATAGTCCTATATGAGTGAGACACGGTCACCTGACCAACCTTGCCTCAAGTGGGACAACTCCCGGCTAACTCATGCTAGCGTGGAAAATGGACGTTAAACGAAGATGATGATGATGATTCGTTGACAACACATCGAAAACAACAGGGGATGATGATGATGATTCGTTGACAACACATCGAAAACAACAGGGGATCATGATGATGATTCGTTGACAACACATCGAAAACAACAGGGGATGATGATGATGATTCGTTGACAACACATCGAAAACAACATGGGAAACATAATATTCACATACAGCTCCACATTTCCATTATATTCAGAGTTGGAGGCGATGTCTGTGATTGAAATGTTGCAGCAGGAGGTCCCTTAATTCCACAGGGCTTCGTTTTTTTGTCTTGGTCTAGTGGTAAGGATGTTGGACTTACGATCAAAATGTTGTGGCTTTGATATCAGGGCTAGGTTGTGTGTTGTGTTCTTGAGCAAAACACTTCACCGGCCTAATGAGCTTCCTGGCTTAAGCCTTTCGCATTTACATTACTCTATATATATACTATAGTATTTTTGTGGTAAAGGCTTTATCTTACATAATTATCTCACATAATATTGAACCTATGAGATTTTCGTATTAACTTTGAGAACAATACCTTAACATCAGTATGAGCAGCCAGTTACAGCTGGTTTCAGCAGAAAGAGGTGAGAGAATTCTGGCCGGATACAGCGGTTTAAATGTTAAAGGGTTAAGACAGACTTTAGACTTAGACATCTGAATGCTGGTCATTTCGTTAACCATACCAAGCTGTACTTGATTATCAAACTGACACTAGCTCCAGTCAATATCCCTCTAGTTATGGAGTCAGCTGCATTGTCCAGTGCTCATGGGAAGAAGCCAGATGGCCTTACAGGGAGTGGACTTTTCACCTACTGAGGACCTTCACTAAAAAATTTGGGTAAATTAAAAAAAATAATTCATTATCATCATCATCACCGTTTAGCGTCAATTTTTCCTCGCTTGCATGGGTTAGACTGGTCGTCTACACCAGGAGGCAAGTCTGGCCAGGATTGGCCATGTGTCGCACCTTGCTGAGACAAGGACTGTAAATCTGACTGGGTATTTTACAGCTGCATGTCCGTCCTAACACCAACCACATTTACAGTGGAGGGACAGGCCAGTTGGCTGCACCGAACCAGTCTGACAATGGAATTATGTTTTCGGAACCTGACCCATCGCACAGTGGGAACCATAGTTTTGGAGCCCAGTAGTGGATTGCACTGATACGAGGAACCTAACCCATCTCACAGCGTAGCCATAGTTTTGGGCCCCATACTGAGTGGCACCACTATGAGGGTGGGCGGCCAGTCAGCCATGTGAAACCCATATATATAATTATTATTATTTTTTTTATATCAATGCAGGTGGGTTCTATAGAAGTGGTTGATAGCTTCCGGTACCTAGGTGATCAGATTAGCATTGGAGAAGGGGGGGTTCCGAGGCCATAGTTATAGTATAAGGATGGGCTGGAAGAAGTTTAGGGAGCTGCTTCTTCTGTTGACAAAGAAGGGTTTCTCCCTGCGTACGAAAGGCCGGTTATATGATGCCTGTGTGAGATGCGCGATGCTGCATGGTAGTGAGACATGGGCAGCAACTACAGAGGATATTCAACGGCTGGAAAGAAATGAAGCAAGCATGCTCCATTGGATGAGCAATGTCAATGTGCGTGAACGACCAAGCATAGATCAGTTGAGAAAGAAACTGGGTACAAGAGGGATAAGTTGTGGTGTCAGGAGAGAAGACTGAGATGGTATGGACATGTAATGCGCATGGAGGATAACCACTGGGTGAAGAAGTGCTAAGAAATCCCAGTAAAACATGGGTGGAGGTGGTGAGAGTGGACCTCAGATCGCTGAAGCTCACAGAGGAGATGACGAAGGACCGTGACAAATGGAGAGATGATGTGCTGAATATAGGACCCATCCTACCCTTGCAAGCAGGGAAAAGCAGACGTAAAATGATGATGATGATGATAAAGAATAAATAAACATCATCACCTTTTAATGTCCATTTTTTGCATGCTTCAATCTATATATGATGTGAGGTTAGTGGTTGTTGTTGAAGAAAGATGATAAACATGACAAATACAATAATTTTACTTCACTTCAACAAAAAGGAAAAAGAATATGATTACTTTGAATCATAAAAATATAAAGTTTGATGGTAGCACTTCACAAATGAATACAGTGTTCAAAAAGTTTTAAAATGATGTTAATGAGAACAAACTTCAGGTTTTACTTTATTACTTTTACACCAATGTAACTATGGTAGACATTACTGTCAGAAACTCCTGTCTCACCTCCTCCACACATGTTATTGTACATCTGGCACCACCTACACCAATGTAACTATGGTAGACATTACTGTCAGAAACTCCTGTCTCACCTCCTCCACGTGTTATTGTACATCTGGCACCACCTACACCAATGTAACTTTGGTAGACATTACTGTCAGAAACTCCTGTCTCACCTCCTCTACACATGTTATTGTACATCTGGCACCACCTACACCAAGGTAACTTTGGTAGACATTACAGTCAGAAACTCCTGTCTCACCTCCACCACATGTTATTGTACATCTGGCACCACCTACACCAATGTAACCTTGGTAGACATTACTGTCAGAAACTCCTGTCTCACCTCCTCCACATGTTATTGTACCTCTGGCACCACCTACACCAATGTAACTTTGGTAGACATTACTGTCAGAAACTCCTGTCTCACCTCCTCCACATGTTATTGTACATCTGGCACCACCTACACCAAGGTAACTTTGGTAGACAATACTGTCAGAAAACCCCGTCTCACCTCCACCACATGTTATTGTACATCTGGCACCACCTACACCAAGGTAACTTTGGTAGACATTACTGTCAGAAACTCCTGTCTCACCTCCTCCACATGTTATTGTACCTCTGGCACCACCTACACCAATGTAACTTTGGTAGACATTACTGTCAGAAACTCCTGTCTCACCTCCTCCACATGTTATTGTACATCTGGCACCACCTACACCAAGGTAACTTTGGTACACATTACTGTCAGAAACTCCTGTCTCACCTCCTCCACCACATGTTATTGTACATCTGGCACCACCTACACCAAGGTAACTTTGGTAGACATTTCTGTCAGAAACTCCTGTCTCACCTCCTCCACATGTTATTGTACATCTGGCACCACCTACACCAAGGTAACTTTGGTACACATTACTGTCAGAAACTCCTGTCTCACCTCCTCCACATGTTATTGTACATCTGGCACCACCTACACCAATGTAACTTTGGTAGACATTACTGTCAGAAACTCCTGTCTCACCTCCACCACATATTATTGTACATCTGGCACCACCTACACCAATGTAACTTTGGTAGACATTACTGTCAGAAACTCCTGTCTCACCTCCACCACATGTTATTGTACATCTGGTACCACCTACACCAATGTAACTTTGGTAGACATTACTGTCAGAAACTCCTGTCTCACCACCTCCACCACATGTTATTGTACATCTGGTACCACCTACACCAATCTAACTTTGGTAGACATTACTGTCAGAAACTCCTGTCTCACCACCTCCACCACATGTTATTGTACATCTGGTACCACCTACACCAATGTAACTTTGGTACACATTACAGTCAGAAACTCCTGTCTTACCTCCTCCACATGTTATTGTACATCTGGCACCACTATACCAAGGTAACTTTAGTACACATTACTGTCAGAAACCCCTGTCTCACCTCCTCCACATATTGTACATCTGGCACCACCTACACCAATGTAACTATGGTAGACATTACTGTCAGAAACTCCTGTCTCATCTCCTCCACATGTTATTGTACATCTGGCACCACCTACACCAAGGTAACTTTGGTACACATTACAGTCAGTAACTCCTGTATCACCTCCTCCACATGTTATTGTACATCTGGCACCACCTACACCAAGGTAACTTTGGTAGACATTACTGTCAGAAACTCCTGTCTCATCTCCTCCACATGTTATTGTACATCTGGCACCACCTACACCAAGGTAACTTTGGTACACATTACAGTCAGAAACTCCTGTCTCACCTCCACCACATGTTATTGTACATCTGGCACCACCTACACCAATGTAACTTTGGTAGACATTACTGTCAGAAACTCCTGTCTCACCTCCTCCACATGTTATTGTACATCTGGCACCACCTACACCAAGGTAACTTTGGTAGACATTACAGTCAGAAACTCCTGTCTCACCACCTCCTCCACATGTTATTGTACATCTGGCACCACCTACACCAAGGTAACTTTGGTAGACATTACTGTCAGAAACTCCTGTCTCACCTCCTCCACATGTTATTGTACATCTGGCACCACTATACCAAGGTAACTTTAGTACACATTACTGTCAGAAACTCCTGTCTCACCTCCTCCTCAACACATGTTATTGTACATCTGGCACCATCTATATGTCAATTTGTTTAGATTTTACAGTTGATTTCACTATACATATCTGTCTAAAAAGCTACATGTGTAGGGTGTCCCTCATGTCTGAACATAGGCAAAATTCATAATTTCAACAAAAAAATTTCAACCAGTTTCATTTGGTTGTCCAGAACAGGGTTTGTACATGACATTGCCTGTTTCTTTAAACTTTCTAACCACCTTCCCCACTATGGAAAGACCAATTGGTGTGACATGCATTAAAAACATCTGCTATCTTTCAATATGACCATCCTTCATGTCCATTGAGTAATACCAGTTCAATCCTTTCTTCTTTCGACAAACTCCTATTTAATCTGTGGAACCAAAAATATTATAGCTATAAATACTGATATTCTCAAGCTCTGGTATGCTGCCCAGGCCTTCCTCTTCCTCTCAACCACATTATCTTCCGTATTCCCAATCTTTGCTCCCAAATACAGGAAGTCCTCAACCAACTCCAGCAACTTCCTGCCTACATTAGTAATCCCCTCTGGCTTCTCAACATTCTCTACCAGATATTTTGTCTTAATCTCATTCATTCTCAGCCCCACACTCATCGACACAGTCTCCACCTCCTGCATCAAATCCCCTGCCTCCTTCACTGTGTTTGTCACCAAAACTATGTCGTCGGCAAATTCAGCATCCAATATCTTTTTTGCCTTAACTCTCCTGCTCTGAGCCGGTGTTACAGTAAAGCCAGAGTCCTGGTGTTTCTCCAGTGCAAGGTGCATACAATAGTCCACTACGATGATAAAAAGGTAGGGAGCAAATGTATCTCCCTAGAGCACTCCAGCCAGTATCTCAAAGAACTCCGTCATCCCATCAGGTGTAATGACTTGGGCTTTGGTGTTGGTGTAGAGCAGTGATATCAGGTCCACTATCTTCTTGGGGATTCCATAAGCCTGTAAGATCTTCATCAGGCAGTGACGGTCCACAGAATCAAAGGCCTTCCTAAAGTCAACGAAAACCATGACTGCAGGAAGGCACTTTGCTCTAGCTCCCTCTAATATCCTCCTCAGCATCAGGATGTGACCACTGGTTGATCTTTCCTCTCTGAAGCCGTTCTGGTTGTCCCTGAGCTTCTTCTCCATCTCGGGCTGGATCGTGTTAAGAATCATCTTGTTGATCGGTGTGGAAGTCGGACCTTCGTAAAGACCTGAAGATCCACCTCTTCATTGCTGTAGTGGAGTCTGTGCTGCTGTACGGGTCTGAGACTTGGAGACTGACCATGAAACTCACTCAGATAGTGGATGGGTGCTACACGAGAATGCTGAGGATGGCTCTGAACATTAATCAGTATACACTGAGGATGAATAACTCAGAGCTGTATGGGAGCCTCCCAAAAGTCAGCTCAAAAGTGACACAGAGAAGACATAGGTTAGCTGGACATGCTCACCAACATCCAGAGTTGACACTACACTCAGTGGTCCTGTGGGAGCCCCTGCATGGACACACTGGAAGAGGAAAACCGAGGTTAACATATGTTGATGTCCTAAGGACATACACTGGTCTGTTGAAGACGCAGGACATGGCAGCGATAATGAGGGATAGAGACCGCTGGAGAGAACTCGTCCATGGATCTCGGGAATTTTACCCGCCCTAGAGAGAGAGAGATACTGATATTTCCTGTATGCCCTAACTTTAGGGATGACCTGTATAATTGAACCCAGAGATAATTTTGACACTCAGTCCATTCTGTGAGGTGGTCATGATGGCAACATGACAAAAAGCACCCAGTCCACCCTGTAATGGGGTTCTGCTGGTGACTCAACAAAAAAACACCCACTATACATATCGGTATACATAGCTACATGTTATTAAACCCAGGGATTATTTCACTATACGTATCTGTTCAGACTTTCTACTAGGGACCAGCTGGTCACTGGTCCCAATCTTTAATGAAGTCAGTTAATGTTTTAGGGATCAGTTTGCTCCTACACTTTCTTTTTTCCATACACTGTTCACTTTGCTGACATTTGTACATTATTCTACGTCCCTTTACGATCTGAATTCAAATCCCGCCGAGGTTGACTTTGCCTTTCACCCTTACGGGGTTAATAAAATAAAGTACCAGTAATACACTGGGTAATTGCTGGCCTTGTGCCTAAAGTAGAAACAATTATTCTATGTACTATACAAGCACCTTTGATGAGTGGTAGTGCACCTGATCACTGTACACAATAATTTCATTATTATTATTATAAACACATACATGTTAATAAATTCTATATGTTTTAGTGCATCGTGGATTATTTCAGCAAAGGCCAACTCCAAACAGACGTTTATGCTAAACTGAAGAACAATTCTTTCATTGTTAGTAATGAAGCCTTAGATGATAACAGCCAACCTGTACTCATTAAAGTAAGATCTTCATACATTTCTGTTATTCTTTTACTGGTTAAGCCTTTAGCATTTACATTACTCTATATATACTATTGTATTTTCACATAATATCTCACATAACATTTACATTACTCTATATATACTATTGTATTTTCATAGTAAAGGCTTTACCTCACATAATATCTCATAACATTTACATTACTCTATATATACTATTGTATTTTCATAGTAAAGGCTTTACCTCACATAATATCTCATAACATTTACATTACTCTATATATACTATTGTATTTTCATAGTAAAGGCTTTACCTCACATAATATCTCACATAACATTTACATTACTCTATATATACTATTGTATTTTCATAGTAAAGGCTTTACCTCACATAATACCTCACATAACATTTACATTACTCTATATATACTATTGTATTTTCATAGTAAAGGCTTTACCTCACATAATATCTTGTAGTGACCTACATTCCGCGGGCTCACATACATTCTCTGTGCGTGATTTGGCTCAGTTCAGCCAATCAGCGCCAGTAGAAGAGGATGTATCCCTACGCGCCCTGAGGAAGAAATTCCCCGCAAAGATTTGAAGAATCTCTAGCTTGTACCGGAAACTTCAAGCCAGCAACACGCATAATGTAGCAGTGAGATATTGCACCCCTAGCCTCGCCGGCTTAACTGCGCAATGGCACATTCGCTTTTGTAACCTCTTTTTATCTGTAACTTCAACCATATAAATAAACAAACATTTCATCTCTAATTACTGCGGTTGAAGTCGTTATTATGTTACTCGTGTCTCAATGACAACTTTAATCCATGCTGCTGGAATTGGCGACCTGACGAAAGGAATATTGTAAATAGATGGTTAATAGATCGAGGGACCTTCCCTCACGTCTATGTCAACAAGATAATCCAACGAGGATACTATCACTTACCACACTGGCAACTAACGACCTTCAATCATCTACCCTGTTAAAGTGGCGATAACATCTATAACTAATACTGCTAAAATCTCACATAACATTTACATTACTCTATATATACTATTGTATTTTCATAGTAAAGGCTTTACCTCACATAATATCTCACATAACATTTACATTACTCTATATATACTATTGTATTTTCACAGTAAAGGCTTTACCTCACAAAATATCTCACATAACATTTACATTACTCTATATATACTATTGTATTTTCATGGTAAAGGCTTTACCTCACATAATATCTCACATAACATTTACATTACACTATATATACTATTGTATTTTTGTGGTAAAGGCTTTACCTCACATAATATTGAATCTATGAAATTTAGATATTATATATTTTGAGAACAATACCTTAACATCAGTATGAGCAACCAGTTATAGCCAGTTTGGACAGAAAGAGGTGAGAGAATTCTGGACAGATATAGCCAGTTTAAAGGTGGTGGATTTGGCACAATCAGAAGAGCATCAGACAAAATGCTTTGCAGTATTTAGTTACAACTTCATACAGTCTGAATTCAAACCCTGCCAAGGTCAATTTGCCTTTCATCCATTTCAACGTTGATAAAACAAAGTACCATTCAAGTACTGGAGTTGATTCTTTCTCTCTGTCTCTTTCTCACTTCCATTTTTTCTCACTCTCTCTATCCTTCTCTGGAAGAAATCTACTATATTCAGACCTGGAGAGGAGATGGGCTCCACCATGTTTTAAAATACTCTAAGAAACGCCATATATTTTGTCCAAGCAGGTTTTGGTTTGGTATCAAAAAGGTTAAAATAACTTCCCAGATTTTTTTTTTTTTAAAGATTTAATCACTGGCTTCTATTTTAAAGATTTGATCACTGGCTTCTATTTTAAAGATTTAATCACTGGCTGCTATTTTAAAGATTTGATCACTGGCTTCTATTTTAAAGATTTGATCACTGGCTTCTATTTTAAAGATTTGATCACTGGCTTCTATTTTAAAGATTTGATCACTGGCTTCTATTTTAAAGATTTGATCACTGGCTTCTGTTTTAAAGATTTGATCACTGGCTTCTATTTTAAAGATTTGATCACTGGCTTCTATTTTAAAGATTTAATCACTGGCTTCTATTTTAAAGATTTAATCACTGGCTTCTATTTTAAAGATTTGATCACTGGCTTCTATTTTAAAGATTTGATCACTGGCTTCTATTTTAAAGATTTGATCACTGGCTTCTATTTTAAAGATTTGATCACTGGCTTCTATTTTAAAGATTTAATCACTGGCTTCTATTTTAAAGATTTGATCACTGGCTTCTATTTTAAAGATTTGATCACTGGCTTCTATTTTAAAGATTTAATCACTGGCTGCTATTTTAAAGATTTGATCACTAGCTGCTATTTTAAAGATTTGATCACTAGCTGCTATTTTAAAGATTTGATCACTAGCTGCTATTTTAAAGATTTGATCACTGGCTTCTATTTTAAAGATTTGATCACTGACTATTTTTCAATATTTCCAGCATCCCTCCTTTTGTCCAATATTGAACCTTGATACAACAGAACCAGATCTTGATGATGCAACCCAAAATAGAGGAGTTGATGTCGGAGTGGCTGTTCTTCTAGAGAGTTCCGACCAGAAACTGTTGTTATCCAGAAGAGCAAATCACCTGCGTATATTCCCAGGAATCTGGGTACCACCAGGTAAGTTCACCATCATTATCATCACCATCACTGTTTAACATCCATTTTTTCATGCTAGCATGGGTTAGGTGATCATGTCTTGCTCATACAGAACTGATTGTGGTTTGGTTTCTATGGCTGGATGCCCTTCCTAATGCCAACTACATTTACAGTGTGGACTGTGTGCTTTTGTTGTGACACCTACATGACCACTTTACAGTGAGTACTGGGTGCTTTTTGTTGTGACACCTACATGACCATTTTACAGTGTGGACTGGGTGCTTTTTGTCTTGACACCTACACGACCACTTACAGTGTGGACTGGGTCCTTTTTGTCGTGACACCTACATGACCACTTTACAGTGTGGACTGGGTACTTTTTGTCGTGACACCTACATGACCACTTTACAGTATGGACTGGGTACTTTTTGTCGTGACACCTACATGACCACTCTACAGTATGGACTGGGTACTTTTTGTCGTGACACCTACATGACCACTTTACAGTATGGACTGGGTACTTTTTGTCGTGACACCTACATGACCACTTTACAGTGTGGACTGGGTCCTTTTTGTCGTGACACCTACATGACCACTTTACAGTGTGGACTGGGGGCTTGGGTGGGGAGGTACATTGGGATTGGTACCTATACCAATCTCTTTAACAACACAGCCATACTACCACCTTAACTGCACAGCCATACCTGCACCAATATCTAAAGAATTTTTTAAAAAAAGATTAAATTCTATTTTATATTTGCATATTTCTATTCCTACAGGTGGCCATGTTGAAGAAAATGAAACGGTAAGTCAGCCTGAAAGAAATGGTAACCTTCTTTCTTTTTTACCACTTAGTCAGGAAGGGGAAAAGGGCCACATCCATGAACCTTTATTTTTTACAAGGCCCCAGCCATAGAAAATCTGCTAAACAACGAGTCAGGAGGATCCTTCAGTTGAGTCAAAGACATGACAACCTCCCTAGTATTGGTGACTTACGTGATAAATACCCAGTACACTCTGTAAAGTGGTAGTGTTGGTGTGATGATAAAATACACCCAGTACACTCTGTAAAGTGGTAGTGCTGGTGCCATGATAAAATACACCCAGTACACTTTGTAAAGTGGTAGTGTTGGTGTCATGGGGGGGGGGGGGGGGGGGCAATTAAATCGATCTCAGTACATTACTGGTACTTTATTTTATCGACCCTGTAAGGATGAAAAGCAAAGCTAACCTCAGCAGGATTCAAACTCAGACCGTAAATGGCCATAACTCTATGCCACTAAGCATGGTGTCTGACGCTCTACTGATTCTGCCAATCCACCGACCTGTATAATGACAATGATAATAAACAGAAACAGAAGAAGAGATCATCATCATTGACGAGTTGTAATGCACCTGAGCACTTTACACAATAATTTCATTATATTTATTCATCATCATCATCAAATCATTATTTTGCCTTTCATCCTTACGGGGTCAATAAAATAAAGTACCAGTAATGTACTGGGTAATTGCTGGCCTTATGTCAAAAGTAGAAACAATTATTATTAACCATCTTGCCAACAACAACCCTGAGCACCTTTTTGATCTCCATGTGTCTAACACACGTGGACATGGCTACAAAGTCAGAAAACAGCACAGCTCCCATGACTTTCGGAAACCTTTTTTCATGCTTAGAGTTGCTGAAGCATGGAACAAACTACCTGCATCAGTTGTTAGCTGTCGAGACATTGCATCCTTTAAAACCTCCATGGAACAAACTACCTGCATCAGTTATTAGCTGTCGAGACATTGCATCCTTTAAAACCTCCATGGAACAAACTACCTACATCAGTTGTTAGCTGCCAAGACACTACATCCTTTAAAACCTGAATGGAACAAACTACTTACATCAGTTGTTAGCTGCCAAGACACTGCATCCTTTAAAACCTCCATGGAACAAACTACTTGCATCAATTGTTAGCTGTTGAGACATTGCATCCTTTAAAACCTCCATGGAACAAACTACCTGCATCAGTTGTTAGCTGTCGAGACACTGCATCCTTTAAAACCTCCATGGAACAAACTACCTGCATCAGTTGTTAGCTGTCGAGACACTGCATCCTTTAAAACCTCCATGGAATAAACTACCTGCATCAGTTGTTAGCTGTCGAGACACTGCATCCTTTAAAACCTCCATGGAATAAACTACCTGCATTAGTTGTTAGCTGTCGAGACACTGCATCCTTTAAAACCTCCATGGAACAAACTACCTACATCAGTTGTTAGCTGTCGAGACACTGCATCCTTTAAAACCTCCATGGAATAAACTACCTGCATCAGTTGTTAGCTGTCGAGACACTGCATCCTTTAAAACCTCCATGGAACAAACTACCTGCATCAGTTGTTAGCTGCCGAGAGACTGCATCCTTTAAAACCTCCATGGAATAAACTACCTGCATCAGTTGTTAGCTGTCGAGACACTGCATCCTTTAAAACCTCCATGGAACAAACTACCTACATCAGTTGTTAGCTGTCGAGACACTGCATCCTTTAAAACCTCCATGGAAAAAACTACCTGCATCAGTTGTTAGCTGTCGAGACACTGCATCCTTTAAAACCTCCAGGGAACAAACTACCTGCATCAGTTGTTAGCTGCCGAGACACTGCATCCTTTAAAACCTCCATGGAACAAACTACCTGCATCAGTTGTTAGCTGTCGAGACCCTGCATCCTTTAAAACCTCCATGGAACAAACTACCTGCATCAGTTGTTAGCTGCCAAGACACTACATCCTTTAAAACCTCCATGGAACAAACTACCTGCATCAGTTGTTAGCTGTCAAGACACTACATCCTTTAAAACCTCCATGGAACAAACTACCTGCATCAGTTGTTAGCTGCCAAGACACTACATCCTTTAAAACCTCCATGGAATAAACTACCTGCATCAGTTGTTAGCTGTCGAGACACTGCATCCTTTAAAACCTCAATGGAACAAACTACCTGCATCAGTTGTTAGCTGTCGAGACACTGCATCCTTTAAAACCTCAATGGAACAAACTACCTGCATCAGTTGTTAGCTGTCGAGACACTGCATCCTTTAAAGCCTCAATGGAACAAACTACCTGCATCAGTTGTTAGCTGCCAAGACACTACATCCTTTAAAACCTCCATGGAATAAACTACCTGCATCAGTTGTTAACTGCCGAGACACTGCATCGTTTAAAACCTCAATGGAACAAACTACCTGCATCAGTTGTTAGCTGTCGAGACACTGCATCCTTTAAAACCTCAATGGAACAAACTACCTGCATCAGTTGTTAGCTGTCGAGACACTGCATCCTTTAAAACCTCAATGGAACAAACTACCTGCATCAGTTGTTAGCTGTCGAGACACTGCATCCTTTAAAACCTCAATGGAACAAACTACCTGCATCAGTTGTTAGCTGCCAAGACACTACATCCTTTAAAACCTCCATGGAATAAACTACCTGCATCAGTTGTTAACTGCCGAGACACTGCATCGTTTAAAACCTCAATGGAACAAACTACCTGCATCAGTTGTTAGCTGCCAAGACACTGAGACACTGCATCCTTTAAAACCTCCATGGAACAAACTACCTGCATCAGTTGTTAGCTGTCGAGACACTGCATCCTTTAAAACCTCAATGGAACACGCTACCTACATCAGTTGTTAGCTCTCAAGACACTGCATCCTTTAAAACCTCCATGGAACAAACTACCTGCATCAGTTGTTCGCTGCCGAGATACTGCATTCTTTAAAACCTCCATGGAACAAACTACCTGCAGCAGTTGTTAGCTGCCGAGACACTGCATCCTTTAAAACCTCCATGGAACAAAATACCTGCATCAGTTGTCACTGCATCCTTTAAAACCTCCATGGAACAAACTACCTTCATCAGTTGTTAGCTGCCGAGACACTGCATCCTTTAAAACCTCCATGGAACAAACTACCTGCATCAGTTGTTAGCTGTCGAGACATTGCATCCTTTAAAACCTCAATGGAACAAACTACCTGCATCAGTTGTTAGCTGTCGAGACACTGCATCCTTTAAAACCTCCATGGAACAAACTACCTTCATCAGTTCTTAGCTGCCGAGACACTGCATCCTTTAAAACCTCCATGGAACAAACTACCTGCATCAGTTGTTAGCTGTCGAGACACTGCATCCTTTAAAACCTCCATGGAATAAACTACCTGCATCAGTTGTTAGCTGTCGAGACATTGCATCCTTTAAAACCTCAATGGAACAAACTACCTGCATCAGTTGTTAGCTGCCAAGACACTACATCCTTTAAAACCTCCATGGAACAAACTACCTGCATCAGTTGTTAGCTGTCGAGACACTGCATCCTTTAAAACCTCAATGGAACAAACTACCTGCATCAGTTGTTAGCTGTCGAGACACTGCATCCTTTAAAACCTCAATGGAACAAACTACCTGCATCAGTTGTTAGCTGTCGAGACACTGCATCCTTTAAAACCTCAATGGAACAAACTACCTGCATCAGTTGTTAGCTGCCAAGACACTACATCCTTTAAAACCTCCATGGAATAAACTACCTGCATCAGTTGTTAACTGCCGAGACACTGCATCGTTTAAAACCTCAATGGAACAAACTACCTGCATCAGTTGTTAGCTGTCGAGACACTGCATCCTTTAAAACCTCCAGGGAACAAACTACCTGCATCAGTTGTTAGCTGCCGAGACACTGCATCCTTTAAAACCCCCATGGAACAAACTACCTGCATCAGTTGTTAGCTGTCGATACCCTGCA
Organism: Eledone cirrhosa; assembly: GCA_964016885.1. Classification (NCBI taxonomy): domain Eukaryota; kingdom Metazoa; phylum Mollusca; class Cephalopoda; order Octopoda; family Eledonidae; genus Eledone; species Eledone cirrhosa. Next base: position 17,419,242 of record OZ024762.1, read on the forward strand.
TCCTTTAAAACCTCCATGGAACAAACTACCTGCATCAGTTGTTAGCTGCCAAGACACTACATCCTTTAAAACCTCCATGGAACAAACTACCTGCATCAGTTGTTAGCTGTCGAGACACTGCATCCTTTAAAACCTCCATGGAACAAACTACCTGCATCAGTTGTTAGCTGCCGAGACACTGCATCCTTTAAAACCTCCATGGAACAAACTACCTGCATCAGTTGTTAGCTGTCGAGACACTGCATCCTTTAAAACCTCCATGGAACAAACTACCTGCATCAGTTGTTAGCTGTCGAGACACTGCATCCATTAAAACCTCCATGGAACAAGCTACCTGCATCAGTTGTTAGCTGTTGAGACACTGCATCCTTTAAAACCCTCATGCTTCCTGAAATTTGCCAAAACTACACCTGATGTCCCCCTTCCATACACATGCACGCATGTGTATATCATGACTCATGCACTGTTTATTTTCCTGACGTTTGTACATTACCCTATGTACTATACATACATTTTTGATGAGTTGTAGTGCACCTGAGCACTGTACACAATAATTTCATTATTATCATTATTATTATTTAGTGCTGACAGTGGATTGGCAGTATCGGTAGAGGGTCGGACGCCAAGCTTTGCAGCATAGAGTTACTGCTCTTTACATTCTGAGTTCAAAACCTGCCGAGGTTAACTTTGCCTTTCATCCTTACAGGGTTGATAAAATAAAGTACCAGTAATACACTGGAGTAATTGCTGGCCTTGTGCCAAAAGTAGAAACAGTTACCATTTAGTGCTGGCTCTCAGCTCAAATACTACTGAGATCAACTTTGCCTTATCCTTCCGAGGTCGATAAAATAAAAATAAAGTACCAGTAATGCACTGGGGTCAATATAATCACCACCACCCCCACTCCCACCCCGCAAGCTTCAAATTGGTGGCTTTGTACCAAAAGTTGAAACAATTGTTATTTTATGTCTTAAATTTGTTTTTTAGATCATTCAAGCTGGTTTTAGGGAATTATTTGAGGAGACTGGTTTACAAATAGGATCAGAACAGTGTGAAAGGAAAACATTAATGCCTATTGCACTTTGGGAGGTAAGTCCAAATATATTTTCAGTAATGTACTACTGTCACATTAACCCTTTAGCATTTAAAGCGACCATATCCGGTCAGAATTCTCTCATCTCTTTCTGTTTGAACCGGCTATAACTGGTTGCTCATACTGATGTTAAGGTAATTGTTCTCAAAATAAATAACAGCAAGATCTCATAGATTTGATATTATATGAGGTAAAGCCTTTACTGTGAAAATACAGTAGTATATATAGAGTAATGTAAATGTTATGTGAGGTAAAGCCTTTACTGTGAAAATACAATAGTATATATAGAGTAATGTAAATGTTATGTGAGGTAAAGCCTTTACTGTGAAAATACAATAGTATATATAGAGTAATGTAAATGTTATGTGAGGTAAAGCCTTTACTGTGAAAATACAATAGTATATATAGAGTAATGTAAATGTTATGTGAGATATGTGAGGTAAAGCCTTTACTGTGAAAATACAATAGTATATATAGAGTAATGTAAATGTTATGTGAGATATGTGAGGTAAAGCCTTTACTGTGAAAATACAATAGTATATATAGAATAATGTAAATGTTATGTGAGATATTATGTGAGGTAAAGCTTTTACTGTGAAAATACAATAGTATATGTAGAGTAATGTAAATGTTATGTGAGGTAAAGCCTTTACTGTGAAAATACAATAGTATATATAGAGTAATGTAAATGTTATGTGAGATATTATGTGAGGTAAATCCTTTACCATGAAAATACAATAGTATATATAGAGTAATGTAAATGTTATGTGAGGTAAAGCCTTTACTGTGAAAATACAATAGTATATATAGAGTAATGTAAATGTTATGTGAGATATTATGTGAGGTAAAGCCTCAGATTACATTTATTGTATTCAGCCATGGAGAGCAATAACTTGTTAGTTATTATATATATATAGTAATAATAATAAGTGTGAAGGCTAAAATCCAATGATGAATGTATATTAAATATATAAGAACCATAGAGCAAACATTTACTAAAATATATATATATTTTGTTAACTTGTTTAGCTTGCTTCGTTTTTTTTGGCTCCGGTGGCTGATAGCCTCATGACTGCCGTTTTCATTTTGTATGGCCTCTATAACATATGTTAATTGCTCTGGTCTTCTTTTAGTCCATTGAGCGCTTGCCGCATATCTCGAAAATTGCGTTTCGCTTTGTTTTTGATCACAGCCGAAATACAATCTCGCTGAAATTATATTTGTGTATATATATATATATATATATATATATATCAAAATGAAAATCCGAAGGCAAGGTAAAATTTCCAATCATTTTAATCATGACACATGTTTCAATAAGAGATAGATCGATCGGGAAGCCATGATCAATTATCACTGATCTCGTCGGGTGAAAATGAATTGTCTTCAAATTCTTGATATGAGGGTGAAAATTAGCAATGTTCACTCACAGAGTTTATTCCCTCATATGAAGATCAAGCAGTCAAAAATACTGCGACTGCTATCATCTTCAGTTAAGGTCATAAAACTATCAACTTTCTATATCCCAATCCCATCTAGCTGTTCCCTTGAATGGAATTGGAGATATACAAAAGCGTGGAGAACTTAATATTGCTAACAAAAATTTATTGCACCGTTTTACACAACCAATAATACACCTTACTATATAACAACTATATATATATATATATATATATATATATATATATATATATATATATATATATATATACAGTGAAATTCCGGTATAACAAAATTCATCAAAATTTGTTGTAACAAAAAATTCTTTATAACAAGATTGACCTAACACATCGACCGTGTGGCCATGGATTGTAAAATATTTCGTTATACTGAATATATCACCTCATCTTCTCTCCAACATTTTATACTAATACAAATTCCCCCCTTTGATAATGCATAAAAAGCTGAAACCGATAATAGACAATTATTCGGTAGAGGGTCGGACGCTATGCTTTGACGTATAGAGTTACGGCCCTTGCCATTCTGAGTTCAAATTCCGCCGAGGTTAACTTTGCCTTTCATCCTTACGGGGTCGATAAAATAAAGTACCAGTAATGCTCTGGGTAATTTCTGGCCTTGTGCCAATTGTAGAAACAATTATTAAATATATAAATATATTTAATGTTCATCATAGTCCTGCAGGCAATAACGAAGGAGTTTAAGACCGGATGCCCATGGGAACTCCTGTATGCTGATGACGTTGCACTTATAGCTGAATCTATGATAGAACTAGAGAAGAAATTCCAAACTTGGAAGCTGGGACTAGAAAGAAAGGGTCTCAAAGTCAACATGACAAAGACTAAGGTCCTTGTAAGTAGACGAGAAAACAGAACCCAGATCCCCTCAGGGAAATGGCCTTGCTCAGTATGTAGGAAAGGTGTAGGTAGGAACTCCATTCTCTGCCCCAAATGCAAACAATGGGTACACAAGAGATGTAGCGGGATCTCAGGAAGCTTAATTAAGAATGTAGGCTTCACATGCAGCAGCTGTGCTGGGACAGCAAGCAGCAAACAGCCACAGGAAACAAGTACCACCAATCTCTGGGAGGGCTCTGTAGAAACAGTAGACAGCTTCTGCTACCTAGGTGACCGAATTAGCAGCAGAGGTGGGTGTTCAGAAAGTACAATAACTAGGGTAAGAACGGGATGGAAGAAGTTCAGGGAACTACTACCACTGCTAGCTGCAAAAGGCTTCTCCCTCAAAATGAAAGGCAGACTGTATGATGCGTGTATCCGAACAGCAATGTTACATGGTAGTGAGACCTGGGCGCTGAAGGTGGAAAACTTACGTAGATTAGAGAGAAACGAAGCCTGCATGCTCCGATGGATGTGTAACAGTAATATACGTGAACGACAAAGCATAAATGAATTGAGAGAGAGACTGAGCATAAGAGGAACTAAATGCTGTGTGCAGGAGAGGCGGTTGCGCTGGTATGGACATGTGATGCGCATGAAGGATGACAGCTGCATAAAAAGGTGCAGAGCACTAGAAGTCGATGGAAACTGCGGTGTGGGGAGACCCAAAATGACCTGGGATGAGGTGATAAAAGCCGACCTTACCCAATTACACCTCTGAAAGGCATTGACACATGACCGTGACCTCTGGCGTCACACAGTAATACAGAGTACCCGACCTCCCATGGGTACCAGCTGAAGCATATAGACAATATGCCCCCCCCCCCCCACCGCAAGGTGGTCGTGGAGGTGCCACGGCAAAAAAGCACCCAGCCCACACTGTAAAGTGGACGTGTAGGCGCCACGAAAAAGCACCCAGCACTCACTGTAAATGAGGTTGGTGTTAGGAAGGGCATCCAGCTGTAGAAATCAAGCCAAATCAGTTCCTGTATGAGCAAGGCATGGTCAGCCGACCAGACACTGCCCACAACAGGACAACCCGTCTAACCCATGCTAGCGTGGAAGAACGGACGTAAAACGGTGATGATGATGATGATAAATAAATAAATAAATGCTATTGTTAATTAATAAATAAATTAACTAATACCTTAACACTTCACACAAAGTAAAATATTTTGTTTTAAACATTTTCTAACCCAGAAAAAAAGAGAAAAAAATAAAGGGAAAAAAAAAATTTTTTCTTCCTAATAATCGTCCTTTTCTCCCTATTTATATATATATATATATATATATATATATATATATATACATTCATGTATTCCAGTCTGTCTACCCAGCCAAGTTATCTTATGGCCTTCCAAAAAGACACCACGTGGTAACATATTTACATGCAAGACTAAAGAAAATGACATCGAAAGAAGCAATCAGCAAGCTTCATATAGACCCCAATGAAGTTGATGCTTGTGCCTGGTTCAACAGCAAGCAGATAGCTTCTATTGTAAGATCAGATGAAGAAATATCTAATCCAAGCCTTCCTCAGAAGTCTCTCGACCCAGGAGCACATTTCAGGTAAACCACAATATTGTTTCTATCGCTATATAGAAAGGGTGCTGGGTTGGTAAAGTCGATAAAGTCTGTAACTTAGCGGTTCCATGTAGGGATCGATAAATTAAGTATTAGACTTGAATACATACTCCCTGGATATATATATATATAGAAGGATTTAGGAAGGGCATCCAGCAGTAGAAAACCTGCCAGATAGTCCTATATGAGTGAGACACGGTCACCTGACCAGCCTTGCCTCAAGTGGGACAACTCCCGTCTAACCCATGCTAGCGTGGAAAATGGACATTAAACGAAGATGATGATGATATAACGAAGCAAGTGTGGTAAGAAACCAGGTGGACCATAACGCACCAGAGTAATCAATACTATGGGTAGTAGAGTGGGTGATAGGAAAAGAGTCAGGACCCCGATGCTCAGCCGTCGGGGTCCTGACTCTTTTGCTATATAGAAGGATATATATATAGAAGGATATATTCTAAACCCATGCTAGCGTGGAAGATAGACGTTAAATGATATATATATATATATATATATATATATATATATATATATATATATATATATATATATATATATATATATATATATATATATATATATATATATATATATATATATATATATATATATATATATATATAGAGGCACATGGCTTAGTGGTTAGAGCATTGGCCTTGCAATCGAAAGGTTGTGAGTTCAATTCGCAGACCGGGTGATGTGTTGTTTCCTTGAGCAAGACACTTTATTTCACATTGCTCCAGTTTCCTCAGCTGTAGAAATGAGATGATAGGGACTGGGGTCCCTATCATTCCACTGCAAAGTGGTCGTGGAGGTGCCACGGCAAAAAAGCACCCAGCACTCACTGTAAATGAGCTTGATGTTAGGAAGGGCATCCAGCTGTAGAAATCAAGCCAAAATCAGTTCCCGTCCCACCCTTGCAAGCAGGGAAAAAGTGGACGTAAAATGAAATGATGATGATGATACACCTCTTACTATAATTTAAACATCTCTATTTATTTATTTTATTTTATATATATTTTTTTTTATTTACTTCAATCAAGATTTTAACTTTTAATTTCTAATTTTCAATCTTAATTTCCACTGTGAAACCATAATATCTAGAATTAAGTTTATATTCTCTTGAGCCGGTGATGGTCAAATCTTTTGTCCAAGCATAAATTAGAGTTAGTATTGAGGCCTATTGAAACTCATACTCTGCCACCACCACTAGGTTTTGGTCAACTGCCACTGGCAGGGTGAATAACAGTAAACTTTAACTGTGTCATATTACAGGCCTGGATGGGGGTGATTGTTTGGTTGAGTGTGGTGGAGGTGGGGGGACTTGCCTAGGCTAGTTTCATTGAGTTTGGGGTACTGGATGGTTCCTTCACTTTTGCGCCTGCGCAAACCTGTGAAGGTGAATTAGGACTCACAAGGGGTAGTGGATGGTTCCTTCACTTTTGCGCCTGCGCAAACCTGTGAAGGTGAATTAGGACTCACAAGGGGTAGTGGATGGTTCCTTCACTTTTGCGCCTGCGCAAACCTGTGAAGGTGAATTGGGGTTCACAAGCGAACGGCCGATGGATTCAAGAACTCACGTCGTGTCCATTCCCTCGTCGTCTCTGTTTGGATTACCTCGGGAATGTAACCTTA
>OZ024762.1:17428407-17608604 GCA_964016885.1 Eledone cirrhosa
ATGCGTAGAGAGCAGAGAAGGAGTTCAAGGTGGTTGAGTTATCGTAGGAATGTCAATCCAGTTACAGATCAGATGTGATTTCAGGTGAGGACAACATCTGAAGATCTCGGTCTTTGAGTTCAGGCAAGCAGAAGTGGCTTTCAAGGTTTTTAAAATCCTATATTTTTCCGTGGTACACAAAGAACAATTCTTTGTGCCCCTTTGGTACTCTCTTGAATGGTCTAAAATAGACCAATCTATAGAGTACAGGATGTTTTTATCCTTGAATTCCCACACCTTACTTGCGAGGGCCGTTGCTGTTCTTTTATCGGAGTGCTTAAAAGAAGCGACATGTGCATAAAACCTGGTTTTAAACCTCTCCTGGGTCTTGCCAACATATCGCTCACTCCTGGCTGGCTGGTTATTGATTAAAGGTGTCACTTTGGCCTCATATACAACAGATTTGGTGTTACATTTGCCCTGTAATGGGCATTCATCCAGCTTCCTGCAACTGCATCCTGGATTTTATATATATATATATATATAAGGAATTTGTAGTTTACTTGAAGCATTGTATGTGGTATAAAGAATTCAAAGTTTGAAAGCCATGACAATGCAGGTTTGGACGGAGAATAATCAAGTCATAAGAAACAAGGGGTGTTTTTTTCATCATCATCATCATCATCAGGTTTAGCGTCCGTGTTCCACGCTTGCATGGGTTTGGACGGGAGTTTTCCCACTTGAGGCAAGAGTGGTTGTCTTGCTCGCATTGGACTGTCTGGTGGGTTTTCTACAGTTGGATGCCCTTCCTAACACCAACCACATTTACAGTGTGGGGCTGGGAGGTTTTTACCGTGTTGCCTACACGGCCACATTACAGCGTGGACTGTCTGGCGGGTTTTCTACAGTTGGATGCCCTTCCTAACACCAACCACATTTACAGTGTGGGACTGGGAGGTTTTTACCGTGTTGCCTACACGGTCACATTACAGCGTGGACTGTGTGTTTTTTTGTCGTGACACCTACACAATCTCATTTGTTTCGGCCTGGATTTTGTGGCACCAACATAACTTTACATTGAAAGGGGCGGTGTGGATGGGGTGGGGGTGGTGGGACGGGGGTGTATTTTGTTAGAGATGCCTACTGACTGCAGTAGGTTTTACTTTGTATTTAGGTAAGGCAGGTCTTCTCTATTACTGAGTACCGCCAAAGGTCTCGGTCCAGTGACATTGTCTTGGAGAAGTGTAAGCGTGTGAGGTCGGAATTTATCAGCTCGTCCCAGGTTTTTCTGGGTCTGCCTACTCCGTGGCTACTGTCTATCTTTATTGCCCTGCACTTTGCTATACAGCTGTCGTCTTTCATGCGCATCACGTGACCATACCAACGTAGCCTTCTCTCGAGTAAACAACATCTGATCCCTCTTATTTCTAATTTTTTCCTTAGTTCGTTTTTTTACCCTAATTTATTCATATGATTAATGTCTCTTCTTCCGAGGAAAATAAAGGAACTATTCCAGTGTCCGATGTGGCTTGCTATACAATGCTCTCTATATATATATATATGGGATAACAAGTTATCGTTTTAGGTAATCCACACTGCATTTAAGGTCGAGTGATTAGCGGCCTTTAGACTCACCTGATCAATGAAACAATTGTTAATACTGTAAATAAAACACTTTTTGTACAGCCGACCATGTTATTATATATATAGTAATAATAAGAAATCTATATATATAGTAATAATAATAAATTTGAAGACTAAAATCCAAAGAGGGCTCGATAAGTTTCAGAAGATCCTGTTAAGGGTGAAAGCAGCGATTCTTTGTTTAAACTTTAATCTGTTATTTTAATAAATATAAATATATATATATATATATATATATATATATATATATAATGGAGGCACATACATGGCTTAGTGGTTAGAAATATTGGCCTTGCAATCGCAAGGTTGTGAGTTCAATTCTCAGACCGGGTGATGTGTTGTTTCCTTGAGCAAGACACTTTATTTCACATTGCTCCAGTTTACTCAGCTGTAGAAATGAGATGATAGGGACTGGGGTCCTTATGATTCCACTGCAAAGTGGTCGTGGAGGTGCCACGGCAAAAAAGCACCCAGCACTCACTGTAAAATGAGGTTGGTGTTAGGAAGGGCATCCAGCTGTAGAAATCAAGCCAGAATCAGTTCCCGTCCCACCCCTGCAAGCAGGGGAAAGCGGACGTAAAATGATGATATATATATATATATATATATATATATATATATATATATATTAAAAGGGAGTAAGGTTCTATAAAAAACAGAGATTATAGAAAAAAGTAAGACAGCATGGAAATATATTTAAAGAATCTTTTTCTCTTTTTTTTTCTTCTTTAATCCATCAAAGTGACATTGAAAAAATGAGAATTTTTTTTTTGAAATTATTATTTTTTAAGTACCAGTAATACACTGGAGTTATTGCTGGCCTTGTGCCAAAAGTAGAAACAATTATTATCATTTTAGCCAGGAAGGGCAGGCAGTTTTTATCTCTCTGGTGGCCATCGCGAAAGAGATCGTGTGGTGGACGCGTTTGAAAGGGCTGAAGATGAGCACTTACCTCTTCGGTAATGCCCTATTAACTTTTTCAAATTTCATTTGAAAAGGAAAATCAAGGGGGAGAGGGAAGTGCTCTCTTCCCAGCATTTTCTTGAAAGATGGGTGAGAGAGGCAAGCATGGTCTGAGTGAATGGGCCTACCCTGAGTGTGTGCTTGTAGATTGGAGGTGGAAAACTGGGAGAGGGCACTTGCCCTGGTGGTCAGGGTCACCGTGGCTTTTTTAATGGGCTTTCTCCACAAGTGTCCCTTGGAAGTCTCCCCCCCATTGGGGAATTTTCCTTTGTTTTTTCTTTACACGCAGAAATGTCCACTTATACCGTCCCGTGCTGTCCTTAATGTTATACTTTATGTCAACCCTCATCGTTAATAAAGAAAACATTATTATTATTATTTTGTTTATTTGTCTTTCAGAGCTCAAATAGTGAACGAAAATAAGGAAATAGTATCTGCTGATCTGCCATTAGACCCACTTCTCCAACAGGCAGATTCAAAAAGTGATTGCTCTCCTGGTAGAGTTAGCACTGGCACCAAATTTGCCTTGCAACGCTGGTTAGAACTATTAACCCATTAGCATTCATATTACTCTATATATACTCTTGTATTTTCATGGTAAACACTTTATCTCACATAATATCGAATCTATGAGATTTTGATATTATGTATTTTAAGAACAATACCTTAACATCAGTATGAGTGGTCGGTTACAGCTGGTTTGAAGAGAAAGAGGTGAGAGAATTCTGGCAAAGTTACAGCCGGTTTAAACACTAAAGAATTAAAGTAATAATATCATTGGACTTATTTCTGGGGTATTTTTGTTGTTGTTTTTAAAATGATATTTAAGGAAAAACTCTTCAGGCTTGCCAATCCACATGGCAACTGCTCTACTACTGAGGTGATAATTATATGTATATATATATATAACCCATGCTAAACGATGATGATATACACACATACACACATATATATATATATATATATATATATATATATATATATATATATACACTTACATACATATATATATATGTATATATATACACGCACACACACACACACATATATATATATACACATACATATATACACACATACACATATATCATCATTTTATGTCCGCTTTTCCATATATATATATGTATGTATGTGTGTATATATATATATGTATTTGTCCTGGGTATGACATTAAACTGCATCCAGTGGCAAGGCTCCAGTTCGGGAGTTCAGGAGCTGTGAAGAATGTGGAGTTACCCCTTGTTATCACTCCCAGGTCTGGTCTGGCCCGAAGCAGTAGTACCTGTTAGGGCCCTGTTTATGGGTTAGATAATTACCTTACTGGAGTGGCGCCAGTAAGATATTATCAGTCATTGAAAAGAACCATGGAGAGTATATTTAACAGCACTAGGGTTACAGCCCCTAACTACATTGTCAAGGAGCAGCCAGGTCGTGATGACTCTGCTGGCTTAGATCCACAGAGAGGGCCAGTAGATGATGGATAGGCTGTCTCTGATACGCAACCTAAAAATATAAAGAATACAGTTTTGTCCTGCAGAAGGGCCATTAAAATGGGCACTCTGAATGTGAGAACTGTTTGGACGTTGGGTAACCTGTTCGAGGAGAGTGGTATGTAGATCCTTGCGATCCAAGAACACAGGATCCTACACGATGAGCCCGTGAAGAGAGTGATGATTGGGAAGAGGAGCCAGCTCATCACCACATCGGCAGTGAGGAACACAACTAATGCTGCAGTAGGAGGGGTGGGTTTTGTGTTGGGTACAAAGGTCAACCTGTTAGTGAAGGAGATCATACCTGTGTCTCTGCGAGTGTTGAGGGTTACCTTCAGTGAAATCCAAGACTGACAGTCATCTCAGCCTATAGTCAAACTGAGAGGAACAGTGATGTGAATGCAGAGGAGCTCCCTGAGGAAGGGTGTAGAGCTGTCAACACCCAACAAGCTCATAACATCCTGCTTGTTCTGGGTGATTTCGATGCACATCTGAGTAAGGAGAGCAGTGAAGATCCTTGCTGGTACTTCCGTAACAACACCAACCGAAACAGGAGATTACTGAGGGACACCCTGCTACAGGCGAACTTGATAGCAACCAACCTAAGGTTTAGGAAGAATCTGGGGAAGATGTGGACCTACATCTCAGATATGCACCTGTCCAAGTTCCAGATTGATTTCATTCTGATGAGGAAGAAGTGGCAGAATAGTGTTCTGAACACACAACCATACAATTATTTCAGTACACACCGGCTTGTTATGAGTGAGGTCTGGGTAAGCTTAAGAAAGAGTAAGGCTCAGCTCCAGAGAGCTTTCAAGGAAGATGATAAGCTACAGGAGAGGTACACAGTAGAAGTGAGGAACAGGTTCAGTGCTCTATGTGGAGAGGCAGAGGAGAGAGAGATTGGGGGGACTGAGCAGGTATGAGTACTTCACCATTACATTGGCAGAAGCAAGCGAGGCCCTGGTGCTGAGGATGGATGACAGTTCTGCAGACCCAAAAGTGTGTGCAGCCAGAGAACAACAGAGCTGCCAAGTACCAATTCCATGCTGATCCTATGGAGGTGAAGAACTCTGTGCCACTTACACCAGGGCCAGAGAGGAGGTGCTGATGGAGAAGATCAGGTGTGTAGGGACAGTGGTTGACAGGTGTAAGTGTAAAGAGAGCTAGAGCAAAGGAAGGCCTTTGATTCTGTGCACTGAGACTACCCGATGAAGATCTTACAGACTTATGGACCTGATATCACTGCTCTACACCAACACCAGAGTCATAACAATAAATATATATATATACATGTGTATATAGAAGAAAAATGAAAGACCATCAAAAGGTGTACATCTGTATATAGATATATATATACATGTATATATATATATATACATGTATATATATATACATATATATATATATATACATTATTCTTTGCTATATATATTTCCACATCTGCTATACTGCTTGTCAGGTGTGTTTCAGTTAATGCCATGCATATTGCTTGATTGTTTATGGCTAAGTCTGTCAGGTAAGGCATTTTATATATATGTGTATATATACTAGCAGAACTACCCGGGAATGAATGAGGTTCTTATATATTAAAAAAAAGCAAAACATGTAATATAGAAATTAGTTATTTGAAATTCCATTTATTCCTCAATTGATGGGAGATTCAACATATATCTATATATACAATCGTTCGTATATAATATTCTTATTACCGATATATATATACGCATATAAAAGTATTATTACCAAAATCGACAATTGGTGATTGATACTAATGATCAAAATCGAAGGTTTGCAGCTTATTTCTTTATTTCCAGAAATAGATCTGTTTGTAACATATATGTTAGCATCTTGAAATAAGAATATTTATTTCCATATTAATTGTTCTGTATATATGTACAAAATACTGGCAGTTTCTAAATTAATTTATCTATAGAAACGGAATGAGAGCGAGATAACACACGGAATATATTTTGAGGCGTGTTACTTCACTTTCTTTCCGTTTCTATATATATATTTTTTTGACAAAATGAATAAAATTTTGTATATAAGTATGACTAATTTACTGAGTAGTATTGTAGCTTCGCGTGATGATACCCGCAGCGATTCGGACTTCGTCGCCTACTTAAGTATGGCGTGACCATTCTATGTGTCTGAAGATCGAATCGTTGCAGTGGCACGCGGCCTTATCTGTAGGCTAGCTATATGCTAACCTGCGTCCTGGACCGCGTTAGGAATCCGTCTTACCTCCTTTTCTCTAAATTTGATTTGAGTTATCTCCCTTTATGTATAGTTACTTCCCCGTTATGGAATTCTTTTTTATTTCTTTCAATTCACTTCCGGTTCTTTGAAAAAAAATCGTTTTCTTATGAATAGGTAATGAAACTAAACCTTTTCTATATACACATTTTTTATTTACCGTGGCTTTCTGACACACGATTTCTTTTAAACAAAAAAAAACTACTCATACGAATAGTGTCACTTCTAAAGAAACAAAACTAAGCCATCTCGACACTATATACATTTCTAAGAAATATAACTCAAATTTCTCTATAAAACACATTCTGTGTATCAGCTCTCTTTCTTTATTGAATACATTGTAAACCTTGTCAACAATACGTTTTACTATCTTCTCTTTTTAGAGACATACATATAAAGCTATTTACTTTCTACTACGAAAAATATATTAACCTTCTCTATACAGGAAAATACCTTTCCTATTTTCTTTTAAGAAACAAAATATGTATAGCTACAGTTGTATTTTTTCTTCTCCATTTCTTTCACAACGAAGCACGGTAGCTTCATTTCTCGCACACGTGTGTGCATAAAAAACGTTAAACACTTGGATTTTACCAATTTTAAGTTGATCAGTTATTGAAACATTTTCTGTATATTTCCCTCCATAATGTCTAAATAATTATTTAAACGTTAGGTTGTTTTTTTTGCTTCGGCTTAGGGTATGTATGTGCCATAGTATCTCCTGTGGCCAACTAAGCCCTGGTCATCATAAGCTTAGAGGGTGAAAGAAGCAGTTTTAGGACATATACTTCACATAGCATCTCTATGGCCACCTAACACCCTGGGCAATGTCCCATAGTTTCTCCCACGCTAGCATGGGTCGTTTTGCTTATATATATGTGTGTGTGTGTGCAATTATATTTGTCCATCAATTGCGTATACACAGGACAGAAGAATATTTGGTAGGTGAAGCAAGTTTAAGGGTTTAAACGTCTTGTAGGATCCTCTACGGCCAGCTAAACCATAGTTAGTGAATGCTTAGAGGGCGAAAGGACCCTATGGATGCAACCAGTCTCGAAGTTCTTGATCTCCAGTCCTTTCACTCCAAGGCCACTTGCTGAAATGTTTCATAAGGTATATTGGTTGCTGAAAGGTTACTCTTTTGTTTGTATATATAGAATCCGCCAATAAAATGTATACACACGTCAGGAAAAGATACATATATTCAATAATACATTTCTTGAATCAAGATATCTCACCATGAAAATTCATCTTTTGTATGTATATATCTATCTAGGGGGGGTAAAATTCCCTCTTCTAGTGTGTCCGTGGAGGGGCTCCCACAGGACCACTGAGTGCAGTATCAACACTGAATATCAGTGAGCATGTCCAGCTAACCTCAATCTCCTCTGTGTTACTTTCGAGAGGCTCCTGTACAGCTCAGAGCTCTTCATCCTCATTAATGTTCAGAGCCATCCTCAGCATTCTCGTGTAGCACCCATCCAGCATTGGAGCAAAGCCTGGGTGGCGTGTCACAGTTTGAGGCTGGACTTTCGTAAAGACCTGAAGATTCATCTGTATTGCTGTACGGGTCTGAGACTTGGACACTGACCAAGAGATTCACTCAGATGGTGGATGGGTGCTAAATATATATATTTATACAAATTTTTCTTTTCCTGAAGTGTGTAGACATTTTTTTTTTTGTATACACATTTATTGGAGTTAGCTGTCTTGTTTCTTAGAAGAAATGAAAAAGCAAAAGTTTGGTTTATTTCACATGTTCGTCGTTAGGTAAGGAAGTTTATTTACATTCCTTTGAAGATGGCAGTAATACTTTCCTGTGTAGAGAAGGTTTAATTCTGTTTCTTAGTAAAAAAGAGAATCAGAAGTATATATGTAAGAGGGCTGACTGACCAAATGGAAAGAAACAATGCAGTTATTAGTAAGGAGAGTTGAAATTAATGCATGCAAGATTTCACTGTTCTAGCATCACTCCTTCATAATCAGCCTATGAGCTTTTCAGTTGACCCTCGTTTGTACAGAAGAACGTTTATATAAATGTAACTTTATGTGTGTGTCTAGAGAAGATTTAGTTTTGTTTATTAGACAAAGAAAGTATGTATATATAAATGTAACAGATAGAATGCCTTCATATCAGCTGTCTGAATTCAAATCTCACTTTGCCTTTCATCCATTCAAGGTTGATAAAAAAAGTACCAGTCTAGTACTGGGGTCGATTCTTCCTCTATACTTCTCTAGAAGAAATCCGCTGTATTCAGACTTGGGCTCTGCCAAGTTTTAAAAAGAGCCCTAGAAACACTGTAGGTCAATGTGTTGCCTCTATGACTCCCTCAGGAGTTACGGGTCCATACATATATGTAACTCGTACAGTTTGGAAGTTCTGTATGTAAGTCTTTAAAAACATTTCACCAGTACACTCAGCTGAGGAGTTAATCCTGCGATAGACCAGTGTCGTATCCAGGGAGAGTCTTATACTCTCAGACACTTAATTCCAAAGAAACTGGTGAGAAGCTTGGAACAGACATAGATAATTAGCCTGCCTTAGATCAGGCCAGGTAGTAGTTCGTAGGGGTTTTTGATATGGTAAACATTGACACTATTGCTTTCCACAGACCCTCTGGGTCTCCCCCCCTCTCTCAACCGAGCAAATGAAGTTTTCTTGGTAAATACGACTTTAACTCTACTTTTACAAACAAACAAATAACTAGTTTCTCGATTAATATGAGGTGATCTTCCTCCCTATCTTACGTCTGAGAAATGGGCAAAAATCCAAATATTATTTACGTAGAATTGAAGTTGGCGAAAATGGTCAAACTATTGACTCCCTATATAAGTCAACCCGTTTCTACATATCCCGTTATATATGTACAAAATACTAGCAGTTCCTTAATGGCTATATGTCCTGTTATATTTATATAGAGAGAAACGGAAAGAAAGCTAGATAACACTCGGAATATGTCGTGTTATCTCGCTTTCTTTCCGTTTCTTTTTTTTAAAAAGAAAGCAAACTTTAGCTATAAGTATGACTATTTGACTCTGTAGAATTGCGGCTTGTGCGTGGCGCTGCACGTAGCGTTTCTGGCTTCGATGTTGTACTTATGTATGGCTGACCACTCGATCGTGTCTGAAGTTCGAATCGTTGCGGGGGTCGGCCGGGACCACAGCAGGCTGGCCTCCTCTCCCCCTCGCATCAGTTTTTGCTAAAAAATTTGATGAGAGTTATCTCCCCTTTGTTAAGATTAAACTACTTCCGGTTTGTGGAACTCTTCTTTGTTGACATTTCTTTTCAGTGTATTGAAGACGTAACATCATTCTATTTACTCTGGGACTATTACTGATATTTGGATTATACGTTCGTGTAAAGAGGTATGTAAAGTCTTATTTGCCGTATACTCACAGATATTATTGAGACACAAAAATACATACATTCTCGTAATGTTTTAGTTGCCATGTCTTTTAAATTTATTCTAAACACTCTTCACAGAACTAAACCTCCTTCCGAGAAACAAACAAAATAATATATACACGTAGCTACCTCTTCTAACTAAACATACATGTTACTTTCCTCTATCATGAAGCATCTGTAAGTAAATATAACGAAGCCTACTCTCTATACACATTTTATTATCTTATAAACCTTATACTATACCATCGTAATTTCTATGTCGAGTTACCTCGGCATCACCACTCTCTCTTGCACACTTCATATACCTTTTTAACAACTATATATTTATATTATAATCGTATCTCTATTACATATACACCTTCTCTGTATATACTTACCGAGAAGAAAGGTATATACCCTCATCATACACAGCTATATAAGAAACTGTAGTATATAGAATACAGACGATCTCTCTATACATAAACACACTTACTTCGAAGTATTGTATATATATGCAGCATCTACATACACACAAGACAAAGTTAAAACCCTATTCTCTACTACTTTTCCCGAGGATATTTTATCAAGGCATCTATTTTTTGTATGTAGAAGACATTCTATAGAATACACTCCCTTGTTATATAAATATTGTACACACGTGTGTATATAATACACTTCTATATATATAGAAACTTACTACTAGATATTGTGTGTACACAGCAAAGAATCTACTTTTTGTATGTAGAGGCTCCTCTGTAACATCTAGAAGGCTTATATTTACTATCCTTCTCTATAATAAAAAAACCCATATATACAGTAATACCTTATCTAGAGGCATATAAGAAACTAAACTGTTCATGACAAAGAGGTTTAATTTATGCCTCTAGAAAATTATTGGTGTTAGAGCTGTGTAATCTGGATTGTTTTTATTAATACCTTCTGTTTCTTTCCAGGTATGTTGAAGATCTCCGCCAGCTCAACTGAGTGTGTAAATACACACAGTCGTCTCAAGAAATAAAATAACTCCAACAACAAAATGTAGTTTATTTATTGATCTTTATTTCACATATAAGTAAGTATATTCTATAGAACATTGTTTTTTATTATATTGAGGGCACACCACTTGTACAAAGAGATATTATCTTTCCTAAAGACCATCCTCCTCAGAAAATACCACATAATTCATGCCACTTGGACCTCATGACCGACCCATAATGGTGAATTTTGGTGGCATAGTGACATGGAGAGGAATGCAGGACCTGTGTTTGCAATAGACTGACAATGCAGGAGTATTACATATACTGTATAGCATATAGAGGAGGATTTAGTGCGATATATAGGGCAGGTAAATTATTTTAGCAGTATTTAGTGGATGCCTATATGAAAGTAGAGGGATGCAGGCTTCAATATTTGAGGAACAATCAAGCCCAATTGTGAGTGGATGAGTATAATGGTTTAATGAATTATCTAAACAGATGATAACACTGAGCCTTAAGAAATGAAGGCAAGATAAGAAACAGAGAAGACATTGACAGAATCGTGTCAGCAGAAATACCTGCATTGGAAGATGATCCAGTACTACATGAGCAGGTTTAAAAGTTTATGATCCACGGGCCATGTGGTTCTGGAAACCCTTTTCCCCCATGTATACAAAATGGATTTTTCCAAAAGAACTATCCATAAACCTACAGAAGGGAAACATTATTGAACCTAAATGGATACCCAGAGTACAGGAACTGCAGTGTAAATTGGATGACATTCAGTAGATAACAGGAATGTTGTGCCATTTAATGCCTTTTTGCTTAAGAAATATTGTGCACATATTAATGTTGAAGCTTGCCCTTCTGTAAAAAGTGTCAAGTACCTCATTAGATATGTTACATGGGGCATGATTGTACAACTATAGAAGTAACGAATAATGCATTACCTAATAAGGCTCAGAACCAACACAACCATGATGAAATAAGAACCTATCTTTGTTGCAGGTATGTGTCTCAGCCAGAAGCAGTGTCGGGTCTCTCGGAATTTAAGCTTCATGGTACATCACATACAGTATACAAACTAGACACACACCTGGAGAACAAACAGAGTTTACTTTCAAAGAGGCAATGCTCAGGTTGCAGTAGAAATACAGGGACACCGAGACACTACCCTTGCTGCCTGGTTCAAGCTAAATGAACTTCTGAACTTGCTTACACCTTCTGGGATGCCGCCTCACAAACTCCAATTAAAAGCACGATCAATAATAATGCTTCTATGGAATATTTCAATCCAGAACAGATTATGTAATGGCACAAGATTAGAAGTAGTGGAACTGCATAAACATTTTATCGAAGCTTCTCATATCTATGGTCCTTTGATGGGCAGGTGTGTTTTGATCCCAAGACTGAAGATAGCTCCCAGTGGTGCCAACATCCCTTTTACTTTGGAAAGACCCTAGTTTCCATTAAGACTGTCATATGCCATGACAATCAACAAGAACCATGGTCAAATACATGATTAAGTGGGTCTGTTCCTCCCTGAGCAAGTATTTAACCATGGACAATTGTATGTTGCTTATTCAAGAGTTCACAGACAGATGTAAAAATTAATCCTACCAAACCCCCACCACTCCTACAACTGCGGCCGACTCCCGCAACGATTCGAACTTCAGACACGATCGAGTGGTCAGCCATACATAAGAACAATCCCCCACAAAACAACAGCTATCATTACTAGTTGGTAAATTATCGCAGCTCATATCTGATCCTCTTCTAAATCTTAAATCACAGTTCTGTACACGACAATTTTCTCTTCTTGCACTTTGCAGTCATTATTTGTTAAAAATTGTTTTGCCTGACTTAATCTTAGTCTTTTGCAGCTCATTTTGTTTCATCTCGCAGCACACGATTTGGGAACCACTGCTCTAGAGATAGAAAAAGTATATTTTATGCAGGGTTTCCCTGAGACATAAAAACTATTTCAAGAGATCGACATGGGTAGAAAGGTTGAGAAATGCTGCACAATGTTCTTTGGGTGTTGTTCACCTTTAAATAATCATGTATAAAATATCGGGTGTGCAAGATTTCATGAAAAGGTATAACATTATTTATGCTGATCTTGCAGGGACTAGCTCCAATTGAGAGTTGTACCAATTCCCACTATACTTGAAACTCCTGGACAATATATACATATCTTTATAAGTTCCTGTGTATTGTGTCGCTGTATAATGAAACATAAATATATACCATGCATGTCAGTGAGATTTGAACTCACTATATTTGGCGTTTTATAGATATAATTTGTTTGTTAAAAGAATTGATTAAATAATAACTAAATAAAATTAATTCTACAATCCTGGATAGGGAATGAACTTATAACTTCATAATAGAAACCATCTATTCGAGCAGTATTGCCACCAGGTTACTTACAGAACTTCATTCAAATATAAAGTATAAAATATATGTCAGACAGTGAGTTCGAATCTAACTGATTAGTTGCCAACAGTTTAAATCGCCAACCGGTAGGTGATATCGACTAGGTTGGGAAAACTTGGTTAAGTAGCTCCAGTTATTGCTACGTTAGACATATTCAAGACTTATCGAGACTGAATGGAAGAAAGGTAAAGTTGAAATCAGAGTAAAGAACTGGAAAAATACTGCAAAGAATTCTATCGGATGTTCTAACAATTCTACCAAATTACCTTATGTATATATATTTATATCTAGAGATAAGAAGAAAACTGAAAGAAAAAAAAAAAAAAAAAAATGAAACCTTATATGTAGCCCAGGATTGAAACCGAAACCAGGACCTCCACCATCTCTGGTATCACCCACTAGACCACCATGAAAGATACAAAAATCTGCTTTTTTAATATTTATAAGCCTACTTTCAATATTAAAGTAATTAACATGTGGTGTTGTTCATGCCTTTCTCTATGTTATTGGTAAAAAATAAAGTATTTAAACCTCAAATTTTGTTATTCAAATATGCTTGCTTATGTAATTATTAATGTCGCAGAATACACACGCATATATAGATGTGAAAATATTCAGGACCCCAACGGCTGTGCTATTGCCGTTTCGACATTTATATATATATCTTTTAGTCCTAGGCTCTTTCAGCGCAGAAAGAATTCTTCAATGATCACAACCAGCTAATGGTGCCCAGTGGAAGCACTTTAGTCTAATTATAACCCCAACGATCACGACTAGCGGCGGCTTTTTCGAGTCTGAGGTTGACTGCCAGATATATATATATATATATTGTTATACTTTGCTAGAATCCCGGAGAACAACAGAAAGATGCTGAGTTCAGAGTTTAAAAAACAATAGAAAGAAGGGCATAAATAAATATATATCAGTGGTTTAAAACCTTCTCTGCACCATACCCCACCTCGACATTTAAAATATGTTTATGTACCCCCTTTAATATAAAAACAATCCGAGTCTTGTAAAAGTGTTATTACTGTAATATAAAGTAGAAACTGTTTATTTAAACAAAGCTGCGATGCAACGATCATCAAAGCAAACCCCGAAATGTCAACAAACTTCTCGCAGGTGCTGCCAGATACACGATAACGTGTATACGAAGTGTAACAGGGAGTTGGGTCGTATTATATCACTTTCAAATTGACCCCTATTATATTCAAATTATCCCCTGTGGGGCGTGCACCCCACGTTGAGAATCCCTCATAAATAAATATATGTGAGTGTGTTGCTATTTCTAGCAGGTTTACTGCAGTCCTGTAGACGCACACCAAAAACCGGAAGTGGCAGCCATTAAAAAACTTTGGCTTAAAATCAGGCAAAAGTTTTTTAACAATTTGCCAAGAAAGATAACTCTTGTCTTACTTAATCGCAAGAATCGAGGCAAAAATTTTGCGGGTGTGCAGTTTGTTTGGTGTATTTGACTGCTTTTTCTAGCATATATGGACACTTTAGAAATAGCAGCGAAACACGGAAAACATAAGAAAGAAGGACACACACGTATATATATATATATATAATTATGTATCTGTATATATATATATATACATATATATATGCACAGATATATATACATTTAAATATTTATATATATATACACGCGCGCACACACACCTATACGTAGATATGGGTGTGTGTATAGCTGGTATATATATATATATATATATGGGTGAGTGTATAGCTGGTATATATATATATATATATATATATATGTATATATATATAGGTGTGTGTCCTTCTTTCTGCTGTTTTCCGTTTTTCGCTGCTATTTCTAAAGTGTCCATACATGCTAGAATTAGCAGT
This sequence comes from Eledone cirrhosa, assembly GCA_964016885.1. Taxonomy (NCBI): domain Eukaryota; kingdom Metazoa; phylum Mollusca; class Cephalopoda; order Octopoda; family Eledonidae; genus Eledone; species Eledone cirrhosa. Next base: position 17,443,398 of record OZ024762.1, read on the forward strand.
CAAATACACCAAACAAACTGCACACCCGCAAAATTTTTGCCTCGATTTTTGCGATTAAGTAAGACAAGAGTTATCTTTCTTGGCAAATTGTTAAAAAACTTTTGCCTGATTTTAAGCCAAAGTTTTTTAATGGCTGCCACTTCCGGTTTTTGGTGTGCGTCTACAGGACTGCAGTAAACCTGCTAGAAATAGCAGTCATAGCAACACACTCACATATATTTATTTATGAGGGATTCTCAACGTGGGGTGCACGCCCCACAGGGGATAATTTGAATATAATAGGGGTCAACTTGAAAGTGATATAATACGACCAAGCTTCCAGATACACTTAGTATACACATGTTATCGTGTATCTGGCAGCACCTACGAGAAGTTTGTTTTGATCATCGCTGCATCGCAGCTTTGTTTAAATAAGGGGTTTCTACTTTATATTACAGTAATAAATGTTTTACTTCGTCTACACATGTTATCGTGTATCCGGCAGCACCTATGGGCTGTTTGTTTACCGTTTGGTGTTTAATTTGATTATCGCTTCATAGCAGGTTTGTTTAATTAAAGGTTGCGAGGGGGATCACTGATATAAATATATATATATATATATATATATATAGAGAGAGAGAGAGAGAGAGAACGCAAAGACACACACATATATATACATACACGCAGACATACACCTGTGTGTATGTGTACGTGCGTGTCTTTGGCTGCTCTCTCTATCTCTCTCTCTCTCTCTCTCTCTCTCTTTCTCTCTGTGTATATATATATAGACACACACTGTTGTTTCCTGATTTTTAGTGCTGTTTCTAAAGTGTCTATTAATATATGCTAGAAATAGCAGTCAAGGGAACATTTACGTATATATATGTAAGGGCAGTGACACCTGCTGCAACAACCATCCAACCTCGTGGGACTCCATCCTCAGACGGGCCACAGACACTCCGATGTTGCGGAGGAGCTCGGCTGTAATGGGTCCAAGTTGACCTGGGGTCTCGACGGCGGCTGGTGCGTATAGAAGAGGCTCCAGGACAAACACCGGAATTTGTTTATTTTATGTTCATCTGCGAGACGGGCAGCGATGCTGGGGTTTGTGGATCTACCTCCTTCGAATGGGAAGAGGGTGATTCCCTCGGGGTGCTTGCCATCTCCGCGGCCTAGGCCTGCTCGCTCCTGTTGAGATGGAAAGTTAGCTGCGTCTAGGCTTCTTCTCATTATGTCGTTGAGAGCATTTATGTGGCTCACACACGCGGAGGCCAAGGCGTTGGGCTACTCCGATGCGAGTTCACTCATCATCAAGAATTTATTTGAATTGAAAGGTCACTAAACTAATATAGGAGTGTGATTTAAAAATAAGGTAAACAGAAATAGTTACACCGGTAACATAATTACTGTTACACCGGTAGTTCACTAACAAATCATTTCACGTTCGTCTCTAACAGGTAATATTTTAATTTGCTCTCCATGTTTGGGAGTAACTGTAGTTTGGCTTGCTAGGGGTCATACATCTTCATACACATACACACATACATATGCATATATATAATTATATGTAAATTCAGCTCCGTATTTAGGAAATGAGGCCTGTTCTAGTTACGAGGCCCCTTTCTTGGGCTCAGTAGGATGTAGGCTTGTTAAAATAATTCTTTCGGTAGGAAGATGGGCCCTTCTGTGTAGATTCCTTCCTTAATATTTCAGATAGGAGGGACCGTTTCTGTTGTCTTCCTTTAGTTGTTCATTCCTTATTTTCAGTAATGTCCTTTCCGACCATAATTATGTCGGCGACGTAAGCATAAGTCTAATTTATTCTTTAATGAAGGGTAGATCCTTCGATAGTGGAGGCCCGTGGTCTTACGATCATATGTGTATTCGATTCCTGGACTGTGTTGTTAGTTGTTTTACTTGAGCAAAAACTTCATTTCACATAGGTGGGGGGTTAACCCTGCGATCGACTGACATCATGTCCAGGGGGAAGTCATGTACTCTCAGTCTCTTTACGCTACAGGAACTGGGACAGGCACCTGCTTGAGCTGACTTTACACTTTGGAAATCCTTAGATATTCTTCTTGGTGATATATTTGTTAGCTTTGACTTTAATTCATATGTTGACACCACTAATAATTCATAGATAGAAAAACGTTTGTGGCTTTAGTACACCTTTAAGCTTTAATTTCAATTACTGACTATGTCTAACGAAGTAATAACTGGAGCGACTAAACCAGGGTTTCCTAACCTGGTGATATCAACCACCGGTGGCTGATTTCAACTTGGTCTCTTCGGCCACAAACCCGGGTACCGCGGCCCACGAAGGAAAGGAAGATAAACAAATATCAGAGGATTGTCCGGCTTCTTCCACTTGGCACCTGTAGCCACCATCACGTATAAGTATAAATATATATATATATATACATATCTATCTATCTATCTATCTATATATATATCATCATTTTCATTTTACATCTGCTTTTCCCTGTTTGAAAGGGTGGGACATATATATATATATATATATATATATCATCCTCATTATACATCCACTTTTCCCTGCTTATAAGGGTGGGACAGATCCTCTTCAGCGCAGCATCTCTCCTTCACCATCTCCTCTGAGCTTCAACGATCTGAGGTCAGCTCTCACTACCTCTGCCCATATCTTCCTTGGTCTTCCTCTACTGCATATTCCTCCCACTGGGATTACTTGGCACTTCTTCACCCTGCGGTAATCCTGCATACGCATCGCATGGCCATACCAACGCAGTCTTTTCTCCCGCACACTGCAGTTTATCCTTCTTATAGAGTTTCACTCTCAACTCATCCATACTTGGTCTTTCACGCACATTGAGATTGCACATCCAATGGAGCATGCTTGCTTCATTTCTCTTCAGCCTTCGCATATCCTCTGCAGTTGCTGCCCATGTCTCACTACCATGCAACATTGTGCATCTCACACAGGGTTAAATACTTGCTCAGAGAGGAACAGACCCACTTTATCATGTATTTGACCATGGTGCTTGTTGATTGTCATGGCATATGACAGTCTTAATGGAAACTGGGGTCTTTCCAAAGTAAAAGGGATGTTGGCACCACTGGGAGCTAACTTCAGTCTTGGGATCAAAACACACCTGCCCATCAAAGGACCATAGATATGAGAAGCTTCGATAAAATGTTTATGCAGTTCCACTACTTCTAATCTTGTGCCATTACATAATCTGTTCTGGATTGAAATATTCCATAGAAGCATTATTATTGATCCTGCTTTTAATTGGAGTTTGTGAGGCGGCATCCCAGAAGGTGTAAGCAAGTTCAGAAGTTCATTTAGCTTGAACCAGGCAGCAAGGGTAGTGTCTCGGTGTCCCTGTATTTCTACTGCAACCTGAGCATTGCCTCTTTGAAAGTAAACTCTGTTTGTTCTCCAGGTGTGTGTCTAGTTTGTATACTGTATGTGATGTACCATGAAGCTTAAATTCCGAGAGACACGACACTGCTTCTGGCTGAGACACATACCTGCAACAAAGATAGGTTCTTATTTCATCATGGTTGTGTTGGTTCTGAGCCTTATTAGGTAATGCATTATTCGTTACTTCTATAGTTGTACAATCATGCCCCATGTAACATATTTAAAGAGGTACTTGACACTTTTTACAGAAGGGCAAGCTTCAACATTAATATGTGCACAATATTTCTTAAGCAAAAAGGCATTAAATGGCACAACCTTCCTGTTATCTACTGAATGTCATCCAATTTACACTGCAGTTCCTGTACTCTGGGTATCCATTTAGGTTCAATAATGTTTCCCTTCTGTAGGTTTATGGATAGTTCTTTTGGAAAAATCCATTTTGTATAAATGGGGAAAAAGGGTTTCCAGAACCACATGGCCCGTGGATCATAAACTTTTAAACCTGCTCATGTAGTACTGGATCATCTTCCAATGCAGGTATTTCTGCTGACACGATTCTGTCAATGTCTTCTCTGTTTCTTATCTTGCCTTCATTTCTTAAGGCTCAGTGTTATCATCTGTTTAGATAATTCATTAAACCATTATACTCATCCACTCACAATTGGGCTTGATTGTTCCTCAAATATTGAAGCCTGCATCCCTCTACTTTCATATAGGCATCCACTAAATACTGCTAAAATAATTTACCTGCCCTATATATCGCACTAAATCCTCCTCTATATGCTATACAGTATATGTAATACTCCTGCATTGTCAGTCTATTGCAAACACAGGTCCTGCATTCCTCTCCATGTCACTATGCCACCAAAATTCACCATTATGGGTCGGTCATGAATTATGTGGTATTTTCTGAGGAGGATGGTCTTTAGGAAAGATGATAATATCTCTTTGTACAGGTGGTGTGCCCTCAATCCCCCACAAAACAACAGCTATCATTACTAGTTGGTAAATTATCGCAGCTCATATCTGATCCTCTTTTAAATCTTAATTCACAGTTCTGTACACGACAATTTCCTCTTCTTGCACTTTGCTGTTTGATGCCATGCATTGTATTGTACACTTCGACATATGGATTACATTCATGCAACACCTCTCTTATCATAGTCATTTTTTGTGGTGAGCAGTCATTATTTGTTGGCACTAGGGCAGTGGATTGGCAGTATCGGTAGAGCGTCAGACACCATGCTTTGCAGCATAGGGTTATGGCCCATTACGTTCTGGGTCCAAATCCCTCCAAGGTGGACTTTGTTTTCATCCTTAGGTCGATAAATAAAGTACCAGCAATACACTGGAGTAATTGCTGACCTTGTGCCAGTAACAATTATTTGGTGGTACTTCCAATCTGTGCTACACAGCTTCATTCCCATCAATAATATATAACTGGCCATATTGTGGTGTATTTTCTGCAGGTTACAGAGGTGGGGGTGTAGTGATATGTTTGACCCTGAATATGAAAGCTATACGGGCCTCTGCCGGGTGGTAAGGCAAGTTTAACACGAAATGAAGTGAAATAAATGTAGTTTTAATTGCAGATGTTTCTGTGAAATCAACTGCTTCTTGGCCTCTTTCAAAGAGATTTCTCAGTCTCTCAGGGTATATTTGTAATGGAGGCATCACAACCTTTCCTTTATTACAACAGTTACAATTTTCATTTCTAAATTTCAAAGCTCCACAGTGATCACACGAAACATTCATATCACTAATATGAAATTCTTCTACATTTCCATTAATATTAATTGTTGGCCAATTTCTCTTACGACGCTCATTATCCATTCTTCTCTGTCTGAATGTTTTCCATTCTGTTGTTTATTATGTAATTAAATAGCTCTGTACAATACAGAGAGCGCTCTTCTTTTCTTTACCTTTTCTATGGAAATACAAGAACAAACACATATATATATATATGTATATAAATAAACAAGACTGTTATTTCTCCAACCTGTCTATTTACCTTCGATAACTAAATATAAATACACCTATACCATACATACATATACAATATTTGTTTTTGATGCCGTGGTATAGCAGAGATAAGAAAGAAGAGAAAAGAAAATGAAAAGGAGAAAAAAAAAGAAGTAAGAAGTCGGGGGAGGGACAGACACTTCACCCCAGTTTAAGTGGTCCCTCAGCCGCAACTCGTGGAAGAAACATAAAAGCGTTACCTCGGAGCAAGGCCAGAGACACCTGCTACAATAGTCGCCCTTCCTCGCGAGGCTCCTGCCGTCTTTCCTCCCGACTTTATGGAGGAAATCAGCAGTACGGGGACCAAGTATGGCAGAGGTCTCAATGGAGTGGAAGAGGTGAGTCAGGCCTCGGTACTGTCTTACTCTCCTCTGCATTGCGGGGTGTGGAGCCTAGGATTGTGGCTGTAGCTATATTTGAACTTTTATATGAAATTTCAGTTTTATATTTTTCACATCTTAAAACTTAATCTTAGTCTTTTGCAGCTCATCTTGTTTCATCTCGCAGCACACGATTTGGGAACCACTGCTCTAGAGATAGAAAAAGTATATTTTATGCAGGGTTTCCCTGAGACATAAAAACTATTTCAAGAGATCGACATGGGTAGAAAGGTTGAGAAATGCTGCACAATGTTCTTTGGGTTTTGTTCACCTTTAAATAATCATGTATAAAATATCGGGTGTGCAAGATTTCATGAAAAGGTATAACATTATTTATGCTGATCTTGCAGGGACTAGCTCCAATTGAGAGTTGTACCAATTCCCACTAAACTCGAAACTCCTGGACAATATATACATATCTTTATAAGTTCCTGTGTATTGTGTCGCTGTATAATGAAACATAAATATATACCATGCATGTCAGTCAGATTTGAACTCACTATATTTGGCGTTTTATAGATATAATTTGTTTGTGAAAAGAATTGATTAAATAATAACTAAATAAAATTAATTCTACAATCCTGGATAGGGAATGAACTTATAACTTCATAATAGAAACCATCTATTCGAGCAGTATTGCCACCAGGTTACTTACAGAACTTCATTCAAATATAAAGTATAAAATATATGTCAGACAGTGAGTTCGAATCTAACTGATTAGTTGCCAACAGTTTAAATCGCCAACCGGTAGGTGATATCGACTAGGTTGGGAAAACTTGGTTAAGTAGCTCCAGTTATTGCTACGTTAGACATATTCAAGACTTATCGACACTGAATGGAAGAAAGGTAAAGTTGAACTCAGAGTAAAGAACTGGAAAAATACTGCAAAGAATTCTATCGGATGTTCTAACAATTCTACCAAATTACCTTATGTATATATATTTATATCTGGAGATAAGAAGAAAACTGAAAGAAAGAAAAAAAAAAAAAAAATGAAACATTATATGTAACCCAGGATTGAAACCGAAACCAGGACCCCCACCATCTCTGGTATCACCCACCAGACCACCATGAAAGATACAAAAATCTGCTTTTTTAATATTTATAAGCCTACTTTCAATATTAAAGTAATTAACATGTGGTGTTGTTCATGCCTTTCTCTATGTTATTGGTAAAAAATAAAGTATTTAAACCTCAAATTTTGTTATTCAAATATGCTTGCTTATGTAATTATTAATGTCGCAGAATACACACGCATATATAGATGTGAAAATATTCAGGACCCCAACGGCTGTGCTATTGCCGTTTCGACATCTATATATATATCTTTTAGTCCTAGGCTCTTTCAGTGCAGAAAGAATTCTCCAATGATCACAACCAGCTAATGGTGCCCAGTGGAAGCACTTTAGTCTAATTATAACCCCAACGATCACGACTAGCGGCGGCTTTTTCGAGTCTGAGGTTGACTGCCAGATATATATATATATATATTGTTATACTTTGCTAGAATCCCGGAGAACAACAGAAAGATGCTGAGTTCAGAGTATAAAAAACAATAGAAAGAAGGGCATAAATAAATATATATCAGTGGTTTAAAACCTTCTCTGCACCATGTCCCACCACGACATTTAAAATATGTTTATATCCCCCCTTTAATATAAAAACAATCCGAGTCTTGTAAAAGTGTTATTACTGTAATATAAAGTAGAAACTGTTTATTTAAACAAAGCTGCGATGCAGCGATCATCAAAGCAAACCCCAAAATGTCAACAAACTTCTCGCAGGTGCTGCCAGATACACGATAACGTGTATACGAAGTGTAACAGGGAGTTGGGTCGTATTATATCACTTTCAAATTGACCCCTATTATATTCAAATTATCCCCTGTGGGGCGTGCACCCCACGTTGAGAATCCCTCATAAATAAATATATGTGAGTGTGTTGCTATGACTGCTATTTCTAGCAGGTTTATTGCAGTCCTGTAGACGCACACCAAAAACCGGAAGTGGCAGCCATTAAAAAACTTTGGCTTAAAATCAGGCAAAAGTTTTTTAACAATTTGCCAAGAAAGATAACTCTTGTCTTACTTAATCGCAAAAATCGAGGCAAAAATTTTGCGGGTGTGCAGTTTGTTTGGTGTATTTGACTGCTTTTTCTAACATATATGGAAACTTTAGAAATAGCAGCGAAACACGGAAAACATAAGAAAGAAGGACACACACGTATATATATATATATTTAATTATGTATCTGTATATATATATATATACATATATATATGCACAGATATATATACATTTAAATATTTATATATATATACACGCGCGCACACACACCTATACGTAGATATGGGTGTGTGTATAGCTGGTATATATATATATATATATATATATGTATGGGTGAGTGTATAGCTGGTATATATATATATATATATATATATATATATATATATATATATATATATATATATATATATGTATATATATATAGGTGTGTGTCCTTCTTTCTGCTGTCTTCCGTTTTTCGCTGCTATTTCTAAAGTGTCCATACATGCTAGAATTAGCAGTCAAATACACCAAACAAACTGCACACCCGCAAAATTTTTGCCTCGATTTTTGCGATTAAGTAAGACAAGAGTTATCTTTCTTGGCAAATTGTTAAAAAACTTTTGCCTGATTTTAAGCCAAACTTTTTTAATGGCTGCCACTTCCGGTTTTTGTTGTGCGTCTACAGGACTGCAGTAAACCTGCTAGAAATAGCAGTCATGCAACACACTCACATATATTTATTTATGAGGGATTCTCAACGTGGGGTGCACGCCCCACAGGGGATAATTTGAATATAATAGGGGTCAACTTGAAAGTGATATAATACGACCAAGCTTCCAGATACACTTCGTATACACATGTTATCGTGTATCTGGCAGCACCTACGAGAAGTTTGTTTTGATCATCGCTGCATCGCATCTTTGTTTAAATAAGGGGTTTCTACTTTATATTACAGTAATAAATGTTTTACTTCGTCTACACATGTTATCGTGTATCCGGCAGCACCTATGGGCTGTTTGTTTACCGTTTGGTGTTTAATTTGATTATCGCTTCATAGCAGGTTTGTTTAATTAAAGGTTGCGAGGGGGATCACTGATATAAATATATATATATATATAGAGAGAGAGAGAGAGAACGCAAAGACACACACATATATATACATACACGCAGACATACACCTGTGTGTATGTGTATGTGCGTGTCTTTGGTTGCTCTCTCTATATATATATCTCTCTCTCTCTCTCTTTCTCTCTGTGTATATATATACAGACACACACTGTTGTTTCCTGATTTTTAGTGCTGTTTCTAAAGTGTCTATTAATATATGCTAGAAATAGCAGTCAAGGGAACATTTACGTATATATATGTAAGGGCAGTGACACCTGCTGCAACAACCATCCAACCTCGTGGGACTCCATCCTCAGACGGGCCACAGACACTCCGATGTTGCGGAGGAGCTCGGCTGTAATGGGTCCAAGTTGACCTGGGGTCTCGACGGCGGCTGGTGCGTATAGAAGAGGCTCCAGGACAAACACCGGAATTTGTTTATTTTATGTTCATGTGCGAGACGGGCAGCGATGCTGGGGTTTGTGGATCTACCTCCTTCGAATGGGAAGAGGGTGATTCCCTCGGGGTGCTTGCCATCTCCGCGGCCTAGGCCTGCTCGCTCCTGTTGAGATGGAAAGTCAGCTGCGTCTAGGCTTCTTCTCATTATGTCGTTGAGAGCATTTATGTGGCTCACACACGCGGAGGCCAAGGCTTTGGGCTACTCCGATGCGAGTTCACTCATCATCAAGAATTTATTTGAATTTGAAAGGTCACTAAACTAATATAGGAGTGTGATTTAAAAATAAGGTAAACAGAAATAGTTACACCGGTAACATAATTACTGCTACACCGGTAGTTCACTAACAAATCATTTCACGTTCGTCTCTAACAGGTAATATTTTAATTTGCTCTCCATGTTTGGGAGTAACTGTAGTTTGGCTTGCTAGGGGTCATACATCTTCATACACATACATATATACATATGCATATATATAATTATATGTAAATTCAGCTCCGTATTTAGGAAATGAGGCCTGTTCTAGTTACGAGGCCCCTTTCTTGGGCTCAGTAGGATGTAGGCTTGTTAAAATAATTCTTTCGGTAGGAAGATGGGCCCTTCTGTGTAGATTCCTTCCTTAATATTTCAGATAGGAGGGACCGTTTCTGTTGTCTTCCTTTAGTTGTTCATTCCTTATTTTCAGTAATGTCCTTTCCGACCATAATTATGTCGGCGACGTAAGCATAAGTCTAATTTATTCTTTAATGAAGGGTAGATCCTTCGATAGTGGAGGCCCGTGGTCTTACGATCATATGTGTATTCGATTCCTGGACTGTGTTGTTAGTTGTTTTACTTGAGCAAAAACTTCATTCTACATAGGTGGGGGGTTAACCCTGCGATCGACTGACATCATGTCCAGGGGGAAGTCATGTACTCTCAGTCTCTTTACGCTACAGGAACTGGGACAGGCACCTGCTTGAGCTGACTTTACACTTTGGAAATCCTTAGATATTCTTCTTGGTGATATATTTGTTAGCTTTGACTTTAATTCATCTGTTTACACCACTAATAATTCATAGATAGAAAAACGTTTGTGGCTTTAGTACACCTTTAAGCTTTAATTTCAATTACTGACTATGTCTAACGAAGTAATAACTGGAGTGACTAAACCAGGGTTTCCTAACCTGGTGATATCAACCACCGGTGGCTGATTTCAACTTGGTCTCTTCGGCCACAAACCCAGGTACCGCGGCCCACGAAGGAAAGGAAGATAAACAAATATCAGAGGATTGTCCGGCTTCTTCCACTTGGCACCTGTAGCCACCATCACGTATAAGTATAAATATATATATATATATATACATATCTATCTATCTATCTATATATATATATATATCATCATTTTCATTTTACATCTGCTTTTCCCTGTTTGCAAGGGTGGGACATATATATATATATATATCATCCTCATTATACATCCACTTTTCCCTGCTTATAAGGGTGGGACAGATCCTCTTCAGCGCAGCATCTCTCCTTCACCATCTCCTCTGAGCTTCAACGATCTGAGGTCAGCTCTCACTACCTCTGCCCATATCTTCCTTGGTCTTCCTCTACTGCATATTCCTCCCACTGGGATTACTTGGCACTTCTTCACCCTGCGGTAATCCTGCATACGCATCGCATGGCCATACCAACGCAGTCTTTTCTCCCGCACACTGCAGTTTATCCTTCTTATAGAGTTTCACTTTCAACTCGTCCATACTTGGTCTTTCACGCACATTGACATTGCACATCCAATGGAGCATGCTTGCTTCATTTCTCTTCAGCCTTCGCATATCCTCTGCAGTTGCTGCCCATGTCTCACTACCATGCAACATTGTGCATCTCACACAGGGTTAAATACTTGCTCAGAGAGGAACAGACCCACTTTATCATGTATTTGACCATGGTTCTTGTTGATTGTCATGGCATATGACAGTCTTAATGGAAACTGGGGTCTTTCCAAAGTAAAAAGGATGTTGGCACCACTGGGAGCTAACTTCAGTCTTGGGATCAAAACACACCTGCCCATCAAAGGACCATAGATATGAGAAGCTTCGATAAAATGTTTATGCAGTTCCACTACTTCTAATCTTGTGCCATTACATAATCTGTTCTGGATTGAAATATTCCATAGAAGCATTATTATTGATCCTGCTTTTAATTGGAGTTTGTGAGGCGGCATCCCAGAAGGTGTAAGCAAGTTCAGAAGTTCATTTAGCTTGAACCAGGCAGCAAGGGTAGTGTCTCGGTGTCCCTGTATTTCTACTGCAACCTGAGCATTGCCTCTTTGAAAGTAAACTCTGTTTGTTCTCCAGCTGTGTGTCTAGTTTGTATACTGTATGTGATGTACCATGAAGCTTAAATTCCGAGAGACACGACACTGCTTCTGGCTGAGACACATACCTGCAACAAAGATAGGTTCTTATTTCATCATGGTTGTGTTGGTTCTGAGCCTTATTAGGTAATGCATTATTCGTTACTTCTATAGTTGTACAATCATGCCCCATGTAACATATTTAAAGAGGTACTTGACACTTTTTACAGAAGGGCAAGCTTCAACATTAATATGTGCACAATATTTCTTAAGCAAAAAGGCATTAAATGGCACAACCTTCCTGTTATCTACTGAATGTCATCCAATTTACACTGCAGTTCCTGTACTCTGGGTATCCATTTAGGTTCAATAATGTTTCCCTTCTGTAGGTTTATGGATAGTTCTTTTGGAAAAATCCATTTTGTATAAATGGGGAAAAAGGGTTTCCAGAACCACATGGCCCGTGGATCATAAACTTTTAAACCTGCTCATGTAGTACTGGATCATCTTCCAATGCAGGTATTTCTGCTGACACGATTCTGTCAATGTCTTCTCTGTTTCTTATCTTGCCTTCATTTCTTAAGGCTCAGTGTTATCATCTGTTTAGATAATTCATTAAACCATTATACTCATCCACTCACAATTGGGCTTGATTGTTCCTCAAATATTGAAGCCTGCATCCCTCTACTTTCACATAGGCATCCATTAAATACTGCTAAAATAATTTACCTGCCCTATATATCGCACTAAATCCTCCTCTATATGCTATACAGTATATGTAATACTCCTGCATTGTCAGTCTATTGCAAACACAGGTCCTGCATTCCTCTCCATGTCACTATGCCACCAAAATTCACCATTATGGGTCGGTCATGAATTATGTGGTATTTTCTGAGGAGGATGGTCTTTAGGAAAGATGATAATATCTCTTTGTACAGGTGGTGTGCCCTCAATCCCCCACAAAACAACAGCTATCATTACTAGTTGGTAAATTATCGCAGCTCATATCTGATCCTCTTTTAAATCTTAATTCACACTTCTGTACACGACAATTTCCTCTTCTTGCACTTTGCTGTTTGATGCCATGCATTGTATTGTACACTTCGACATATGGATTACATTCATGCAACACCTCTCTTATCATAGTCATTTTTTGTGGTGAGCAGTCATTATTTGTTGGCACTAGGGCAGTGGATTGGCAGTATCGGTAGAGCGTCAGACACCATGCTTTGCAGCATAGGGTTATGGCCCATTACGTTCTGGGTCCAAATCCCTCCAAGGTTGACTTTGTTTTCATCCTTATGAGGTCGATAAATAAAGTACCAGTAATACACTGGAGTAATTGCTGACCTTGTGCCAGAAACAATTATTTGGTGGTACTTCCAATCTGTGCTACACAGCTTCATTCCCATCAATAATATATAACTGGCCATATTGTGGTGTATTTTCTGCAGGTTACAGAGGTGGGGGTGTAGTGATATGTTTGACCCTGAATATGAAAGCTATACGGGCCTCTGCCGGGTGGTAAGGCAAGTTTAACACGAAATGAAGTGAAATGAATGTAGTTTTAATTGCAGATGTTTCTGTGAAATCAACTGCTTCCTGGCCTCTTTCAAAGAGATTTCTCAGTCTCTCAGGGTATATTTGTAATGGAGGCATCACAACCTTTCCTTTATTACAACAGTTACAATTTTCATTTCTAAATTTCAAAGCTCCACAGTGATCACACGAAACATTCATATCACTAATATGAAATTCTTCTACATTTCCATTAATATTAATTGTTGGCCAATTTCTCTTACGACGCTCATTATCCATTCTTCTCTGTCTGAATGTTTTCCATTCTGTTGTTTATTATGTAATTAAATAGCTCTGTACAATACAGAGAGCGCTCTTCTTTTCTTTACCTTTTCTATGGAAATACAAGAACAAAGATATATATATATATATATATGTATATAAATAAACAAGACTGTTATTTCTCCAACCTGTCTATTTACCTTCGATAACTAAATATAAATACACCTATACCATACATACATATACAATATTTGTTTTTGATGCCGTGGTATAGCAGAGATAAGCAAGAAGAGAAAAGAAAATGAAAAGGAGAAAAAAAAAGAAGTAAGAAGTCGGGGGAGGGACAGACACTTCACCCCAGTCTAAGTGGTCCCTCAGCCGCAACTCGTGGAAGAAATGTAAAAGCGTTACCTCGGAGCAAGGCCAGAGACACCTGCTACAATAGTCGCCCTTCCTCACGAGGCTCCTGCCGTCTTTCCTCCCGACTTTATGGAGGAAATCAGCAGTACGGGGACCAAGTATGGCAGAGGTCTCAATGGAGTGGAAGAAGTGAGTCAGGCCTCGGTACTATCTTACTCTCCTCTGCATTGCGGGGTGTGGAGCCTAGGTTTGTGGCTGTAGCTATATTTGAACTTTTATATGAAATTTCAGTTTTATATTTTTCACATCTTAAAACTTAATCTTAGTCTTTTGCAGCTCATCTTGTTTCATCTCGCAGCACACGATTTGGGAACCACTGCTCTAGAGATAGAAAAAGTATATTTTATGCAGGGTTTCCCTGAGACATAAAAACTATTTCAAGAGATCGACATGGGTAGAAAGGTTGAGAAATGCTGCACAATGTTCTTTGGGTTTTGTTCACCTTTAAATAATCATGTATAAAATATCGGGTGTGCAAGATTTCATGAAAAGGTATAACATTATTTATGCTGATCTTGCAGGGACTAGCTCCAATTGAGAGTTGTACCAATTCCCACTAAACTCGAAACTCCTGGACAATATATACATATCTTTATAAGTTCCTGTGTATTGTGTCGCTGTATAATGAAACATAAATATATACCATGCATGTCAGTCAGATTTGAACTCACTATATTTGGCGTTTTATAGATATAATTTGTTTGTTAAAAGAATTGATTAAATAATAACTAAATAAAATTAATTCTACAATCCTGGATAGGGAATGAACTTATAACTTCATAATAGAAACCATCTATTCGAGCAGTATTGCCACCAGGTTACTTACAGAACTTCATTCAAATATAAAGTATAAAATATATGTCAGACAGTGAGTTCGAATCTAACTGATTAGTTGCCAACAGTTTAAATCGCCAACCGGTAGGTGATATCGACTAGGTTGGGAAAACTTGGTTAAGTAGCTCCAGTTATTGCTACGTTAGACATATTCAAGACTTATCGAGACCGAATGGAAGAAAGGTAAAGTTGAAATCAGAGCAAAGAACTGGAAAAATACTGCAAAGAATTCTATCGGATGTTCTAACAATTCTACCAAATTACCTTATGTATATATATTTATATCTGGAGATAAGAAGAAAACTGAAAGAAAGAAAAAAAAAAAAAAAATGAAACTTTATATGTAACCCAGGATTGAAACCGAAACCAGGACCTCCACCATCTCTGGTATCACCCACCAGACCACCATGAAAGATACAAAAATCTGCTTTTTTAATATTTATAAGCCTACTTTCAATATTAAAGTAATTAACATGTGGTGTTGTTCATGCCTTTCTCTATGTTATTGGTAAAAAATAAAGTATTTAAACCTGAAATTTTGTTATTCAAATATGCTTGCTTATGTAATTATTAATGTCGCAGAATACACACGCATATATAGATGTGAAAATATTCAGGACCCCAACGGCTGTGCTATTGCCGTTTCGACATCTATATATATATCTTTTAGTCCTAGGCTCTTTCAGCGCAGAAAGAATTCTCCAATGATTACAACCAGCTAATGGTGCCCAGTGGAAGCACTTTAGTCTAATTATAACCCCAACGATCACGACTAGCGGCGGCTTTTTCGAGTCTGAGGTTGACTGCCAGATATATATATATATATATTGTTATACTTTGCTAGAATCCCGGAGAACAACAGAAAGATGCTGAGTTCAGAGTATAAAAAACAATAGAAAGAAGGGCATAAATAAATATATATCAGTGGTTTAAAACCTTCTCTGCACCATGTCCCACCACGACATTTAAAATATGTTTATATCCCCCCTTTAATATAAAAACAATCCGAGTCTTGTAAAAGTGTTATTACTGTAATATAAAGTAGAAACTGTTTATTTAAACAAAGCTGCGATGCAGCGATCATCAAAGCAAACCCCAAAATGTCAACAAACTTCTCGCAGGTGCTGCCAGATACACGATAACGTGTATACGAAGTGTAACAGGGAGTTGGGTCGTATTATATCACTTTCAAATTGACCCCTATTATATTCAAATTATCCCCTGTGGGGCGTGCACCCCACGTTGAGAATCCCTCATAAATAAATATATGTGAGTGTGTTGCTATGACTGCTATTTCTAGCAGGTTTACTGCAGTCCTGTAGACGCACACCAAAAACCGGAAGTGGCAGCCATTAAAAAACTTTGGCTTAAAATCAGGCAAAAGTTTTTTAACAATTTGCCAAGAAAGATAACTCTTGTCTTACTTAATCGCAAAAATCGAGGCAAAAAATTTTGCGGGTGTGCAGTTTGTTTGGTGTAATTAACTGCTATTTCTAGCATATATGGACACTTTAGAAATAGCAGCGAAACACGGGAAACATAAGAAAGAAGGACACACACGTATATATATATATAATTATGTATCTGTATATATATATATATACATATATATATGCACAGATATATATACATTTAAATATATATATATATATATATACACGCGCGCACACACACCTATACGTAGATATGGGTGTGTGTATAGCTGGTATATATATATATGTATGGGTCAGTGTATAGCTGGTATATATATATATATATATATATATATATATATATATATATATATATATATATATATATATATATATATATAGGTGTGTGTCCTTCTTTCTGCTGTTTTCCGTTTTTCGCTGCTATTTCTAAAGTGTCCATCATGCTAGAAATAGCAGTTAAATACACCAAACAAACTGCACACCCGCAAAATTTTTGCCTCGATTTTTGCGATTAAGTAAGACAAGAGTTATCTTTCTTGGCAAATTGTTAAAAAACTTTTGCCTGATTTTAAGCCAAAGTTTTTTAATGGCTGCCACTTCCGGTTTTTGGTGTGCGTCTACAGGACTGCAGTAAACCTGCTAGAAATAGCAGTCATAGCAACACACTCACATATATTTATTTATGAGGGATTCTCAACGTGGGGTGCACGCCCCACAGGGGATAATTTGAATATAATAGGGGTCAATTTGAAAGTGATATAATACGACCAAGCTTCCAGATACACTTCGTATACACATGTTATCGTGTATCTGGCAGCACCTACGAGAAGTTTGTTGACATTTTGAAGTTTGTTTTGATCATCGATGCATCGCAGCTTTGTTTAAATAAGGGGTTTCTACTTTATATTACAGTAATAAATGTTTTACTTCGTCTACACGTGTTATCGTGTATCCGGCAGCACCTATGGGCTGTTTGTTTCCATTTTGGTGTTTAATTTGATCATCGCTTCAAAGCAGGTTTGTTTAATTAAAGGTTGCGAGGGGGATCACTGATATAAATATGTATATATATATATATATATATATATATATATATATATATATATATATATATATAGAGAGAGAGAGAGAGAGAGAACGCAAAGACACACACATATATATACATACACGCAGACATACACCTGTGTGTATGTGTATGTGCGTGTGTGCGTGTCTTTGGCTGCTCTCTCTATCTCTCTCTCTCTCTCTCTCTCTCACTGTATATATATACAGACACACACTGTTGTTTCCTGATTTTTAGTGCTGTTTCTAAAGTCTCTATTAATATATGCTAGAAATAGCAGCCAAGGGAACATTTACGTATATATATATATGTAAGGGCAGTGACACCTGCTGCAACAACCATCCAACCTCGTGGGACTTCATCCTCAGACGGGCCACAGACACTCCGATGTTGCGGAGGAGCTCGGCTGTAATGGGTCCAAGTTGACCTGGGGTCTCGACGGCGGCTGGTGCGTATAGAAGAGGCTCCAGGACAAACACCGGAATTTGTTTATTTTATGTCCATCTGCGAGACGGGCAGCGATGCTGGGGTTTGTGGATCTACCTCCTTCGAATGGGAAGAGGGTGATTCCCTCGGGGTGCTTGCCATCTCCGCGGCCTAGGCCTGCTCGCTCCTGTTGAGATGGAAAGTCAGCTGCGTCTAGGCTTCTTCTCATTATGTCGTTGAGAGCATTTATGTGGCTCACACACGCGGAGGCCAAGGCGTTGGGCTACTCCGATGCGAGTTCACTCATCATCAAGAATTTATTTGAATTGAAAGGTCACTAAACTAATATAGGAGTGTGATTTAAAAATAAGGTAAACAGAAATAGTTACACCGGTAACATAATTACTGTTACACCGGTAGTTCACTAACAAATCATTTCACGTTCGTCTCTAACAGGTAATATTTTAATTTGCTCTCCATGTTTGGGAGTAACTGTAGTTTGGCTTGCTAGGGGTCATACATCTTCATACACATACACACATACATATATACATATGCATATATATAATTATATGTAAATTCAGCTCCGTATTTAGGACAAATGAGGCCTGTTCTAGTTATGAGGCCCCTTTCTTGGGCTCAGTAGGATGTAGGCTTGTTAAAATAATTCTTTCGGTAGGAAGATGGGCCCTTCTGTGTAGATTCCTTCCTTAATATTTCAGATAGGAGGGGCCGTTTCTGTTGTCTTCCTTTAGTTGTTCATTCCTTATTTTCAGTAATGTCCTTTCCGACCATAATTATGTCGGCGACGTAAGCATAAGTCTAATTTATTCTTTAATGAAGGGTAGATCCTTCGATAGTGGAGGCCCGTGCTCTTACGATCATATGTGTATTCGATTCCTGGACTGTGTTGTTAGTTGTTTTACTTGAGCAAAAACTTCATTTCACATAGGTGGGGGGTTAACCCTGCGATCGACTGACATCATGTCCAGGGGGAAGTCATGTACTCTCAGTCCCATTACGCTACAGGAACTGGGACAGGCACCTGCTTGAGCTGACTTTACACTTTGGAAATCCTTAGATATTCTTCTTGGTGATATATTTGTTAGCTTTGACTTTAATTCATATGTTGACACCACTAATAATTCATAGATAGAAAAACGTTTGTGGCTTTAGTACACCTTTAAGCTTTAATTTCAATTACTGACTATGTCTAACGAAGTAATAACTGGAGCGACTAAACCAGGGTTTCCTAACCTGGTGATATCAACCACCGGTGGCTGATTTCAACTTTGTCGCTTCGGCCACAAACCCGGGTACCGCGGCCCACGAAGGAAAGGAAGATAAACAAATATCAGAGGATTGTCCGGCTTCTTCCACTTGGCACCTGTAGCCACCATCACGTATAAGTATAAATATATATATATATATATATACATATCTATCTATCTATATATATATATCATCATTTTCATTTTACATCTGCTTTTCCCTGTTTGCAAGGGTGGGACATATATATATATATATATATATATATATATCATCCTCATTATAAATCCACTTTTCCCTGCTTATAAGGGTGGGACAGATCCTCTTCAGCGCAGCATCTCTCCTTCACCATCTCCTCTGAGCTTCAACGATCTGAGGTCAGCTCTCACTACCTCTGCCCATATCTTCCTCTACTGCATATTCCTCCCACTGGGATTACTTGGCACTTCTTCACCCTGCGGTAATCCTGCATACGCATCGCATGGCCATACCAACGCAGTCTTTTCTCCCGCACACTGCAGTTTATCCTTCTTATAGAGTTTCACTCTCAACTCGTCCATACTTGGTCTTTCACGCACATTGACATTGCACATCCAATGGAGCATGCTTGCTTCATTTCTCTTCAGCCTTCGCATATCCTCTGCAGTTGCTGCCCATGTCTCACTACCATGCAACATTGTGCATCTCACACAGGGTTAAATACTTGCTCAGAGAGGAACAGACCCACTTTATCATGTATTTGACCATGGTGCTTGTTGATTGTCATGGCATATGACAGTCTTAATGGAAACTGGGGTCTTTCCAAAGTAAAAGGGATGTTGGCACCACTGGGAGCTAACTTCAGTCTTGGGATCAAAACACACCTGCCCATCAAAGGACCATAGATATGAGAAGCTTCGATAAAATGTTTATGCAGTTCCACTACTTCTAATCTTGTGCCATTACATAATCTGTTCTGGATTGAAATATTCCATAGAAGCATTATTATTGATCCTGCTTTTAATTGGAGTTTGTGAGGCGGCATCCCAGAAGGTGTAAGCAAGTTCAGAAGTTCATTTAGCTTGAACCAGGCAGCAAGGGTAGTGTCTCGGTGTCCCTGTATTTCTACTGCAACCTGAGCATTGCCTCTTTGAAAGTAAACTCTGTTTGTTCTCCAGGTGTGTGTCTAGTTTGTATACTGTATGTGATGTACCATGAAGCTTAAATTCCGAGAGACACGACACTGCTTCTGGCTGAGACACATACCTGCAACAAAGATAGGTTCTTATTTCATCATGGTTGTGTTGGTTCTGAGCCTTATTAGGTAATGCATTATTCGTTACTTCTATAGTTGTACAATCATGCCCCATGTAACATATTTAAAGAGGTACTTGACACTTTTTACAGAAGGGCAAGCTTCAACATTAATATGTGCACAATATTTCTTAAGCAAAAAGGCATTAAATGGCACAACCTTCCTGTTATCTACTGAATGTCATCCAATTTACACTGCAGTTCCTATACTCTGGGTATCCATTTAGGTTCAATAATGTTTCCCTTCTGTAGGTTTATGGATAGTTCTTTTGGAAAAATCCATTTTGTATCAATGGGGAAAAAGGGTTTCCAGAACCACATGGCCCATGGATCATAAACTTTTAAACCTGCTCATGTAGTACTGGATCATCTTCCAATGCAGGTATTTCTGCTGACACGATTCTGTCAATGTCTTCTCTGTTTCTTATCTTGCCTTCATTTCTTAAGGCTCAGTGTTATCATCTGTTTAGATAATTCATTAAACCATTATACTCATCCACTCACAATTGGGCTTGATTGTTCCTCAAATATTGAAGCCTGCATCCCTCTACTTTCATATAGGCATCCACTAAATACTGCTAAAATAATTTACCTGCCCTATATATCGCACTAAATCCTCCTCTATATGCTATACAGTATATGTAATACTCCTGCATTGTCAGTCTATTGCAAACACAGGTCCTGCATTCCTCTCCATGTCACTATGCCACCAAAATTCACCATTATGGGTCGGTCATGAATTATGTGGTATTTTCTGAGGAGGATGGTCTTTAGGAAAGATGATAATATCTCTTTGTACAGGTGGTGTGCCCTCAATCCCCCACAAAACAACAGCTATCATTACTAGTTGGTAAATTATCGCAGCTCATATCTGATCCTCTTTTAAATCTTAATTCACACTTCTGTACACGACAATTTCCTCTTCTTGCACTTTGCTGTTTGATGCCATGCATTGTATTGTACACTTCGACATATGGATTACATTCATGCAACACCTCTCTTATCATAGTCATTTTTTGTGGTGAGCAGTCATTATTTGTTGGCACTAGGGCAGTGGATTGGCAGTATCGGTAGAGCGTCAGACACCATGCTTTGCAGCATAGGGTTATGGCCCATTACGTTCTGGGTCCAAATCCCTCCAAGGTGGACTTTGTTTTCATCCTTAGGTCGATAAATAAAGTACCAGCAATACACTGGAGTAATTGCTGACCTTGTGCCAGTTATAATTATTTGGTGGTACTTCCAATCTGTGCTACACAGCTTCATTCCCATCAATAATATATAACTGGCCATATTGTGGTGTATTTTCTGCAGGTTACAGAGGTGGGGGTGTAGTGATATGTTTGACCCTGAATATGAAAGCTATACGGGCCTCTGCCGGGTGGTAAGGCAAGTTTAACACGAAATGAAGTGAAATAAATGTAGTTTTAATTGCAGATGTTTCTGTGAAATCAACTGCTTCTTGGCCTCTTTCAAAGAGATTTCTCAGTCTCTCAGGGTATATTTGTAATGGAGGCATCACAACCTTTCCTTTATTACAACAGTTACAATTTTCATTTCTAAATTTCAAAGCTCCACAGTGATCACACGAAACATTCATATCACTAATATGAAATTCTTCTACATTTCCATTAATATTAATTGTTGGCCAATTTCTCTTACGACGCTCATTATCCATTCTTCTCTGTCTGAATGTTTTCCATTCTGTTGTTTATTATGTAATTAAATAGCTCTGTACAATACAGAGAGCGCTCTTCTTTTCTTTACCTTTTCTATGGAAATACAAGAACAAACACATATATATATATATGTATATAAATAAACAAGACTGTTATTTCTCCAACCTGTCTATTTACCTTCGATAACTAAATATAAATACACCTATACCATACATACATATACAATATTTGTTTTTGATGCCGTGGTATAGCAGAGATAAGAAAGAAGAGAAAAGAAAATGAAAAGGAGAAAAAAAAAGAAGTAAGAAGTCGGGGGAGGGACAGACACTTAACCCCAGTTTAAGTGGTCCCTCAGCCGCAACTCGTGGAAGAAACGTAAAAGCGTTACCTCGGAGCAAGGCCAGAGACACCTGCTACAATAGTCGCCCTTCCTCGCGAGGCTCCTGCCGTCTTTCCTCCCGACTTTATGGAGGAAATCAGCAGTACGGGGACCAAGTATGGCAGAGGTCTCAATGGAGTGGAAGAGGTGAGTCAGGCCTCGGTACTGTCTTACTCTCCTCTGCATTGCGGGGTGTGGAGCCTAGGATTGTGGCTGTAGCTATATTTGAACTTTTATATGAAATTTCAGTTTTATATTTTTCACATCTTAAAACTTAATCTTAGTCTTTTGCAGCTCATCTTGTTTCATCTCGCAGCACACGATTTGGGAACCACTGCTCTAGAGATAGAAAAAGTATATTTTATGCAGGGTTTCCCTGAGACATAAAAACTATTTCAAGAGATCGACATGGGTAGAAAGGTTGAGAAATGCTGCACAATGTTCTTTGGGTTTTGTTCACCTTTAAATAATCATGTATAAAATATCGGGTGTGCAAGATTTCATGAAAAGGTATAACATTATTTATGCTGATCTTGCAGGGACTAGCTCCAATTGAGAGTTGTACCAATTCCCACTAAACTCGAAACTCCTGGACAATATATACATATCTTTATAAGTTCCTGTGTATTGTGTCGCTGTATAATGAAACATAAATATATACCATGCATGTCAGTCAGATTTGAACTCAGTATATTTGGCGTTTTATAGATATAATTTGTTTGTGAAAAGAATTGATTAAATAATAACTAAATAAAATTAATTCTACAATCCTGGATAGGGAATGAACTTATAACTTCATAATAGAAACCATCTATTCGAGCAGTATTGCCACCAGGTTACTTACAGAACTTCATTCAAATATAAAGTATAAAATATATGTCAGACAGTGAGTTCGAATCTAACTGATTAGTTGCCAACAGTTTAAATCGCCAACCGGTAGGTGATATCGACTAGGTTGGGAAAACTTGGTTAAGTAGCTCCAGTTATTGCTACGTTAGACATATTCAAGACTTATCGAGACCGAATGGAAGAAAGGTAAAGTTGAAATCAGAGTAAAGAACTGGAAAAATACTGCAAAGAATTCTATCGGATGTTCTAACAATTCTACCAAATTACCTTATGTATATAAATTTATATCTGGAGATAAGAAGAAAACTGAAAGAAAGAAAAAAAAAAAAAAAATGAAACTTTATATGTAACCCAGGATTGAAACCGAAACCAGGACCTCCACCATCTCTGGTATCACCCACCAGACCACCATGAAAGATACAAAAATCTGCTTTTTTAATATTTATAAGCCTACTTTCAATATTAAAGTAATTAACATGTGGTGTTGTTCATGCCTTTCTCTATGTTATTGGTAAAAAATAAAGTATTTAAACCTCAAATTTTGTTATTCAAATATGCTTGCTTATGTAATTATTAATGTCGCAGAATACACACGCATATATAGATGTGAAAATATTCAGGACCCCAACGGCTGTGCTATTGCCGTTTCGACATCTATATATATATCTTTTAGTCCTAGGCTCTTTCAGCGCAGAAAGAATTCTCCAATGATTACAACCAGCTAATGGTGCCCAGTGGAAGCACTTTAGTCTAATTATAACCCCAACGATCACGACTAGCGGCGGCTTTTTCGAGTCTGAGGTTGACTGCCAGATATATATATATATATATTGTTATACTTTGCTAGAATCCCGGAGAACAACAGAAAGATGCTGAGTTCAGAGTATAAAAAACAATAGAAAGAAGGGCATAAATAAATATATATCAGTGGTTTAAAACCTTCTCTGCACCATGTCCCACCACGACATTTAAAATATGTTTATATCCCCCTTTAATATAAAAACAATCCGAGTCTTGTAAAAGTGTTATTACTGTAATATAAAGTAGAAACTGTTTATTTAAACAAAGCTGCGATGCAGCGATCATCAAAGCAAACCCCAAAATGTCAACAAACTTCTCGCAGGTGCTGCCAGATACACGATAACGTGTATACGAAGTGTAACAGGGAGTTGGGTCGTATTATATCTCTTTCAAATTGACCCCTATTATATTCAAATTATCCCCTGTGGGGCGTGCACCCCACGTTGAGAATCCCTCATAAATAAATATATGTGAGTGTGTTGCTATGACTGCTATTTCTAGCAGGTTTATTGCAGTCCTGTAGACGCACACCAAAAACCGGAAGTGGCAGCCATTAAAAAACTTTGGCTTAAAATCAGGCAAAAGTTTTTTAACAATTTGCCAAGAAAGATAACTCTTGTCTTACTTAATCGCAAAAATCGAGGCAAAAATTTTGCGGGTGTGCAGTTTGTTTGGTGTATTTGACTGCTTTTTCTAACATATATGGAAACTTTAGAAATAGCAGCGAAACACGGAAAACATAAGAAAGAAGGACACACACGTATATATATATATATTTAATTATGTATCTGTATATATATATATATACATATATATATGCACAGATATATATACATTTAAATATTTATATATATATACACGCGCGCACACACACCTATACGTAGATATGGGTGTGTGTATAGCTGGTATATATATATATATATATATATATGTATGGGTGAGTGTATAGCTGGTATATATATATATATATATATATATATATGTATATATATATAGGTGTGTGTCCTTCTTTCTGCTGTCTTCCGTTTTTCGCTGCTATTTCTAAAGTGTCCATACATGCTAGAATTAGCAGTCAAATACACCAAACAAACTGCACACCCGCAAAATTTTTGCCTCGATTTTTGCGATTAAGTAAGACAAGAGTTATCTTTCTTGGCAAATTGTTAAAAAACTTTTGCCTGATTTTAAGCCAAACTTTTTTAATGGCTGCCACTTCCGGTTTTTGTTGTGCGTCTACAGGACTGCAGTAAACCTGCTAGAAATAGCAGTCATGCAACACACTCACATATATTTATTTATGAGGGATTCTCAACGTGGGGTGCACGCCCCACAGGGGATAATTTGAATATAATAGGGGTCAACTTGAAAGTGATATAATACGACCAAGCTTCCAGATACACTTCGTATACACATGTTATCGTGTATCTGGCAGCACCTACGAGAAGTTTGTTTTGATCATCGCTGCATCGCAGCTTTGTTTAAATAAGGGGTTTCTACTTTATATTACAGTAATAAATGTTTTACTTCGTCTACACATGTTATC
This sequence comes from Eledone cirrhosa, assembly GCA_964016885.1. Taxonomy (NCBI): domain Eukaryota; kingdom Metazoa; phylum Mollusca; class Cephalopoda; order Octopoda; family Eledonidae; genus Eledone; species Eledone cirrhosa. Next base: position 17,468,924 of record OZ024762.1, read on the forward strand.
GTGTATCCGGCAGCACCTATGGGCTGTTTGTTTACCGTTTGGTGTTTAATTTGATTATCGCTTCATAGCAGGTTTGTTTAATTAAAGGTTGCGAGGGGGATCACTGATATAAATATATATATATATATATAGAGAGAGAGAGAACGCAAAGACACACACATATATATACATACACCTGTGTGTATGTGTATGTGCGTGTCTTTGGTTGCTCTCTCTATATATATATCTCTCTCTCTCTCTCTTTCTCTCTGTGTATATATATACAGACACACACTGTTGTTTCCTAATTTTTAGTGCTGTCTCTAAAGTGTCTATTAATATATGCTAGAAATAGCAGTCAAGGGAACATTTACGTATATATATGTAAGGGCAGTGACACCTGCTGCAACAACCATCCAACCTCGTGGGACTCCATCCTCAGACGGGCCACAGACACTCCAATGTTGCGGAGGAGCTCGGCTGTAATGGGTCCAAGTTGACCTGGGGTCTCGACGGCGGCTGGTGCGTATAGAAGAGGCTCCAGGACAAACACCGGAATTTGTTTATTTTATGTTCATCTGCGAGACGGGCAGCGATGCTGGGATTTGTGGATCTACCTCCTTCGAATGGGAAGAGGGTGATTCCCTCGGGGTGCTTGCCATCTCCGCGGCCTAGGCCTGCTGGCTCCTGTTGAGATGGAAAGTCAGCTGCGTCTAGGCTTCTTCTCATTATGTCGTTGAGAGCATTTATGTGGCTCACACACGCGGAGGCCAAGGCGTTGGGCTACTCCGATGCGAGTTCACTCATCATCAAGAATTTATTTGAATTGAAAGGTCACTAAACTAATATAGGAGTGTGATTTAAAAATAAGGTAAACAGAAATAGTTACACCGGTAACATAATTACTGTTACACCGGTAGTTCACTAACAAATCATTTCACGTTCGTCTCTAACAGGTAATATTTTAATTTGCTCTCCATGTTTGGGAGTAACTGTAGTTTGGCTTGCTAGGGGTCATACATCTTCATACACATACACACATACATATATACATATGCATATATATAATTATATGTAAATTCAGCTCCGTATTTAGGAAATGAGGCCTGTTCTAGTTACGAGGCCCCTTTCTTGGGCTCAGTAGGATGTAGGCTTGTTAAAATAATTCTTTCGGTAGGAAGATGGGCCCTTCTGTGTAGATTCCTTCCTTAATATTTCAGATAGGAGGGACCGTTTCTGTTGTCTTCCTTTAGTTGTTCATTCCTTATTTTCAGTAATGTCCTTTCCGACCATAATTATGTCGGCGACGTAAGCATAAGTCTAATTTATTCTTTAATGAAGGGTAGATCCTTCGATAGTGGAGGCCCGTGGTCTTACGATCATATGTGTATTCGATTCCTGGACTGTGTTGTTAGTTGTTTTACTTGAGCAAAAACTTCATTTCACATAGGTGGGGGGTTAACCCTGCGATCGACTGACATCATGTCCAGGGGGAAGTCATGTACTCTCAGTCTCTTTACGCTACAGGAACTGGGACAGGCACCTGCTTGAGCTGACTTTACACTTTGGAAATCCTTAGATATTCTTCTTGGTGATATATTTGTTAGCTTTGACTTTAATTCATCTGTTTACACCACTAATAATTCATAGATAGAAAAACGTTTGTGGCTTTAGTACACCTTTAAGCTTTAATTTCAATTACTGACTATGTCTAACGAAGTAATAACTGGAGCGACTAAACCAGGGTTTCCTAACCTGGTGATATCCACCACCGGTGAGTGATTTCAACTTGGTCTCTTCGGCCACAAACCCAGGTACCGCGGCCCACGAAGGAAAGGAAGATAAACAAATATCAGAGGATTGTCCGGCTTCTTCCACTTGGCACCTGTAGCCACCATCACGTATAAGTATAAATATATATATATATATATATATACATATCTATCTATCTATCTATATATATATCATCATTTTCATTTTACATCTGCTTTTCCCTGTTTGCAAGGGTGGGACATATATATATATATATATCATCCTCATTATACATCCACTTTTCCCTGCTTATAAGGGTGGGACAGATCCTCTTCAGCGCAGCATCTCTCCTTCACCATCTCCTCTGAGCTTCAACGATCTGAGGTCAGCTCTCACTACCTCTGCCCATATCTTCCTTGGTCTTCCTCTACTGCATATTCCTCCCACTGGGATTACTTGGCACTTCTTCACCCTGCGGTAATCCTGCATACGCATCGCATGGCCATACCAACGCAGTCTTTTCTCCCGCACACTGCAGTTTATCCTTCTTATAGAGTTTCACTTTCAACTCGTCCATACTTGGTCTTTCACGCACATTGACATTGCACATCCAATGGAGCATGCTTGCTTCATTTCTCTTCAGCCTTCGCATATCCTCTGCAGTTGCTGCCCATGTCTCACTACCATGCAACATTGTGCATCTCACACAGGGTTAAATACTTGCTCAGAGAGGAACAGACCCACTTTATCATGTATTTGACCATGGTTCTTGTTGATTGTCATGGCATATGACAGTCTTAATGGAAACTGGGGTCTTTCCAAAGTAAAAAGGATGTTGGCACCACTGGGAGCTAACTTCAGTCTTGGGATCAAAACACACCTGCCCATCAAAGGACCATAGATATGAGAAGCTTCGATAAAATGTTTATGCAGTTCCACTACTTCTAATCTTGTGCCATTACATAATCTGTTCTGGATTGAAATATTCCATAGAAGCATTATTATTGATCCTGCTTTTAATTGGAGTTTGTGAGGCGGCATCCCAGAAGGTGTAAGCAAGTTCAGAAGTTCATTTAGCTTGAACCAGGCAGCAAGGGTAGTGTCTCGGTGTCCCTGTATTTCTACTGCAACCTGAGCATTGCCTCTTTGAAAGTAAACTCTGTTTGTTCTCCAGCTGTGTGTCTAGTTTGTATACTGTATGTGATGTACCATGAAGCTTAAATTCCGAGAGACACGACACTGCTTCTGGCTGAGACACATACCTGCAACAAAGATAGGTTCTTATTTCATCATGGTTGTGTTGGTTCTGAGCCTTATTAGGTAATGCATTATTCGTTACTTCTATAGTTGTACAATCATGCCCCATGTAACATATTTAAAGAGGTACTTGACACTTTTTACAGAAGGGCAAGCTTCAACATTAATATGTGCACAATATTTCTTAAGCAAAAAGGCATTAAATGGCACAACCTTCCTGTTATCTACTGAATGTCATCCAATTTACACTGCAGTTCCTGTACTCTGGGTATCCATTTAGGTTCAATAATGTTTCCCTTCTGTAGGTTTATGGATAGTTCTTTTGGAAAAATCCATTTTGTATAAATGGGGAAAAAGGGTTTCCAGAACCACATGGCCCGTGGATCATAAACTTTTAAACCTGCTCATGTAGTACTGGATCATCTTCCAATGCAGGTATTTCTGCTGACACGATTCTGTCAATGTCTTCTCTGTTTCTTATCTTGCCTTCATTTCTTAAGGCTCAGTGTTATCATCTGTTTAGATAATTCATTAAACCATTATACTCATCCACTCACAATTGGGCTTGATTGTTCCTCAAATATTGAAGCCTGCATCCCTCTACTTTCACATAGGCATCCATTAAATACTGCTAAAATAATTTACCTGCCCTATATATCGCACTAAATCCTCCTCTATATGCTATACAGTATATGTAATACTCCTGCATTGTCAGTCTATTGCAAACACAGGTCCTGCATTCCTCTCCATGTCACTATGCCACCAAAATTCACCATTATGGGTCGGTCATGAATTATGTGGTATTTTCTGAGGAGGATGGTCTTTAGGAAAGATGATAATATCTCTTTGTACAGGTGGTGTGCCCTCAATCCCCCACAAAACAACAGCTATCATTACTAGTTGGTAAATTATCGCAGCTCATATCTGATCCTCTTTTAAATCTTAATTCACACTTCTGTACACGACAATTTCCTCTTCTTGCACTTTGCTGTTTGATGCCATGCATTGTATTGTACACTTCGACATATGGATTACATTCATGCAACACCTCTCTTATCATAGTCATTTTTTGTGGTGAGCAGTCATTATTTGTTGGCACTAGGGCAGTGGATTGGCAGTATCGGTAGAGCGTCAGACACCATGCTTTGCAGCATAGGGTTATGGCCCATTACGTTCTGGGTCCAAATCCCTCCAAGGTTGACTTTGTTTTCATCCTTATGAGGTCGATAAATAAAGTACCAGTAATACACTGGAGTAATTGCTGACCTTGTGCCAGAAACAATTATTTGGTGGTACTTCCAATCTGTGCTACACAGCTTCATTCCCATCAATAATATATAACTGGCCATATTGTGGTGTATTTTCTGCAGGTTACAGAGGTGGGGGTGTAGTGATATGTTTGACCCTGAATATGAAAGCTATACGGGCCTCTGCCGGGTGGTAAGGCAAGTTTAACACGAAATGAAGTGAAATGAATGTAGTTTTAATTGCAGATGTTTCTGTGAAATCAACTGCTTCCTGGCCTCTTTCAAAGAGATTTCTCAGTCTCTCAGGGTATATTTGTAATGGAGGCATCACAACCTTTCCTTTATTACAACAGTTACAATTTTCATTTCTAAATTTCAAAGCTCCACAGTGATCACACGAAACATTCATATCACTAATATGAAATTCTTCTACATTTCCATTAATATTAATTGTTGGCCAATTTCTCTTACGACGCTCATTATCCATTCTTCTCTGTCTGAATGTTTTCCATTCTGTTGTTTATTATGTAATTAAATAGCTCTGTACAATACAGAGAGCACTCTTCTTTTCTTTACCTTTTCTATGGAAATACAAGAACAAACATATATATATATATATATATGTATATAAATAAACAAGACTGTTATTTCTCCAACCAGTCTATTTACCTTCGATAACTAAATATAAATACACCTATACCATACATACATATACAATATTTGTTTTTGATGCCGTGGTATAGCAGAGATAAGCAAGAAGAGAAGAGAAAATGAAAAGGAGAAAAAAAAAAGTAAGAAGTCGGGGGAGGGACAGACACTTCACCCCAGTCTAAGTGGTCCCTCAGCCGCAACTCGTGGAAGAAACGTAAAAGCGTTACCTCGGAGCAAGGCCAGAGACACCTGCTACAATAGTCGCCCTTCCTCGCGAGGCTCCTGCCGTCTTTCCTCCCGACTTTATGGAGGAAATCAGCAGTACGGGGACCAAGTATGGCAGAGGTCTCAATGGAGTGGAAGAGGTGAGTCAGGCCTCGGTACTATCTTACTCTCCTCTGCATTGCGGGGTGTGGAGCCTAGGATTGTGGCTGTAGCTATATTTGAACTTTTATATGAAATTTCAGTTTTATATTTTTCACATCTTAAAACTTAATCTTAGTCTTTTGCAGCTCATCTTGTTTCATCTCGCAGCACACGATTTGGGAACCACTGCTCTAGAGATAGAAAAAGTATATTTTATGCAGGGTTTCCCTGAGACATAAAAACTATTTCAAGAGATCGACATGGGTAGAAAGGTTGAGAAATGCTGCACAATGTTCTTTGGGTTTTGTTCACCTTTAAATAATCATGTATAAAATATCGGGTGTGCAAGATTTCATGAAAAGGTATAACATTATTTATGCTGATCTTGCAGGGACTAGCTCCAATTGAGAGTTGTACCAATTCCCACTAAACTCGAAACTCCTGGACAATATATACATATCTTTATAAGTTCCTGTGTATTGTGTCGCTGTATAATGAAACATAAATATATACCATGCATGTCAGTCAGATTTGAACTCACTATATTTGGCGTTTTATAGATATAATTTGTTTGTTAAAAGAATTGATTAAATAATAACTAAATAAAATTAATTCTACAATCCTGGATAGGGAATGAACTTATAACTTCATAATAGAAACCATCTATTCGAGCAGTATTGCCACCAGGTTACTTACAGAACTTCATTCAAATATAAAGTATAAAATATATGTCAGACAGTGAGTTCGAATCTAACTGATTAGTTGCCAACCGGTAGGTGATATCGACTAGGTTGGGAAAACTTGGTTAAGTAGCTCCAGTTATTGCTACGTTAGACATATTCAAGACTTATCGAGACCGAATGGAAGAAAGGTAAAGTTGAAATCAGAGTAAAGAACTGGAAAAATACTGCAAAGAATTCTATCGGATGTTCTAACAATTCTACCAAATTACCTTATGTATATAAATTTATATCTGGAGATAAGAAGAAAACTGAAAGAAAGAAAAAAAAAAAAAAAATGAAACTTTATATGTAACCCAGGATTGAAACCGAAACCAGGACCTCCACCATCTCTGGTATCACCCACCAGACCACCATGAAAGATACAAAAATCTGCTTTTTTAATATTTATAAGCCTACTTTCAATATTAAAGTAATTAACATGTGGTGTTGTTCATGCCTTTCTCTATGTTATTGGTAAAAAATAAAGTATTTAAACCTCAAATTTTGTTATTCAAATATGCTTGCTTATGTAATTATTAATGTCGCAGAATACACACGCATATATAGATGTGAAAATATTCAGGACCCCAACGGCTGTGCTATTGCCGTTTCGACATCTATATATATATCTTTTAGTCCTAGGCTCTTTCAGCGCAGAAAGAATTCTCCAATGATTACAACCAGCTAATGGTGCCCAGTGGAAGCACTTTAGTCTAATTATAACCCCAACGATCACGACTAGCGGCGGCTTTTTCGAGTCTGAGGTTGACTGCCAGATATATATATATATATATTGTTATACTTTGCTAGAATCCCGGAGAACAACAGAAAGATGCTGAGTTCAGAGTATAAAAAACAATAGAAAGAAGGGCATAAATAAATATATATCAGTGGTTTAAAACCTTCTCTGCACCATGTCCCACCACGACATTTAAAATATGTTTATATCCCCCTTTAATATAAAAACAATCCGAGTCTTGTAAAAGTGTTATTACTGTAATATAAAGTAGAAACTGTTTATTTAAACAAAGCTGCGATGCAGCGATCATCAAAGCAAACCCCAAAATGTCAACAAACTTCTCGCAGGTGCTGCCAGATACACGATAACGTGTATACGAAGTGTAACAGGGAGTTGGGTCGTATTATATCTCTTTCAAATTGACCCCTATTATATTCAAATTATCCCCTGTGGGGCGTGCACCCCACGTTGAGAATCCCTCATAAATAAATATATGTGAGTGTGTTGCTATGACTGCTATTTCTAGCAGGTTTATTGCAGTCCTGTAGACGCACACCAAAAACCGGAAGTGGCAGCCATTAAAAAACTTTGGCTTAAAATCAGGCAAAAGTTTTTTAACAATTTGCCAAGAAAGATAACTCTTGTCTTACTTAATCGCAAAAATCGAGGCAAAAATTTTGCGGGTGTGCAGTTTGTTTGGTGTATTTGACTGCTTTTTCTAACATATATGGAAACTTTAGAAATAGCAGCGAAACACGGAAAACATAAGAAAGAAGGACACACACGTATATATATATATATTTAATTATGTATCTGTATATATATATATATACATATATATATGCACAGATATATATACATTTAAATATTTATATATATATACACGCGCGCACACACACCTATACGTAGATATGGGTGTGTGTATAGCTGGTATATATATATATATATATATATATGTATGGGTGAGTGTATAGCTGGTATATATATATATATATATATATATATATATATATATATATATATATATATATATATATATATATGTATATATATATAGGTGTGTGTCCTTCTTTCTGCTGTCTTCCGTTTTTCGCTGCTATTTCTAAAGTGTCCATACATGCTAGAATTAGCAGTCAAATACACCAAACAAACTGCACACCCGCAAAATTTTTGCCTCGATTTTTGCGATTAAGTAAGACAAGAGTTATCTTTCTTGGCAAATTGTTAAAAAACTTTTGCCTGATTTTAAGCCAAACTTTTTTAATGGCTGCCACTTCCGGTTTTTGTTGTGCGTCTACAGGACTGCAGTAAACCTGCTAGAAATAGCAGTCATGCAACACACTCACATATATTTATTTATGAGGGATTCTCAACGTGGGGTGCACGCCCCACAGGGGATAATTTGAATATAATAGGGGTCAACTTGAAAGTGATATAATACGACCAAGCTTCCAGATACACTTCGTATACACATGTTATCGTGTATCTGGCAGCACCTACGAGAAGTTTGTTTTGATCATCGCTGCATCGCAGCTTTGTTTAAATAAGGGGTTTCTACTTTATATTACAGTAATAAATGTTTTACTTCGTCTACACATGTTATCGTGTATCCGGCAGCACCTATGGGCTGTTTGTTTACCGTTTGGTGTTTAATTTGATTATCGCTTCATAGCAGGTTTGTTTAATTAAAGGTTGCGAGGGGGATCACTGATATAAATATATATATATATATAGAGAGAGAGAGAGAACGCAAAGACACACACATATATATACATACACCTGTGTGTATGTGTATGTGCGTGTCTTTGGTTGCTCTCTCTATATATATATCTCTCTCTCTCTCTCTTTCTCTCTGTGTATATATATACAGACACACACTGTTGTTTCCTAATTTTTAGTGCTGTCTCTAAAGTGTCTATTAATATATGCTAGAAATAGCAGTCAAGGGAACATTTACGTATATATATGTAAGGGCAGTGACACCTGCTGCAACAACCATCCAACCTCGTGGGACTCCATCCTCAGACGGGCCACAGACACTCCAATGTTGCGGAGGAGCTCGGCTGTAATGGGTCCAAGTTGACCTGGGGTCTCGACGGCGGCTGGTGCGTATAGAAGAGGCTCCAGGACAAACACCGGAATTTGTTTATTTTATGTTCATCTGCGAGACGGGCAGCGATGCTGGGATTTGTGGATCTACCTCCTTCGAATGGGAAGAGGGTGATTCCCTCGGGGTGCTTGCCATCTCCGCGGCCTAGGCCTGCTGGCTCCTGTTGAGATGGAAAGTCAGCTGCGTCTAGGCTTCTTCTCATTATGTCGTTGAGAGCATTTATGTGGCTCACACACGCGGAGGCCAAGGCGTTGGGCTACTCCGATGCGAGTTCACTCATCATCAAGAATTTATTTGAATTGAAAGGTCACTAAACTAATATAGGAGTGTGATTTAAAAATAAGGTAAACAGAAATAGTTACACCGGTAACATAATTACTGTTACACCGGTAGTTCACTAACAAATCATTTCACGTTCGTCTCTAACAGGTAATATTTTAATTTGCTCTCCATGTTTGGGAGTAACTGTAGTTTGGCTTGCTAGGGGTCATACATCTTCATACACATACACACATACATATATACATATGCATATATATAATTATATGTAAATTCAGCTCCGTATTTAGGAAATGAGGCCTGTTCTAGTTACGAGGCCCCTTTCTTGGGCTCAGTAGGATGTAGGCTTGTTAAAATAATTCTTTCGGTAGGAAGATGGGCCCTTCTGTGTAGATTCCTTCCTTAATATTTCAGATAGGAGGGACCGTTTCTGTTGTCTTCCTTTAGTTGTTCATTCCTTATTTTCAGTAATGTCCTTTCCGACCATAATTATGTCGGCGACGTAAGCATAAGTCTAATTTATTCTTTAATGAAGGGTAGATCCTTCGATAGTGGAGGCCCGTGGTCTTACGATCATATGTGTATTCGATTCCTGGACTGTGTTGTTAGTTGTTTTACTTGAGCAAAAACTTCATTTCACATAGGTGGGGGGTTAACCCTGCGATCGACTGACATCATGTCCAGGGGGAAGTCATGTACTCTCAGTCTCTTTACGCTACAGGAACTGGGACAGGCACCTGCTTGAGCTGACTTTACACTTTGGAAATCCTTAGATATTCTTCTTGGTGATATATTTGTTAGCTTTGACTTTAATTCATCTGTTTACACCACTAATAATTCATAGATAGAAAAACGTTTGTGGCTTTAGTACACCTTTAAGCTTTAATTTCAATTACTGACTATGTCTAACGAAGTAATAACTGGAGCGACTAAACCAGGGTTTCCTAACCTGGTGATATCCACCACCGGTGGCTGATTTCAACTTGGTCTCTTCGGCCACAAACCCAGGTACCGCGGCCCACGAAGGAAAGGAAGATAAACAAATATCAGAGGATTGTCCGGCTTCTTCCACTTGGCACCTGTAGCCACCATCACGTATAAGTATAAATATATATATATATATATATATACATATCTATCTATCTATCTATATATATATCATCATTTTCATTTTACATCTGCTTTTCCCTGTTTGCAAGGGTGGGACATATATATATATATATATCATCCTCATTATACATCCACTTTTCCCTGCTTATAAGGGTGGGACAGATCCTCTTCAGCGCAGCATCTCTCCTTCACCATCTCCTCTGAGCTTCAACGATCTGAGGTCAGCTCTCACTACCTCTGCCCATATCTTCCTTGGTCTTCCTCTACTGCATATTCCTCCCACTGGGATTACTTGGCACTTCTTCACCCTGCGGTAATCCTGCATACGCATCGCATGGCCATACCAACGCAGTCTTTTCTCCCGCACACTGCAGTTTATCCTTCTTATAGAGTTTCACTTTCAACTCGTCCATACTTGGTCTTTCACGCACATTGACATTGCACATCCAATGGAGCATGCTTGCTTCATTTCTCTTCAGCCTTCGCATATCCTCTGCAGTTGCTGCCCATGTCTCACTACCATGCAACATTGTGCATCTCACACAGGGTTAAATACTTGCTCAGAGAGGAACAGACCCACTTTATCATGTATTTGACCATGGTTCTTGTTGATTGTCATGGCATATGACAGTCTTAATGGAAACTGGGGTCTTTCCAAAGTAAAAAGGATGTTGGCACCACTGGGAGCTAACTTCAGTCTTGGGATCAAAACACACCTGCCCATCAAAGGACCATAGATATGAGAAGCTTCGATAAAATGTTTATGCAGTTCCACTACTTCTAATCTTGTGCCATTACATAATCTGTTCTGGATTGAAATATTCCATAGAAGCATTATTATTGATCCTGCTTTTAATTGGAGTTTGTGAGGCGGCATCCCAGAAGGTGTAAGCAAGTTCAGAAGTTCATTTAGCTTGAACCAGGCAGCAAGGGTAGTGTCTCGGTGTCCCTGTATTTCTACTGCAACCTGAGCATTGCCTCTTTGAAAGTAAACTCTGTTTGTTCTCCAGCTGTGTGTCTAGTTTGTATACTGTATGTGATGTACCATGAAGCTTAAATTCCGAGAGACACGACACTGCTTCTGGCTGAGACACATACCTGCAACAAAGATAGGTTCTTATTTCATCATGGTTGTGTTGGTTCTGAGCCTTATTAGGTAATGCATTATTCGTTACTTCTATAGTTGTACAATCATGCCCCATGTAACATATTTAAAGAGGTACTTGACACTTTTTACAGAAGGGCAAGCTTCAACATTAATATGTGCACAATATTTCTTAAGCAAAAAGGCATTAAATGGCACAACCTTCCTGTTATCTACTGAATGTCATCCAATTTACACTGCAGTTCCTGTACTCTGGGTATCCATTTAGGTTCAATAATGTTTCCCTTCTGTAGGTTTATGGATAGTTCTTTTGGAAAAATCCATTTTGTATAAATGGGGAAAAAGGGTTTCCAGAACCACATGGCCCGTGGATCATAAACTTTTAAACCTGCTCAAGTAGTACTGGATCATCTTCCAATGCAGGTATTTCTGCTGACACGATTCTGTCAATGTCTTCTCTGTTTCTTATCTTGCCTTCATTTCTTAAGGCTCAGTGTTATCATCTGTTTAGATAATTCATTAAACCATTATACTCATCCACTCACAATTGGGCTTGATTGTTCCTCAAATATTGAAGCCTGCATCCCTCTACTTTCATATAGGCATCCACTAAATACTGCTAAAATAATTTACCTGCCCTATATATCGCACTAAATCCTCCTCTATATGCTATACAGTATATGTAATACTCCTGCATTGTCAGTCTATTGCAAACACAGGTCCTGCATTCCTCTCCATGTCACTATGCCACCAAAATTCACCATTATGGGTCAGTCATGAGGTCCAAGTGGCATGAATTATGTGGTATTTTCTGAGGAGGATGGTCTTTAGGAAAGATGATAATATCTCTTTGTACAGGTGGTGTGCCTTCAATCCCCCACAAAACAACAGCTATCATTACTAGTTGGTAAATTATCGCAGCTCATATCTGATCCTCTTTTAAATCTTAATTCACAGTTCTGTACACGACAATTTCCTCTTCTTGCACTTTGCTGTTTGATGCCATGCATTGTATTGTACACTTCGACATATGGATTACATTCATGCAACACCTCTCTTATCATAGTCATTTTTTGTGGTGAGCAGTCATTATTTGTTGGCACTAGGGCAGTGGATTGGCAGTATCGGTAGAGCGTCAGACACCATGCTTTGCAGCATAGGGTTATGGCCCATTACGTTCTGGGTCCAAATCCCTCCAAGGTTGACTTTGTTTTCATCCTTATGAGGTCGATAAATAAAGTACCAGTAATACACTGGAGTAATTGCTGACCTTGTGCCAGAAACAATTATTTGGTGGTACTTCCAATCTGTGCTACACAGCTTCATTCCCATCAATAATATATAACTGGCCATATTGTGGTGTATTTTCTGCAGGTTACAGAGGTGGGGGTGTAGTGATATGTTTGACCCTGAATATGAAAGCTATACGGGCCTCTGCCGGGTGGTAAGGCAAGTTTAACACGAAATGAAGTGAAATAAATGTAGTTTTAATTGCAGATGTTTCTGTGAAATCAACTGCTTCCTGGCCTCTTTCAAAGAGATTTCTCAGTCTCTCAGGGTATATTTGTAATGGAGGCATCACAACCTTTCCTTTATTACAACAGTTACAATTTTCATTTCTAAATTTCAAAGCTCCACAGTGATCACACGAAACATTCATATCACTAATATGAAATTCTTCTACATTTCCATTAATATTAATTGTTGGCCAATTTCTCTTACGACGCTCATTATCCATTCTTCTCTGTCTGAATGTTTTCCATTCTGTTGTTTATTATGTAATTAAATAGCTCTGTACAATACAGAGAGCGCTCTTCTTTTCTTTACCTTTTCTATGGAAATACAAGAACAAATATATATATATATATGTATATAAATAAACAAGACTGTTATTTCTCCAACCTGTCTATTTACCTTCGATAACTAAATATAAATACACCTATACCATACATACATATACAATATTTGTTTTTGATGCCGTGGTATAGCAGAGATAAGCAAGAAGAGAAAAGAAAATGAAAAGGAGAAAAAAAAAGAACTAAGAAGTCGGGGGAGGGACAGACACTTCACCCCAGTCTAAGTGGTCCCTCAGCCGCAACTCGTGGAAGAAATGTAAAAGCGTTACCTCGGAGCAAGGCCAGAGACACCTGCTACAATAGTCGCCCTTCCTCACGAGGCTCCTGCCGTCTTTCCTCCCGACTTTATGGAGGAAATCAGCAGTACGGGGACCAAGTATGGCAGAGGTCTCAATGGAGTGGAAGAGGTGAGTCAGGCCTCGGTACTATCTTACTCTCCTCTGCATTGCGGGGTGTGGAGCCTAGGTTTGTGGCTGTAGCTATATTTGAACTTTTATATGAAATTTCAGTTTTATATTTTTCACATCTTAAAACTTAATCTTAGTCTTTTGCAGCTCATCTTGTTTCATCTCGCAGCACACGATTTGGGAACCACTGCTCTAGAGATAGAAAAAGTATATTTTATGCAGGGTTTCCCTGAGACATAAAAACTATTTCAAGAGATCGACATGGGTAGAAAGGTTGAGAAATGCTGCACAATGTTCTTTGGGTTTTGTTCACCTTTAAATAATCATGTATAAAATATCGGGTGTGCAAGATTTCATGAAAAGGTATAACATTATTTATGCTGATCTTGCAGGGACTAGCTCCAATTGAGAGTTGTACCAATTCCCACTAAACTCGAAACTCCTGGACAATATATACATATCTTTATAAGTTCCTGTGTATTGTGTCGCTGTATAATGAAACATAAATATATACCATGCATGTCAGTCAGATTTGAACTCAGTATATTTGGCGTTTTATAGATATAATTTGTTTGTGAAAAGAATTGATTAAATAATAACTAAATAAAATTAATTCTACAATCCTGGATAGGGAATGAACTTATAACTTCATAATAGAAACCATCTATTCGAGCAGTATTGCCACCAGGTTACTTACAGAACTTCATTCAAATATAAAGTATAAAATATATGTCAGACAGTGAGTTCGAATCTAACTGATTAGTTGCCAACAGTTTAAATCGCCAACCGGTAGGTGATATCGACTAGGTTGGGAAAACTTGGTTAAGTAGCTCCAGTTATTGCTACGTTAGACATATTCAAGACTTATCGAGACCGAATGGAAGAAAGGTAAAGTTGAAATCAGAGTAAAGAACTGGAAAAATACTGCAAAGAATTCTATCGGATGTTCTAACAATTCTACCAAATTACCTTATGTATATATATTTATATCTGGAGATAAGAAGAAAACTGAAAGAAAGAAAAAAAAAAAAAAATGAAACTTTATATGTAACCCAGGATTGAAACCGAAACCAGGACCTCCACCATCTCTGGTATCACCCACCAGACCACCAAGAAAGATACAAAAATCTGCTTTTTTAATATTTATAAGCCTACTTTCAATATTAAAGTAATTAACATGTGGTGTTGTTCATGCCTTTCTCTATGTTATTGGTAAAAAATAAAGTATTTAAACCTCAAATTTTGTTATTCAAATATGCTTGCTTATGTAATTATTAATGTCGCAGAATACACACGCATATATAGATGTGAAAATATTCAGGACCCCAACGGCTGTGCTATTGCCGTTTCGACATCTATATATATATCTTTTAGTCCTAGGCTCTTTCAGCGCAGAAAGAATTCTCCAATGATCACAACCAGCTAATGGTGCCCAGTGGAAGCACTTTAGTCTAATTATAACCCCAACGATCACGACTAGCGGCGGCTTTTTCGAGTCTGAGGTTGACTGCCAGATATATATATATATATATTGTTATACTTTGCTAGAATCCCGGAGAACAACAGAAAGATGCTGAGTTCAGAGTATAAAAAACAATAGAAAGAAGGGCATAAATAAATATATATCAGTGGTTTAAAACCTTCTCTGCACCATGTCCCACCACGACATTTAAAATATGTTTATGTCCCCCCTTTAATATAAAAACAATCCGAGTCTTGTAAAAGTGTTATTACTGTAATATAAAGTAGAAACTGTTTATTTAAACAAAGCTGCGATGCAGCGATCATCAAAGCAAACCCCGAAATGTCAACAAACTTCTCGCAGGTGCTGCCAGATACACGATAACGTGTATACGAAGTGTAACAGGGAGTTGGGTCGTATTATATCACTTTCAAATTGACCCCTATTATATTCAAATTATCCCCTGTGGGGCGTGCACCCCACGTTGAGAATCCCTCATAAATAAATATATGTGAGTGTGTTGCTATGACTGCTATTTCTAGCAGGTTTATTGCAGTCCTGTAGACGCACACCAAAAACCGGAAGTGGCAGCCATTAAAAAACTTTGGCTTAAAATCAGGCAAAAGTTTTTTAACAATTTGCCAAGAAAGATAACTCTTGTCTTACTTAATCGCAAAAATCGAGGCAAATATTTTGCGGGTGTGCAGTTTGTTTGGTGTATTTGACTGCTTTTTCTAACATATATGGAAACTTTAGAAATAGCAGCGAAACACGGAAAACATAAGAAAGAAGGACACACACGTATATATATATATATTTAATTATGTATCTGTATATATATATATATACATATATATATGCACAGATATATATACATTTAAATATTTATATATATATACACGCGCGCACACACACCTATACGTAGATATGGGTGTGTGTATAGCTGGTATATATATATATATATATATATATGTATGGGTGAGTGTATAGCTGGTATATATATATATATATATATATATATATATATATGTATATGTATATATATATAGGTGTGTGTCCTTCTTTCTGCTGTCTTCCGTTTTTCGCTGCTATTTCTAAAGTGTCCATACATGCTAGAATTAGCAGTCAAATACACCAAACAAACTGCACACCCGCAAAATTTTTGCCTCGATTTTTGCGATTAAGTAAGACAAGAGTTATCTTTCTTGGCAAATTGTTAAAAAACTTTTGCCTGATTTTAAGCCAAAGTTTTTTAATGGCTGCCACTTCCGGTTTCTGTTGTGCGTCTACAGGACTGCAGTAAACCTGCTAGAAATAGCAGTCATAGCAACACACTCACATATATTTATTTATGAGGGATTCTCAACGTGGGGTGCACGCCCCACAGGGGATAATTTGAATATAATAGGGGTCAACTTGAAAGTGATATAATACGACCAAGCTTCCAGATACACTTCGTATACACATGTTATCGTGTATCTGGCAGCACCTACGAGAAGTTTGTTTTGATCATCGCTGCATCGCATCTTTGTTTAAATAAGGGGTTTCTACTTTATATTACAGTAATAAATGTTTTACTTCGTCTACACATGTTATCGTGTATCCGGCAGCACCTATGGGCTGTTTGTTTACCGTTTGGTGTTTAATTTGATTATCGCTTCATAGCAGGTTTGTTTAATTAAAGGTTGCGAGGGGGATCACTGATATAAATATATATATATAGAGAGAGAGAGAGAACGCAAAGACACACACATATATATACATACACGCAGACATACACCTGTGTGTATGTGTATGTGCGTGTCTTTGGCTGCTCTCTCTATATATATATATATCTCTCTCTCTCTCTTTCTCTCTGTGTATATATATATAGACACACACTGTTGTTTCCCTATTTTTAGTGCCGTTTCTAAAGTGTCTATTAATATATGCTAGAAATAGCAGTCAAGGGAACATTTACGTATATATATGTAAGGGCAGTGACACCTGCTGCAACAACCATCCAACCTCGTGGGACTCCATCCTCAGACGGGCCACAGACACTCCGATGTTGCGGAGGAGCTCGGCTGTAATGGGTCCAAGTTGACCTGGGGTCTCGACGGCGGCTGGTGCGTATAGAAGAGGCTCCAGGACAAACACCGGAATTTGTTTGTTTTATGTTCATCTGCGAGACGGGCAGCGATGCTGGGGTTTGTGGATCTACCTCCTTCGAATGGGAAGAGGGTGATTCCCTCGGGGTGCTTGCCATCTCCGCGGCCTAGGCCTGCTGGCTCCTGTTGAGATGGAAAGTCAGCTGCGTCTAGGCTTCTTCTCATTATGTCGTTGAGAGCATTTATGTGGCTCACACACGCGGAGGCCAAGGCGTTGGGCTACTCCGATGCGAGTTCACTCATCATCAAGAATTTATTTGAATTGAAAGGTCACTAAACTAATATAGGAGTGTGATTTAAAAATAAGGTAAACAGAAATAGTTACACCGGTAACATAATTACTGTTACACCGGTAGTTCACTAACAAATCATTTCACGTTCGTCTCTAACAGGTAATATTTTAATTTGCTCTCCATGTTTGGGAGTAACTGTAGTTTGGCTTGCTAGGGGTCATACATCTTCATACACATACACACATACATATATACATATGCATATATATAATTATATGTAAATTCAGCTCCGTATTTAGGACAAATGAGGCCTGTTCTAGTTATGAGGCCCCTTTCTTGGGCTCAGTAGGATGTAGGCTTGTTAAAATAATTCTTTCGGTAGGAAGATGGGCCCTTCTGTGTAGATTCCTTCCTTAATATTTCAGATAGGAGGGACCGTTTCTGTTGTCTTCCTTTAGTTGTTCATTCCTTATTTTCAGTAATGTCCTTTCCGACCATAATTATGTCGGCGACGTAAGCATAAGTCTAATTTATTCTTTAATGAAGGGTAGATCCTTCGATAGTGGAGGCCCGTGGTCTTACGATCATATGTGTATTCGATTCCTGGACTGTGTTGTTAGTTGTTTTACTTGAGCAAAAACTTCATTTCACATAGGTGGGGGGTTAACCCTGCGATCGACGGACATCATGTCCAGGGGGAAGTCATGTACTCTCAGTCTCTTTACGCTACAGGAACTGGGACAGGCACCTGCTTGAGCTGACTTTACACTTTGGAAATCCTTAGATATTCTTCTTGGTGATATATTTGTTAGCTTTGACTTTAATTCATATGTTGACACCACTAATAATTCATAGATAGAAAAACGTTTGTGGCTTTAGTACACCTTTAAGCTTTAATTTCAATTACTGACTATGTCTAACGAAGTAATAACTGGAGCGACTAAACCAGGGTTTCCTAACCTGGTGATATCAACCACCGGTGGCTGATTTCAACTTGGTCTCTTCGGCCACAAACCCAGGTACCGCGGCCCACGAAGGAAAGGAAGATAAACAAATATCAGGATTGTCCGGCTTCTTCCACTTGGCACCTGTAGCCACCATCACGTATAAGTATAAATATATATATATATATATATACATATCTATCTATCTATCTATATATATATATATCATCATTTTCATTTTACATCTGCTTTTCCCTGTTTGAAAGGGTGGGACATATATATATATATATATATATCATCCTCATTATACATCCACTTTTCCCTGCTTATAAGGGTGGGACAGATCCTCTTCAGCGCAGCATCTCTCCTTCACCATCTCCTCTGAGCTTCAACGATCTGAGGTCAGCTCTCACTACCTCTGCCCATATCTTCCTTGGTCTTCCTCTACTGCATATTCCTCCCACTGGGATTACTTGGCACTTCTTCACCCTGCGGTAATCCTGCATACGCATCGCATGGCCATACCAACGCAGTCTTTTCTCCCGCACACTGCAGTTTATCCTTCTTATAGAGTTTCACTCTCAACTCGTCCATACTTGGTCTTTCACGCACATTGACATTGCACATCCAATGGAGCATGCTTGCTTCATTTCTCTTCAGCCTTCGCATATCCTCTGCAGTTGCTGCCCATGTCTCACTACCATGCAACATTGTGCATCTCACACAGGGTTAAATACTTGCTCAGAGAGGAACAGACCCACTTTATCATGTATTTGACCATGGTTCTTGTTGATTGTCATGGCATATGACAGTCTTAATGGAAACTGGGGTCTTTCCAAAGTAAAAGGGATGTTGGCACCACTGGGAGCTAACTTCAGTCTTGGGATCAAAACACACCTGCCCATCAAAGGACCATAGATATGAGAAGCTTCGATAAAATGTTTATGCAGTTCCACTACTTCTAATCTTGTGCCATTACATAATCTGCTCTGGATTGAAATATTCCATAGAAGCATTATTATTGATCCTGCTTTTAATTGGAGTTTGTGAGGCGGCATCCCAGAAGGTGTAAGCAAGTTCAGAAGTTCATTTAGCTTGAACCAGGCAGCAAGGGTAGTGTCTCGGTGTCCCTGTATTTCTACTGCAACCTGAGCATTGCCTCTTTGAAAGTAAACTCTGTTTGTTCTCCAGGTGTGTGTCTAGTTTGTATACTGTATGTGATGTACCATGAAGCTTAAATTCCGAGAGACACGACACTGCTTCTGGCTGAGACACATACCTGCAACAAAGATAGGTTCTTATTTCATCATGGTTGTGTTGGTTCTGAGCCTTATTAGGTAATGCATTATTCGTTACTTCTATAGTTGTACAATCATGCCCCATGTAACATATTTAAAGAGGTACTTGACACTTTTTACAGAAGGGCAAGCTTCAACATTAATATGTGCACAATATTTCTTAAGCAAAAAGGCATTAAATGGCACAACCTTCCTGTTATCTACTGAATGTCATCCAATTTACACTGCAGTTCCTGTACTCTGGGTATCCATTTAGGTTCAATAATGTTTCCCTTCTGTAGGTTTATGGATAGTTCTTTTGGAAAAATCCATTTTGTATAAATGGGGAAAAAGGGTTTCCAGAACCACATGGCCCGTGGATCATAAACTTTTAAACCTGCTCATGTAGTACTGGATCATCTTCCAATGCAGGTATTTCTGCTGACACGATTCTGTCAATGTCTTCTCTGTTTCTTATCTTGCCTTCATTTCTTAAGGCTCAGTGTTATCATCTGTTTAGATAATTCATTAAACCATTATACTCATCCACTCACAATTGGGCTTGATTGTTCCTCAAATATTGAAGCCTGCATCCCTCTACTTTCATATAGGCATCCACTAAATACTGCTAAAATAATTTACCTGCCCTATATATCGCACTAAATCCTCCTCTATATGCTATACAGTATATGTAATACTCCTGCATTGTCAGTCTATTGCAAACACAGGTCCTGCATTCCTCTCCATGTCACTATGCCACCAAAATTCACCATTATGGGTCGGTCATGAATTATGTGGTATTTTCTGAGGAGGATGGTCTTTAGGAAAGATGATAATATCTCTTTGTACAGGTGGTGTGCCTTCAATCCCCCACAAAACAACAGCTATCATTACTAGTTGGTAAATTATCGCAGCTCATATCTGATCCTCTTTTAAATCTTAATTCACAGTTCTGTACACAACAATTTCCTCTTCTTGCACTTTGCTGTTTGATGCCATGCATTGTATTGTACACTTCGACATATGGATTACATTCATGCAACACCTCTCTTATCATAGTCATTTTTTGTGGTGAGCAGTCATTATTTGTTGGCACTAGGGCAGTGGATTGGCAGTATCGGTAGAGCGTCAGACACCATGCTTTGCAGCATAGGGTTATGGCCCATTACGTTCTGGGTCCAAATCCCTCCAAGGTTGACTTTGTTTTCATCCTTATGAGGTCGATAAATAAAGTACCAGTAATACACTGGAGTAATTGCTGACCTTGTGCCAGAAACAATTATTTGGTGGTACTTCCAATCTGTGCTACACAGCTTCATTCCCATCAATAATATATAACTGGCCATATTGTGGTGTATTTTCTGCAGGTTACAGAGGTGGGGGTGTAGTGATATGTTTGACCCTGAATATGAAAGCTATACGGGCCTCTGCCGGGTGGTAAGGCAAGTTTAACACGAAATGAAGTGAAATAAATGTAGTTTTAATTGCAGATGTTTCTGTGAAATCAACTGCTTCCTGGCCTCTTTCAAAGAGATTTCTCAGTCTCTCAGGGTATATTTGTAATGGAGGCATCACAACCTTTCCTTTATTACAACAGTTACAATTTTCATTTCTAAATTTCAAAGCTCCACAGTGATCACACGAAACATTCATATCACTAATATGAAATTCTTCTACATTTCCATTAATATTAATTGTTGGCCAATTTCTCTTACGACGCTCATTATCCATTCTTCTCTGTCTGAATGTTTTCCATTCTGTTGTTTATTATGTAATTAAATAGCTCTGTACAATACAGAGAGCGCTCTTCTTTTCTTTACCTTTTCTATGGAAATACAAGAACAAATATATATATATATATGTATATAAATAAACAAGACTGTTATTTCTCCAACCTGTCTATTTACCTTCGATAACTAAATATAAATACACCTATACCATACATACATATACAATATTTGTTTTTGATGCCGTGGTATAGCAGAGATAAGCAAGAAGAGAAAAGAAAATGAAAAGGAGAAAAAAAAAGAACTAAGAAGTCGGGGGAGGGACAGACACTTCACCCCAGTCTAAGTGGTCCCTCAGCCGCAACTCGTGGAAGAAATGTAAAAGCGTTACCTCGGAGCAAGGCCAGAGACACCTGCTACAATAGTCGCCCTTCCTCACGAGGCTCCTGCCGTCTTTCCTCCCGACTTTATGGAGGAAATCAGCAGTACGGGGACCAAGTATGGCAGAGGTCTCAATGGAGTGGAAGAAGTGAGTCAGGCCTCGGTACTATCTTACTCTCCTCTGCATTGCGGGGTGTGGAGCCTAGGTTTGTGGCTGTAGCTATATTTGAACTTTTATATGAAATTTCAGTTTTATATTTTTCACATCTTAAAACTTAATCTTAGTCTTTTGCAGCTCATCTTGTTTCATCTCGCAGCACACGATTTGGGAACCACTGCTCTAGAGATAGAAAAAGTATATTTTATGCAGGGTTTCCCTGAGACATAAAAACTATTTCAAGAGATCGACATGGGTAGAAAGGTTGAGAAATGCTGCACAATGTTCTTTGGGTTTTGTTCACCTTTAAATAATCATGTATAAAATATCGGGTGTGCAAGATTTCATGAAAAGGTATAACATTATTTATGCTGATCTTGCAGGGACTAGCTCCAATTGAGAGTTGTACCAATTCCCACTAAACTCGAAACTCCTGGACAATATATACATATCTTTATAAGTTCCTGTGTATTGTGTCGCTGTATAATGAAACATAAATATATACCATGCATGTCAGTCAGATTTGAACTCACTATATTTGGCGTTTTATAGATATAATTTGTTTGTGAAAAGAATTGATTAAATAATAACTAAATAAAATTAATTCTACAATCCTGGATAGGGAATGAACTTATAACTTCATAATAGAAACCATCTATTCGAGCAGTATTGCCACCAGGTTACTTACAGAACTTCATTCAAATATAAAGTATAAAATATATGTCAGACAGTGAGTTCGAATCTAACTGATTAGTTGCCAACAGTTTAAATCGCCAACCGGTAGGTGATATCGACTAGGTTGGGAAAACTTGGTTAAGTAGCTCCAGTTATTGCTACGTTAGACATATTCAAGACTTATCGAGACCGAATGGAAGAAAGGTAAAGTTGAAATCAGAGTAAAGAACTGGAAAAATACTGCAAAGAATTCTATCGGATGTTCTAACAATTCTACCAAATTACCTTATGTATATATATTTATATCTGGAGATAAGAAGAAAACTGAAAGAAAGAAGAAAAAAAAAAAAAATGAAACTTTATATGTAACCCAGGATTGAAACCGAAACCAGGACCTCCACCATCTCTGGTATCACCCACCAGACCACCATGAAAGATACAAAAATCTGCTTTTTTAATATTTATAAGCCTACTTTCAATATTAAAGTAATTAACATGTGGTGTTGTTCATGCCTTTCTCTATGTTATTGGTAAAAAATAAAGTATTTAAACCTCAAATTTTGTTATTCAAATATGCTTGCTTATGTAATTATTAATGTCGCAGAATACACACGCATATATAGATGTGAAAATATTCAGGACCCCAACGGCTGTGCTATTGCCGTTTCGACATCTATATATATATCTTTTAGTCCTAGGCTCTTTCAGCGCAGAAAGAATTCTCCAATGATCACAACCAGCTAATGGTGCCCAGTGGAAGCACTTTAGTCTAATTATAACCCCAACGATCACGACTAGCGGCGGCTTTTTCGAGTCTGAGGTTGACTGCCAGATATATATATATATATATTGTTATACTTTGCTAGAATCCCGGAGAACAACAGAAAGATGCTGAGTTCAGAGTATAAAAAACAATAGAAAGAAGGGCATAAATAAATATATATCAGTGGTTTAAAATCTTCTCTGCACCATGTCCAACCACGACATTTTAAATATGTTTATGTCCACCCTTTAATATAAAAACAATCCGAGTCTTGTAAAAGTGTTATTACTGTAATATAAAGTAGAAACTGTTTATTTAAACAAAGCTGCGATGCAACGATCATCAAAGCAAACCCCAAAATGTCAACAAACTTCTCGCAGGTGCTGCCAGATACACGATAACGTGTATACGAAGTGTAACAGGGAGTTGGGTCGTATTATATCACTTTCAAATTGACCCCTATTATATTCAAATTATCCCCTGTGGGGCGTGCACCCCACGTTGAGAATCCCTCATAAATAAATATATGTGAGTGTGTTGCTATGACTGCTATTTCTAGCAGGTTTATTGCAGTCCTGTAGACGCACACCAAAAACCGGAAGTGGCAGCCATTAAAAAACTTTGGCTTAAAATCAGGCAAAAGTTTTTTAACAATTTGCCAAGAAAGATAACTCTTGTCTTACTTAATCGCAAAAATCGAGGCAAAAATTTTGCGGGTGTGCAGTTTGTTTGGTGTATTTGACTGCTTTTTCTAGCATATATGGACACTTTAGAAATAGCAGCGAAACACGGAAAACATAAGAAAGAAGGACACACACGTATATATATATATATTTAATTATGTATCTGTATATATATATATATACATATATATATGCACAGATATATATACATTTAAATATTTATATATATATACACGCGCGCACACACACCTATACGTAGATATGGGTGTGTGTATAGCTGGTATATATATATATATATATATGTATGGGTGAGTGTATAGCTGGTATATATATATATATATATATATATATATATATATATATATATATATATATATATATGTATATATATATAGGTGTGTGTCCTTCTTTCTGCTGTTTTCCGTTTTTCGCTGCTATTTCTAAAGTGTCCATACATGCTAGAATTAGCAGTCAAATACACCAAACAAACTGCACACCCGCAAAATTTTTGCCTCGATTTTTGCGATTAAGTAAGACAAGAGTTATCTTTCTTGGCAAATTGTTAAAAAACTTTTGCCTGATTTTAAGCCAAAGTTTTTTAATGGCTGCCACTTCCGGTTTTTGTTGTGCGTCTACAGGACTGCAGTAAACCTGCTAGAAATAGCAGTCATGCAACACACTCACATATATTTATTTATGAGGCATTCTCAACGTGGGGTGCACGCCCCACAGGGGATAATTTGAATATAATAGGGGTCAACTTGAAAGTGATATAATACGACCAAGCTTCCAGATACACTTCGTATACACATGTTATCGTGTATCTGGCAGCACCTACGAGAAGTTTGTTTTGATCATCGCTGCATCGCAGCTTTGTTTAAATAAGGGGTTTCTACTTTATATTACAGTAATAAATGTTTTACTTCGTCTACACATGTTATCGTGTATCCGGCAGCACCTATGGGCTGTTTGTTTACCGTTTGGTGTTTAATTTGATTATCGCTTCATAGCAGGTTTGTTTAATTAAAGGTTGCGAGGGGGATCACTGATATAAATATATATATATATATATATATATATATATAGAGAGAGAGAGAGAGAGAACGCAAAGACACACACATATATATACATACACGCAGACATACACCTGTGTGTATGTGTACGTGCGTGTCTTTGGCTGCTCTCTCTATATATATATCTCTCTCTCTCTCTTTTTCTCTCTGTGTATATATATATAGACACACACTGTTGTTTCCTGATTTTTAGTGCTGTTTCTAAAGTGTCTATTAATATATGCTAGAAATAGCAGTCAAGGGAACATTTACGTATATATATGTAAGGGCAGTGACACCTGCTGCAACAACCATCCAACCTCGTGGGACTCCATCCTCAGACGGGCCACAGACACTCCGATGTTGCGGAGGAGCTCGGCTGTAATGGGTCCAAGTTGACCTGGGGTCTCGACGGCGGCTGGTGCGTATAGAAGAGGCTCCAGGACAAACACCGGAATTTGTTTATTTTATGTTCATCTGCGAGACGGGCAGCGATGCTGGGGTTTGTGGATCTACCTCCTTCGAATGGGAAGAGGGTGATTCCCTCGGGGTGCTTGCCATCTCCGCGGCCTAGGCCTGCTGGCTCCTGTTGAGATGGAAAGTCAGCTGCGTCTAGGCTTCTTCTCATTATGTCGTTGAGAGCATTTATGTGGCTCACACACGCGGAGGCCAAGGCGTTGGGCTACTCCGATGCGAGTTCACTCATCATCAAGAATTTATTTGAATTGAAAGGTCACTAAACTAATATAGGAGTGTGATTTAAAAATAAGGTAAACAGAAATAGTTACACCGGTAACATAATTACTGTTACACCGGTAGTTCACTAACAAATCATTTCACGTTCGTCTCTAACAGGTAATATTTTAATTTGCTCTCCATGTTTGGGAGTAACTGTAGTTTGGCTTGCTAGGGGTCATACATCTTCATACACATACACACATACATATATACATATGCATATATATAATTATATGTAAATTCAGCTCCGTATTTAGGACAAATGAGGCCTGTTCTAGTTATGAGGCCCCTTTCTTGGGCTCAGTAGGATGTAGGCTTGTTAAAATAATTCTTTCGGTAGGAAGATGGGCCCTTCTGTGTAGATTCCTTCCTTAATATTTCAGATAGGAGGGACCGTTTCTGTTGTCTTCCTTTAGTTGTTCATTCCTTATTTTCAGTAATGTCCTTTCCGACCATAATTATGTCGGCGACGTAAGCATAAGTCTAATTTATTCTTTAATGAAGGGTAGATCCTTCGATAGTGGAGGCCCGTGGTCTTACGATCATATGTGTATTCGATTCCTGGACTGTGTTGTTAGTTGTTTTACTTGAGCAAAAACTTCATTTCACATAGGTGGGGGGTTAACCCTGCGATCGACTGACATCATGTCCAGGGGGAAGTCATGTACTCTCAGTCTCTTTACGCTACAGGAACTGGGACAGGCACCTGCTTGAGCTGACTTTACACTTTGGAAATCCTTAGATATTCTTCTTGGTGATATATTTGTTAGCTTTGACTTTAATTCATCTGTTGACACCACTAATAATTCATAGATAGAAAAACGTTTGTGGCTTTAGTACACCTTTAAGCTTTAATTTCAATTACTGACTATGTCTAACGAAGTAATAACTGGAGCGACTAAACCAGGGTTTCCTAACCTGGTGATATCAACCACCGGTGGCTGATTTCAACTTGGTCTCTTCGGCCACAAACCCGGGTACCGCGGCCCACGAAGGAAAGGAAGATAAACAAATATCAGAGGATTGTCCGGCTTCTTCCACTTGGCACCTGAAGCCACCATCACGTATAAGTATAAATATAAATATATATATATACATATCTATCTATCTATCTATCTATATATATATCATCATTTTCATTTTACATCTGCTTTTCCCTGTTTGAAAGGGTGGGACATATATATATATATATATATATATCATCCTCATTATACATCCACTTTTCCCTGCTTATAAGGGTGGGACAGATCCTCTTCAGCGCAGCATCTCTCCTTCACCATCTCCTCTGAGCTTCAACGATCTGAGGTCAGCTCTCACTAGCTCTGCCCATATCTTCCTTGGTCTTCCTCTACTGCATATTCCTCCCACTGGGATTACTTGGCACTTCTTCACCCTGCGGTAATCCTGCATACGCATCGCATGGCCATACCAACGCAGTCTTTTCTCCCGCACACTGCAGTTTATCCTTCTTATAGAGTTTCACTCTCAACTCGTCCATACTTGGTCTTTCACGCACATTGACATTGCACATCCAATGGAGCATGCTTGCTTCATTTCTCTTCAGCCTTCGCATATCCTCTGCAGTTGCTGCCCATGTCTCACTACCATGCAACATTGTGCATCTCACACAGGGTTAAATACTTGCTCAGAGAGGAACAGACCCACTTTATCATGTATTTGACCATGGTTCTTGTTGATTGTCATGGCATATGACAGTCTTAATGGAAACTGGGGTCTTTCCAAAGTAAAAGGGATGTTGGCACCACTGGGAGCTAACTTCAGTCTTGGGATCAAAACACACCTGCCCATCAAAGGACCATAGATATGAGAAGCTTCGATAAAATGTTTATGCAGTTCCACTACTTCTAATCTTGTGCCATTACATAATCTGTTCTGGATTGAAATATTCCATAGAAGCATTATTATTGATCCTGCTTTTAATTGGAGTTTGTGAGGCGGCATCCCAGAAGGTGTAAGCAAGTTCAGATGTTCATTTAGCTTGAACCAGGCAGCAAGGGTAGTGTCTCGGTGTCCCTGTATTTCTACTGCAACCTGAGCATTGCCTCTTTGAAAGTAAACTCTGTTTGTTCTCCAGGTGTGTGTCTAGTTTGTATACTGTATGTGATGTACCATGAAGCTTAAATTCCGAGAGACACGACACTGCTTCTGGCTGAGACACATACCTGCAACAAAGATAGGTTCTTATTTCATCATGGTTGTGTTGGTTCTGAGCCTTATTAGGTAATGCATTATTCGTTACTTCTATAGTTGTACAATCATGCCCCATGTAATATATTTAAAGAGGTACTTGACACTTTTTACAGAAGGGCAAGCTTCAACATTAATATGTGCACAATATTTCTTAAGCAAAAAGGCATTAAATGGCACAACCTTCCTGTTATCTACTGAATGTCATCCAATTTACACTGCAGTTCCTGTACTCTGGGTATCCATTTAGGTTCAATAATGTTTCCCTTCTGTAGGTTTATGGATAGTTCTTTTGGAAAAATCCATTTTGTATAAATGGGGAAAAAGGGTTTCCAGAACCACATGGCCCGTGGATCATAAACTTTTAAACCTGCTCATGTAGTACTGGATCATCTTCCAATGCAGGTATTTCTGCTGACACGATTCTGTCAATGTCTTCTCTGTTTCTTATCTTGCCTTCATTTCTTAAGGCTCAGTGTTATCATCTGTTTAGATAATTCATTAAACCATTATACTCATCCACTCACAATTGGGCTTGATTGTTCCTCAAATATTGAAGCCTGCATCCCTCTACTTTCATATAGGCATCCACTAAATACTGCTAAAATAATTTACCTGCCCTATATATCGCACTAAATCCTCCTCTATATGCTATACAGTATATGTAATACTCTGCATTGTCAGTCTATTGCAAACACAGGTCCTGCATTCCTCTCCATGTCACTATGCCACCAAAATTCACCATTATGGGTCGGTCATGAATTATGTGGTATTTTCTGAGGAGGATGGTCTTTAGGAAAGATGATAATATCTCTTTGTACAGGTGGTGTGCCCTCAATCCCCCACAAAACAACAGCTATCATTACTAGTTGGTAAATTATCGCAGCTCATATCTGATCCTCTTTTAAATCTTAATTCACAGTTCTGTACACAACAATTTCCTCTTCTTGCACTTTGCTGTTTGATGCCATGCATTGTATTGTACACTTCGACATATGGATTACATTCATGCAACACCTCTCTTATCATAGTCATTTTTTGTGGTGAGCAGTCATTATTTGTTGGCACTAGGGCAGTGGATTGGCAGTATCGGTAGAGCGTCAGACACCATGCTTTGCAGCATAGGGTTATGGCCCATTACGTTCTGGGTCCAAATCCCTCCAAGGTTGACTTTGTTTTCATCCTTATGAGGTCGATAAATAAAGTACCAGTAATACACTGGAGTAATTGCTGACCTTGTGCCAGAAACAATTATTTGGTGGTACTTCCAATCTGTGCTACACAGCTTCATTCCCATCAATAATATATAACTGGCCATATTGTGGTGTATTTTCTGCAGGTTACAGAGGTGGGGGTGTAGTGATATGTTTGACCCTGAATATGAAAGCTATACGGGCCTCTGCCAGGTGGTAAGGCAAGTTTAACACGAAATGAAGTGAAATAAATGTAGTTTTAATTGCAGATGTTTCTGTGAAATCAACTGCTTCCTGGCCTCTTTCAAAGAGATTTCTCAGTCTCTCAGGGTATATTTGCAATGGAGGCAACACAACCTTTCCTTTATTACAACAGTTACAATTTTCATTTCTAAATTTCAAAGCTCCACAGTGATCACAAGAAACATTCATATCACTAATATGAAATTCTTCTACATTTCCATTAATATTAATTGTTGGCCAATTTCTCTTACGACGCTCATTATCCATTCTTCTCTGTCTGAATGTTTTCCATTCTGTTGTTTATTATGTAATTAAATAGCTCTGTACAATACAGAGAGCACTCTTCTTTTCTTTACCTTTTCTATGGAAATACAAGAACAAACATATATATATATATATATATATGTATATAAATAAACAAGACTGTTATTTCTCCAACCAGTCTATTTACCTTCGATAACTAAATATCAATACACCTATACCATACATACATATACAATATTTGTTTTTGATGCCGTGGTATAGCAGAGATAAGCAAGAAGAGAAAAGAAAATGAAAAGGAGAAAAAAAAAGAAGTAAGAAGTCGGGGGAGGGACAGACACTTCACCCCAGTCTAAGTGGTCCCTCAGCCGCAACTCGTGGAAGAAACGTAAAAGCGTTACCTCGGAGCAAGCCCAGAGACACCTGCTACAATAGTCGCCCTTCCTCACGAGGCTCCTGCCGTCTTTCCTCCCGACTTTATGGAGGAAATCAGCAGTACGGGGACCAAGTATGGCAGAGGTCTCAATGGAGTGGAAGAGATGAGTCAGGCCTCGGTACTATCTTACTCTCCTCTGCATTGCGGGGTGTGGAGCCTAGGATTGTGGCTGTAGCTATATTTGAACTTTTATATGAAATTTCAGTTTTATATTTTTCACATCTTAAAACTTAATCTTAGTCTTTTGCAGCTCATCTTGTTTCATCTCGCAGCACACGATTTGGGAACCACTGCTCTAGAGATAGAAAAAGTATATTTTATGCAGGGTTTCCCTGAGACATAAAAACTATTTCAAGAGATCGACATGGGTAGAAAGGTTGAGAAATGCTGCACAATGTTCTTTGGGTTTTGTTCACCTTTAAATAATCATGTATAAAATATCGGGTGTGCAAGATTTCATGAAAAGGTATAACATTATTTATGCTGATCTTGCAGGGACTAGCTCCAATTGAGAGTTGTACCAATTCCCACTAAACTCGAAACTCCTGGACAATATATACATATCTTTATAAGTTCCTGTGTATTGTGTCGCTGTATAATGAAACATAAATATATACCATGCATGTCAGTCAGATTTGAACTCACTATATTTGGCGTTTTATAGATATAATTTGTTTGTTAAAAGAATTGATTAAATAATAACTAAATAAAATTAATTCTACAATCCTGGATAGGGAATGAACTTATAACTTCATAATAGAAACCATCTATTCGAGCAGTATTGCCACCAGGTTACTTACAGAACTTCATTCAAATATAAAGTATAAAATATATGTCAGACAGTGAGTTCGAATCTAACTGATTAGTTGCCAACCGGTAGGTGATATCGACTAGGTTGGGAAAACTTGGTTAAGTAGCTCCAGTTATTGCTACGTTAGACATATTCAAGACTTATCGAGACCGAATGGAAGAAAGGTAAAGTTGAAATCAGAGTAAAGAACTGGAAAAATACTGCAAAGAATTCTATCGGATGTTCTAACAATTCTACCAAATTACCTTATGTATATAAATTTATATCTGGAGATAAGAAGAAAACTGAAAGAAAGAAAAAAAAAAAAAAAATGAAACTTTATATGTAACCCAGGATTGAAACCGAAACCAGGACCTCCACCATCTCTGGTATCACCCACCAGACCACCATGAAAGATACAAAAATCTGCTTTTTTAATATTTATAAGCCTACTTTCAATATTAAAGTAATTAACATGTGGTGTTGTTCATGCCTTTCTCTATGTTATTGGTAAAAAATAAAGTATTTAAACCTCAAATTTTGTTATTCAAATATGCTTGCTTATGTAATTATTAATGTCGCAGAATACACACGCATATATAGATGTGAAAATATTCAGGACCCCAACGGCTGTGCTATTGCCGTTTCGACATTTATATATATATCTTTTAGTCCTAGGCTCTTTCAGCGCAGAAAGAATTCTCCAATGATCACAACCAGCTAATGGTGCCCAGTGGAAGCACTTTAGTCTAATTATAACCCCAACGATCACGACTAGCGGCGGCTTTTTCGAGTCTGAGGTTGACTGCCAGATATATATATATATATTGTTATACTTTGCTAGAATCCCGGAGAACAACAGAAAGATGCTGAGTTCAGAGTTTAAAAAACAATAGAAAGAAGGGCATAAATAAATATATATCAGTGGTTTAAAACCTTCTCTGCACCATGCCCCACCACGACATTTAAAATATGTTTATGTCCCCCCTTTAATATAAAAACAATCCGAGTCTTGTAAAAGTGTTATTACTGTAATATAAAGTAGAAACCCCTTATTTAAACAAAGCTGCGATGCATCGATGATCAAAACAAACTTCAAAATGTCAACAAACTTCTCGCAGGTGCTGCCAGATACACGATAACGTGTATACGAAGTGTAACAGGGAGTTGGGTCGTATTATATCACTTTCAAATTGACCCCTATTATATTCAAATTATCCCCTGTGGGGCGTGCACCCCACGTTGAGAATCCCTCATAAATAAATATATGTGAGTGTGTTGCTATGACTGCTATTTCTAGCAGGTTTACTGCAGTCCTGTAGACGCACACCAAAAACCGGAAGTGGCAGCCATTAAAAAACTTTGGCTTAAAATCAGGCAAAAGTTTTTTAACAATTTGCCAAGAAAGATAACTCTTGTCTTACTTAATCGCAAAAATCGAGGCAAAAAATTTTGCGGGTGTGCAGTTTGTTTGGTGTAATTGACTGCTATTTCTAGCATATATGGACACTTTAGAAATAGCAGCGAAACACGGGAAACATAAGAAAGAAGGACACACACGTATATATATATATAATTATGTATCTGTATATATATATATATATACATATATATATGCACAGATATATATACATTTAAATATATATATATATATACACGCGCGCACACACCTATACGTAGATATGGGTGTGTGTATAGCTGGTATATATATATATGTATGGGTGAGTGTATAGCTGGTATATATATATATATATATATATATATAGGTGTGTGTCCTTCTTTCTGCTGTTTTCCGTTTTTCGCTGCTATTTCTAAAGTGTCCATACATGCTAGAAATAGCAGTTAAATACACCAAACAAACTGCACACCCGCAACATTTTTGCCTCGATTTTTGCGATTAAGTAAGACAAGAGTTATCTTTCTTGGCAAATTGTTAAAAAACTTTTGCCTGATTTTAAGCCAAAGTTTTTTAATGGCTGCCACTTCCGGTTTTTGTTGTGCGTCTACAGGACTGCAGTAAACCTGCTAGAAACAGCAGTCATAGCAACACACTCACATATATTTATATATGAGGGATTCTCAACGTGGGGTGCACGCCCCACAGGGGATAATTTGAATATAATAGGGGTCAATTTGAAAGTGATATAATACGACCAAGCTTCCAGATACACTTCGTATACACATGTTATCGTGTATCTGGCAGCACCTAGGAGAAGTTTGTTGACATTTTGAAGTTTGTTTTGATCATCGATGCATCGCAGCTTTGTTTAAATAAGGGGTTTCTACTTTATATTACAGTAATAAATGTTTTACTTCGTCTACACGTGTTATCGTGTATCCGGCAGCACCTATGGGCTGTTTGTTTCCATTTTGGTGTTTAATTTGATCATCGCTTCAAAGCAGGTTTGTTTAATTAAAGGTTGCGAGGGGGATCACTGATATAAATATGTATATATATATATATATATATATATATATATATATATATATATATATATATATATATATAGAGAGAGAGAGAGAGAGAGAGAGAGAGAGAGAGAGAGAACGCAAAGACACACATATATATACATACACGCAGACATACACCTGTGTGTATGTGTATGTGCGTGTGTGCGTGTCTTTGGCTGCTCTCTCTATCTCTCTCTCTCTCTCTCTCTCTCTCTCTGTATATATATACAGACACACACTGTTGTTTCCTGATTTTTAGTGCTGTTTCTAAAGTCTCTATTAATATATGCTAGAAATAGCAGCCAAGGGAACATTTACGTATATATATGTAAGGGCAGTGACACCTGCTGCAACAACCATCCAACCTCGTGGGACTTCATCCTCAGACGGGCCACAGACACTCCGATGTTGCGGAGGAGCTCGGCTGTAATGGGTCCAAGTAGGCCTGGGGTCTCGACAGCGGCTGGTGCGTAGAAGAGGCTCCAGGACAAACACCGGAATTTGCTTATTTTATGTTCATCTGCGAGACGGGCAGCGATGCTGGGGTTTGTGGATCTACCTCCTTCGAATGGGAAGAGGGTGATTCCCTCGGGGTGCTTGCCATCTCCGCGACCTAGGCCTGCTCGCTCCTGTTGAGATGGAAAGTCAGCTGCGTCTAGGCTTCTTCTCATTATGTCGTTGAGAGCATTTATGTGGCTCACACACGCGGAGGCCAAGGCGTTGGGCTACTCCGATGCGAGTTCACACATCATCAAGAATTTATTTGAATTGAAAGGTCACTAAACTAATATAGGAGTGTGATTTAAAAATAAGGTAAACAGAAATAGTTACACCGGTAACATAATTACTGTTACACCGGTAGTTCACTAACAAATCATTTCACGTTCGTCTCTAACAGGTAATGTTTTAATTTGCTCTCCATGTTTGGGAGTAACTGTAGTTTGGCTTGCTAGGGGTCATACATCTTCATACACACACACATACTATATATATATACATATGCATATATATAATTATATGTAAAGTCAGCTCCGTATTTAGTACAAATGAGGCCTGTTCTAGTTATGAGGCCCCTTTCTTGGGCTCAGTAGGATGTAGGCTTGTTAAAATAATTCTTTTGGTAGGAAGATGGGCCCTTCTGTGTAGATTCCTTCCTTAATATTTCAGATAGGAGGGACCGTTTCTGTTGTCTTCCTTTAGTTGTTCATTCCTTATTTTCAGTAATGTCCTTTCCGACCATAATTATGTCGGCGACGTAAGCATAAGTCTAATTTATTCTTTAATGAAGGGTAGATCCTTCGATAGTGGAGGCCCGTGGTCTTACGATCGTATGTGTATTCGATTCCTGGACTGTGTTGTTAGTTGTTTTACTTGAGCAAAAACTTCATTTCACATAGGTGGGGGGTTAACCCTGCGATCGACTGACATCATGTCCAGGGGGAAGTCATGTACTCTCAGTCCCTTTACGCTACAGGAACTGGGACAGGCACCTGCTTGATAAGTCTCCAGGCTTGAGCTGACTTTACACTTTGGAAATCCTTAGATATTCTTCTTGGTGATATATTTGTTAGCTTTGACTTTAATTCATCTGTTTACACCACTAATAATTCATAGATAGAAAAACGTTTGTGGCTTTAGTACACCTTTAGGCTTTAATTTCAATTACTGACTACGTCTAACGAAGTAATAACTGGAGCGACTAAACCAGGGTTTCCTAACCTGGTGATATCAACCACCGGTGGCTGATTTCAACTTGGTCGCTTCGGCCACAAACCCGGGTACCGCGGCCCACGAAGGAAAGGAAGATAAACAAATATCAGAGGATTGTCCGGCTTCTTCCACTTGGCACCTGTAGCCACCATGACGTATAAATATATATATATATATATATATATATACATATCTATCTATCTATCTATATATATATCATCATTTTCATTTTACGTCTGCTTTTCCCTGTTTGCAAGGGTGGGACATATATATATATATATATCATCCTCATTATACATCCACTTTTCCCTGCTTATAAGGGTGGGACAGATCCTCTTCAGCGCAGCATCTCTCCTTCACCATCTCCTCTGAGCTTCAACGATCTGAGGTCAGCTCTCACTACCTCTGCCCATATCTTCCTTGGTCTTCCTCTACTGCATATTCCTCCCACTGGGATTACTTGGCACTTCTTCACCCTGCGGTAATCCTGCATACACATCGCATGGCCATATCAACGCAGTCTTTTCTCCCGCACATTGCAGTTTATCCTTCTTATAGAGTATCACTCTCAACTCGTCCATACTTGGTCTTTCACTCACATTGACATTGCACATCCAATGGAGCATGCTTGCTTCATTTCTCTTCAGCCTTTGCATATCCTCTGCAGTTGCTGCCCATGTCTCACTACCATGCAACATTGCAACATTGTGCATCTCACACAGGCATCAAACAACCAACCTTTTGTATGCAGGGAGAAACCCTTCTTTGTCACCAGAGGAAGCAGCTCCCTAAACGTCTTCCAGCCTGTCCTTATTCTAGATACTATGGCCTCGGAAACCCCCCCCCCTCTCCCATACTAATCTGATCACCTAGGTACTGAAGCTATCTACCACTTTTATAGAACCTACTTGCATTTGAAAAATGTGTCTCAATGCGACTTCTACTGTCAAATTTCCCTGTACATCTACTGCATACGTAGTTTTCCCTACCTGTTAGTTTGCCTGCTATCCCACTACATCTCGTGTGTACCCAAGATCTGCATTGTGTACATTTTATAGAATGTATGCCAATTCCTTTTCTGCATATCGAACATGACCATCAGAGTTTTGTCCTTTTTTCTACTTATCAACACTTTTGTTTTAGCTAGCTTCACTCTCAGTCCTCTTAAGTCCAACTGCTGTTTCCATAGCCAGAATTTATTCTCTAGCTCCTCTACTGATTCTGCTATAAAAACCAGATTGTCAGTATAGAGAAGTTCCAATGGGCAGCTAGTCTTAAACTCTTCTGTTATGGCTTGGAGGACTATAATGAACAAGAGCGGGCTGAGGACCGAACTCTGATGGACTCCTCCTTGTATCTGGAATTCCTCACTAAACTCCATTCCTACCCTCACTTTACAGACAGCACCTCTGTACAAAGCTTGCACTGTCCTCACAAGCCATTCCTCAACACCTAGTTTCCTTAGGGATCACCAGATGACAGATTGGGGTACACTATCAAAGGCTTTCTCTAGGTCAACAAAAGCTAAGTATAATGGCTTATTCTTCTCAAAGAACCTCTCTTGTAGTTGTCTCACTAAGAAGAGGGCATCAGTTGTACTTTTCCCAGGCACAAAACCAAACTGCATCTCATCTAGTTTGACTCTTTCTCTAATTAGTTGCTCTAATATCCTTTCTGCCACTTTCATAACCTGATCCATCAGTTTTCTGCCTCTATAATTGATCCGCTCCAGAGCATCCCCTTTACCTTTGTAGCAATTTATGAGAATACTGCTGCACCAGTCTTTGGGTATGACTCCGCCATATATAGCTTGATTGATTATGCTTGCAACCAGTTTAGTACCTACTTCTCCTCATGCCTTCAGCATCTCAGCAACTATCCCTGATGGTCCAGCTGCCTTACCATTTTTCCTTTCTTTAATTGCCTCTTTGACCCTATAGTCATCAATCTCAATAGCTGGTCCCTCTGTTGGGTCAAATGTGGGTAGTTTCTCTCTCTCCCATTCATTCTCCACATTCATCAGCCTCTCATAATGGCATTTCCAGGCCTCCTTTTTCTGATCATTATTGACACTGCGTACACCAGCATCATTCCGGACACATTTATCTCCAACAACATCCCGATTTATACTGACACACTGGCTTGCAATGCGGAACACCGCACGTCTTTGATCTTCCCGTCACAGAACATTGGCAACCCTCCTATTCTCAGCCTCCCTGCGTGCTAAGTACACCTGACGTCTAGCTTCTTTCTTAGCGGCTGTGCATCGGTCTCTACTCCCACCATTTATTCAAGTGTTCCATGCTAGTCTTTTGTCTCTAATGGCCTTATCTACCGTGTTGTCCCACCACCAGGTCACTCTCTGTCTGGTCGGAGCTCTGCTCCAGCCACAAGTGTCTTCAGCAGCCTGCAGTAAGTTGTCACATAAGAAATTCCAGTTATCTATGTCATACGATTCTAAAACAGCTTCTTTCTCGTCATACACATCTTGAAGGGCTTAACCCCTTAGCATTTAAACCAGCTGTAACCGGCCAGAATTCTCTCACCTCTTTCTGTTCAAACCAGCCCTAATTAACCACTCATACTGATGTTAAAGTATTGTTCTGAAAATAAATAATATCGAAATCTCATAGATTCGATATTATGTGAGATAAAGCCTTTACTGTGAAAATACAATAGTATATATAGAGTAATGTGAACATCGCCCTCTTTCACTAAACAATGAAACTATATAAAAAGACTAGGAGATAACTCGTGTGGCGCTATAGAGAAGAGTGTAAGATTCGAACTAACTGAGCTACGGAATTAAAAGGAAAATCGCGCTTAAAATAAAGTTTATAAACACAAACCAAATTTTATGTGACTCCATTTTGTTTGTTATTGTTTCTTTCACTGTTTTACTTATTTCTTATTTCTTATTAAATTACACTTAATTAATTCCATTAAATATTTATTCTTGCTCATATTAAATTACTGTATCTTTATTCATGTCATTGTTGCAACTTTTATTTCTACATCTTTCATTTATACCGACTGTTACACCGGTCGTATAATTATTTTATAACACCGCTATATTACCTACATGAAAGAGGTAAATATTTATTTCTCTTGTCTTCTTAAATGTATAGAACATGTTTCTTATATATATTCTTAACATAGCTAGGACCGTATATTATTTACTAGTCTCTACTCCTAGGACTTTGCTGGTCTCATGTCCCCTCCATCAACACACGCTCGGTAGAAAGCTGGTCTTCGGAGGTAAAGTGGCCCCGATTACAGGTCTAGTATTGAAGCCTTTCGGCTTGAGCCTTGCTGATGTCGACAGAGTTCCTGTGGTAGTTTTGGTAGCACAGGTGACATTTTATTGTGTTTAGGTACCGGCTAGTGCGGACACAGAGAGCACAACCAGGTGGTGAGCTGGCAACGACCAAGTGTAGAGGGCCAGCTTTGAAATTCGAGCGACGGAGTGAACTACTAAAAGAGGCAGGGTAAGCACCCTTTTGTTCTAAAGGTGGGACTAGAACGGAGGTTGGGTGGTGCTGGGGGTGGGCTAACAGCTAACAGTTGTAGGAGTGGTGGGGGTTTGGTAGGATTAATTTTTACATCTGTCTGTGAACTCTTGAAAAAGCAACATACAATTGTCCAGGGTTAAATACTTGCTCAGGGAGGAACAGACCCACTTTATCATGTATTTGACCATGGTTCTTGTTGATTGTCATGGCATATGACAGTCTTAATGGAAACTGGGGTCTTTCCAAAGTAAAAGGGATGTTGGCACCACTGGGAGCTAACTTCAGTCTTGGGATCAAAACACACCTGCCCATCAAAGGACCATAGATATGAGAAGCTTTGATAAAATGTTTATGCAGTTCCACTACTTCTAATCTTGTGCCATTACATAATCTGTTCTGGATTGAAATATTCCATAGAAGCATTTTTATTGATCCTGCTTTTAATTGGAGTTTGTGAGGCGGCATCCCAGAAGGTGTAAGCAAGTTCAGAAGTTCATTTAGCTTGAACCAGGCAGCAAGGGTAGTGTCTCGGTGTCCCTGTATTTCTACTGCAACCTGAGCATTGCCTCTTTGAAAGTAAACTCTGTTTGTTCTCCAGGTGTGTGTCTAGTTTGTATACTGTATGTGATGTACCATGAAGCTTAAATTCCGAGAGACCCGACACTGCTTCTGGCTGAGACACATACCTGCAACAAAGATAGGTTCTTATTTCATCATGGTTGTGTTGGTTCTGAGCCTTATTAGGTAATGCATTATTCGTTACTTCTATAGTTGTACAATCATGCCCCATGTAACATATTTAAAGAGGTACTTGACACTTTTTACAGAAGTGCAAGCTTCAACATTAATATGTGCACAATATTTCTTAAGCAAAAAGGCATTAAATGGCACAACCTTCCTGTTATCTACTGAATGTCATCCAATTTACACTGCAGTTCCTGTACTCTGGGTATCCATTTAGGTTCAATAATGTTTCCCTTCTGTAGGTTTATGGATAGTTCTTTTGGAAAAATCCATTTTGTATAAATGGGGAAAAAGGGTTTCCAGAACCACATGACCCGTGGATCATAAACTTTTAATCCTGCTCATGTAGTACTGGATCATCTTCCAATGCAGGTATTTCTGCTGACACGATTCTGTCAATGTCTTCTCACTTTCTTATCTTGTCTTCATTTCTTAAGGCTCAGTGTTATCATCTGTTTAGATAATTCATTAAACCATTATACTCATCCACTCACAATTGGGCTTGATTGTTCCTCAAATATTGAAGCCTGCATCCCTCTACTTTCATATAAGCATCCACTAAATACTGCTAAAATAATTTACCTGCCCTATATATCGCACTAAATCCTCCTCTATATGCTATACAGTATATGTAATACTCCTGCATTGTCAGTCTATTGCAAACACAGGTCCTGCATTCCTCTCCATGTCACTATGCCACCAAAATTCACCATTATGGGTCGGTCATGAATTATGTGGTATTTTCTGAGGAGGATGGTCTTTAGGAAAGATGATAATATCTCTTTGTACAGGTGGTGTGCCCTCAATCCCCCACAAAACAACAGCTATCATTACTAGTTGGTAAATTATCGCAGCTCATATCTGATCCTCTTTTAAATCTTAATTCACAGTTCTGTACACGACAATTTCCTCTTCTTGCACTTTGCTGTTTGATGCCATGCATTGTATTGAACACTTCGACATATGGATTACATTCATGCAACACCTCTCTTATCATAGTCATTTTTTGTGGTGAGCAGTCATTATTTGTTGGCACTAGGGCAGTGGATTGGCAGTATCGGTAGAGCGTCAGACACCATGCTTTGCAGCATAGGGTTATGGCCCATTACGTTCTGGGTCCAAATCCCTCCAAGGTTGACTTTGTTTTCATCCTTATGAGGTCCATAAATAAAGTACCAGTAATACACTGGAGTAATTGCTGACCTTGTGCCAGAAACAATTATTTGGTGGTACTTCCAATCTGTGCTACACAGCTTCATTCCCATCAATAATATATAACTGGCCATATTGTGGTGTATTTTCTGCAGGTTACAGAGGTGGGGGTGTAGTGATATGTTTGACCCTGAATATGAAAGCTATACGGGCCTCTGCCGGGTGGTAAGGCAAGTTTAACACGAAATGAAGTGAAATAAATGTAGTTTTAATTGCAGATGTTTCTGTGAAATCAACTGCTTCCTGGCCTCTTTCAAAGAGATTTCTCAGTCTCTCAGGGTATATTTGTAATGGAGGCATCACAACCTTTCCTTTATTACAACAGTTACAATTTTCATTTCTAAATTTCAAAGCTCCACAGTGATCACACGAAACATTCATATCACTAATATGAAATTCTTCTACATTTCCATTAATATTAATTGTTGGCCAATTTCTCTTACGACGCTCATTATCCATTCTTCTCTGTCTGAATGTTTTCCATTCTGTTGTTTATTATGTAATTAAATAGCTCTGTACAATACAGAGAGCGCTCTTCTTTTCTTTACCTTTTCTATGGAAATACAAGAACAAATATATATATATATATGTATATAAATAAACAAGACTGTTATTTCTCCAACCTGTCTATTTACCTTCGATAACTAAATATAAATACACCTATACCATACATACATATACAATATTTGTTTTTGATGCCGTGGTATAGCAGAGATAAGCAAGAAGAGAAAAGAAAATGAAAAGGAGAAAAAAAAGAAGTAAGAAGTCGGGGGAGGGACAGACACTTCACCCCAGTCTAAGTGGTCCCTCAGCCGCAACTCGTGGAAGAAATGTAAAAGCGTTACCTCGGAGCAAGGCCAGAGACACCTGCTACAATAGTCGCCCTTCCTCACGAGGCTCCTGCCGTCTTTCCTCCCGACTTTATGGAGGAAATCAGCAGTACGGGGACCAAGTATGGCAGAGGTCTCAATGGAGTGGAAGAAGTGAGTCAGGCCTCGGTACTATCTTACTCTCCTCTGCATTGCGGGGTGTGGAGCCCAGGTTTGTGGCTGTAGCTATATTTGAACTTTTATATGAAATTTCAGTTTTATATTTTTCACATCTTAAAACTTAATCTTAGTCTTTTGCAGCTCATCTTGTTTCATCTCGCAGCACATGATTTGGGAACCACTGCTCTAGAGATAGAAAAAGTATATTTTATGCAGGGTTTCCCTGAGACATAAAAACTATTTCAAGAGATCGACATGGGTAGAAAGATTGAGAAATGCTGCACAATGTTCTTTGGGTTTTGTTCACCTTTAAATAATCATGTATAAAATATCGGGTGTGCAAGATTTCATGAAAAGGTATAACATTATTTATGCTGATCTTGCAGGGACTAGCTCCAATTGAGAGTTGTACCAATTCCCACTAAACTCGAAACTCCTGGACAATATATACATATCTTTATAAGTTCCTGTGTATTGTGTCGCTGTATAATGAAACATAAATATATACCATGCATGTCAGTCAGATTTGAACTCACTATATTTGGCGTTTTATAGATATAATTTGTTTGTTAAAAGAATTGATTAAATAATAACTAAATAAAATTAATTCTACAATCCTGGATAGGGAATGAACTTATAACTTCATAATAGAAACCATCTATTCGAGCAGTATTGCCACCAGGTTACTTACAGAACTTCATTCAAATATAAAGTATAAAATATATGTCAGACAGTGAGTTCGAATCTAACTGATTAGTTGCCAACCGGTAGGTGATATCGACTAGGTTGGGAAAACTTGGTTAAGTAGCTCCAGTTATTGCTACGTTAGACATATTCAAGACTTATCGAGACCGAATGGAAGAAAGGTAAAGTTGAAATCAGAGTAAAGAACTGGAAAAATACTGCAAAGAATTCTATCGGATGTTCTAACAATTCTACCAAATTACCTTATGTATATAAATTTATATCTGGAGATAAGAAGAAAACTGAAAGAAAGAAAAAAAAAAAAAAAATGAAACTTTATATGTAACCCAGGATTGAAACCGAAACCAGGACCTCCACCATCTCTGGTATCACCCACCAGACCACCATGAAAGATACAAAAATCTGCTTTTTTAATATTTATAAGCCTACTTTCAATATTAAAGTAATTAACATGTGGTGTTGTTCATGCCTTTCTCTATGTTATTGGTAAAAAATAAAGTATTTAAACCTCAAATTTTGTTATTCAAATATGCTTGCTTATGTAATTATTAATGTCGCAGAATACACACGCATATATAGATGTGAAAATATTCAGGACCCCAACGGCTGTGCTATTGCCGTTTCGACATCTATATATATATCTTTTAGTCCTAGGCTCTTTCAGCGCAGAAAGAATTCTCCAATGATTACAACCAGCTAATGGTGCCCAGTGGAAGCACTTTAGTCTAATTATAACCCCAACGATCACGACTAGCGGCGGCTTTTTCGAGTCTGAGGTTGACTGCCAGATATATATATATATATATTGTTATACTTTGCTAGAATCCCGGAGAACAACAGAAAGATGCTGAGTTCAGAGTATAAAAAACAATAGAAAGAAGGGCATAAATAAATATATATCAGTGGTTTAAAATCTTCTCTGCACCATGTCCAACCACGACATTTTAAATATGTTTATGTCCACCCTTTAATATAAAAACAATCCGAGTCTTGTAAAAGTGTTATTACTGTAATATAAAGTAGAAACTGTTTATTTAAACAAAGCTGCGATGCAACGATCATCAAAGCAAACCCCAAAATGTCAACAAACTTCTCGCAGGTGCTGCCAGATACACGATAACGTGTATACGAAGTGTAACAGGGAGTTG
Source organism: Eledone cirrhosa (assembly GCA_964016885.1). Taxonomy (NCBI): domain Eukaryota; kingdom Metazoa; phylum Mollusca; class Cephalopoda; order Octopoda; family Eledonidae; genus Eledone; species Eledone cirrhosa. The sequence goes on from OZ024762.1 coordinate 17,512,348, forward strand.
GGTCGTATTATATCACTTTCAAATTGACCCCTATTATATTCAAATTATCCCCTGTGGGGCGTGCACCCCACGTTGAGAATCCCTCATAAATAAATATATGTGAGTGTGTTGCTATGACTGCTATTTCTAGCAGGTTTATTGCAGTCCTGTAGACGCACACCAAAAACCGGAAGTGGCAGCCATTAAAAAACTTTGGCTTAAAATCAGGCAAAAGTTTTTTAACAATTTGCCAAGAAAGATAACTCTTGTCTTACTTAATCGCAAAAATCGAGGCAAAAATTTTGCGGGTGTGCAGTTTGTTTGGTGTATTTGACTGCTTTTTCTAGCATATATGGACACTTTAGAAATAGCAGCGAAACACGGAAAACATAAGAAAGAAGGACACACACGTATATATATATATATTTAATTATGTATCTGTATATATATATATATACATATATATATGCACAGATATATATACATTTAAATATTTATATATATATACACGCGCGCACACACACCTATACGTAGATATGGGTGTGTGTATAGCTGGTATATATATATATATATATATGTATGGGTGAGTGTATAGCTGGTATATATATATATATATATATATATATATATATATATATATATATATATGTATATATATATAGGTGTGTGTCCTTCTTTCTGCTGTTTTCCGTTTTTCGCTGCTATTTCTAAAGTGTCCATACATGCTAGAATTAGCAGTCAAATACACCAAACAAACTGCACACCCGCAAAATTTTTGCCTCGATTTTTGCGATTAAGTAAGACAAGAGTTATCTTTCTTGGCAAATTGTTAAAAAACTTTTGCCTGATTTTAAGCCAAAGTTTTTTAATGGCTGCCACTTCCGGTTTTTGTTGTGCGTCTACAGGACTGCAGTAAACCTGCTAGAAATAGCAGTCATGCAACACACTCACATATATTTATTTATGAGGCATTCTCAACGTGGGGTGCACGCCCCACAGGGGATAATTTGAATATAATAGGGGTCAACTTGAAAGTGATATAATACGACCAAGCTTCCAGATACACTTCGTATACACATGTTATCGTGTATCTGGCAGCACCTACGAGAAGTTTGTTTTGATCATCGCTGCATCGCAGCTTTGTTTAAATAAGGGGTTTCTACTTTATATTACAGTAATAAATGTTTTACTTCGTCTACACATGTTATCGTGTATCCGGCAGCACCTATGGGCTGTTTGTTTACCGTTTGGTGTTTAATTTGATTATCGCTTCATAGCAGGTTTGTTTAATTAAAGGTTGCGAGGGGGATCACTGATATAAATATATATATATATATATATATATAGAGAGAGAGAGAGAGAGAGAACGCAAAGACACACACATATATATACATACACGCAGACATACACCTGTGTGTATGTGTACGTGCGTGTCTTTGGCTGCTCTCTCTATATATATATCTCTCTCTCTCTCTTTTTCTCTCTGTGTATATATATATAGACACACACTGTTGTTTCCTGATTTTTAGTGCTGTTTCTAAAGTGTCTATTAATATATGCTAGAAATAGCAGTCAAGGGAACATTTACGTATATATATGTAAGGGCAGTGACACCTGCTGCAACAACCATCCAACCTCGTGGGACTCCATCCTCAGACGGGCCACAGACACTCCGATGTTGCGGAGGAGCTCGGCTGTAATGGGTCCAAGTTGACCTGGGGTCTCGACGGCGGCTGGTGCGTATAGAAGAGGCTCCAGGACAAACACCGGAATTTGTTTATTTTATGTTCATCTGCGAGACGGGCAGCGATGCTGGGGTTTGTGGATCTACCTCCTTCGAATGGGAAGAGGGTGATTCCCTCGGGGTGCTTGCCATCTCCGCGGCCTAGGCCTGCTGGCTCCTGTTGAGATGGAAAGTCAGCTGCGTCTAGGCTTCTTCTCATTATGTCGTTGAGAGCATTTATGTGGCTCACACACGCGGAGGCCAAGGCGTTGGGCTACTCCGATGCGAGTTCACTCATCATCAAGAATTTATTTGAATTGAAAGGTCACTAAACTAATATAGGAGTGTGATTTAAAAATAAGGTAAACAGAAATAGTTACACCGGTAACATAATTACTGTTACACCGGTAGTTCACTAACAAATCATTTCACGTTCGTCTCTAACAGGTAATATTTTAATTTGCTCTCCATGTTTGGGAGTAACTGTAGTTTGGCTTGCTAGGGGTCATACATCTTCATACACATACACACATACATATATACATATGCATATATATAATTATATGTAAATTCAGCTCCGTATTTAGGACAAATGAGGCCTGTTCTAGTTATGAGGCCCCTTTCTTGGGCTCAGTAGGATGTAGGCTTGTTAAAATAATTCTTTCGGTAGGAAGATGGGCCCTTCTGTGTAGATTCCTTCCTTAATATTTCAGATAGGAGGGACCGTTTCTGTTGTCTTCCTTTAGTTGTTCATTCCTTATTTTCAGTAATGTCCTTTCCGACCATAATTATGTCGGCGACGTAAGCATAAGTCTAATTTATTCTTTAATGAAGGGTAGATCCTTCGATAGTGGAGGCCCGTGGTCTTACGATCATATGTGTATTCGATTCCTGGACTGTGTTGTTAGTTGTTTTACTTGAGCAAAAACTTCATTTCACATAGGTGGGGGGTTAACCCTGCGATCGACTGACATCATGTCCAGGGGGAAGTCATGTACTCTCAGTCTCTTTACGCTACAGGAACTGGGACAGGCACCTGCTTGAGCTGACTTTACACTTTGGAAATCCTTAGATATTCTTCTTGGTGATATATTTGTTAGCTTTGACTTTAATTCATCTGTTGACACCACTAATAATTCATAGATAGAAAAACGTTTGTGGCTTTAGTACACCTTTAAGCTTTAATTTCAATTACTGACTATGTCTAACGAAGTAATAACTGGAGCGACTAAACCAGGGTTTCCTAACCTGGTGATATCAACCACCGGTGGCTGATTTCAACTTGGTCTCTTCGGCCACAAACCCGGGTACCGCGGCCCACGAAGGAAAGGAAGATAAACAAATATCAGAGGATTGTCCGGCTTCTTCCACTTGGCACCTGAAGCCACCATCACGTATAAGTATAAATATAAATATATATATATACATATCTATCTATCTATCTATCTATATATATATCATCATTTTCATTTTACATCTGCTTTTCCCTGTTTGAAAGGGTGGGACATATATATATATATATATATATATCATCCTCATTATACATCCACTTTTCCCTGCTTATAAGGGTGGGACAGATCCTCTTCAGCGCAGCATCTCTCCTTCACCATCTCCTCTGAGCTTCAACGATCTGAGGTCAGCTCTCACTAGCTCTGCCCATATCTTCCTTGGTCTTCCTCTACTGCATATTCCTCCCACTGGGATTACTTGGCACTTCTTCACCCTGCGGTAATCCTGCATACGCATCGCATGGCCATACCAACGCAGTCTTTTCTCCCGCACACTGCAGTTTATCCTTCTTATAGAGTTTCACTCTCAACTCGTCCATACTTGGTCTTTCACGCACATTGACATTGCACATCCAATGGAGCATGCTTGCTTCATTTCTCTTCAGCCTTCGCATATCCTCTGCAGTTGCTGCCCATGTCTCACTACCATGCAACATTGTGCATCTCACACAGGGTTAAATACTTGCTCAGAGAGGAACAGACCCACTTTATCATGTATTTGACCATGGTTCTTGTTGATTGTCATGGCATATGACAGTCTTAATGGAAACTGGGGTCTTTCCAAAGTAAAAGGGATGTTGGCACCACTGGGAGCTAACTTCAGTCTTGGGATCAAAACACACCTGCCCATCAAAGGACCATAGATATGAGAAGCTTCGATAAAATGTTTATGCAGTTCCACTACTTCTAATCTTGTGCCATTACATAATCTGTTCTGGATTGAAATATTCCATAGAAGCATTATTATTGATCCTGCTTTTAATTGGAGTTTGTGAGGCGGCATCCCAGAAGGTGTAAGCAAGTTCAGATGTTCATTTAGCTTGAACCAGGCAGCAAGGGTAGTGTCTCGGTGTCCCTGTATTTCTACTGCAACCTGAGCATTGCCTCTTTGAAAGTAAACTCTGTTTGTTCTCCAGGTGTGTGTCTAGTTTGTATACTGTATGTGATGTACCATGAAGCTTAAATTCCGAGAGACACGACACTGCTTCTGGCTGAGACACATACCTGCAACAAAGATAGGTTCTTATTTCATCATGGTTGTGTTGGTTCTGAGCCTTATTAGGTAATGCATTATTCGTTACTTCTATAGTTGTACAATCATGCCCCATGTAACATATTTAAAGAGGTACTTGACACTTTTTACAGAAGGGCAAGCTTCAACATTAATATGTGCACAATATTTCTTAAGCAAAAAGGCATTAAATGGCACAACCTTCCTGTTATCTACTGAATGTCATCCAATTTACACTGCAGTTCCTGTACTCTGGGTATCCATTTAGGTTCAATAATGTTTCCCTTCTGTAGGTTTATGGATAGTTCTTTTGGAAAAATCCATTTTGTATAAATGGGGAAAAAGGGTTTCCAGAACCACATGGCCCGTGGATCATAAACTTTTAAACCTGCTCATGTAGTACTGGATCATCTTCCAATGCAGGTATTTCTGCTGACACGATTCTGTCAATGTCTTCTCTGTTTCTTATCTTGCCTTCATTTCTTAAGGCTCAGTGTTATCATCTGTTTAGATAATTCATTAAACCATTATACTCATCCACTCACAATTGGGCTTGATTGTTCCTCAAATATTGAAGCCTGCATCCCTCTACTTTCATATAGGCATCCACTAAATACTGCTAAAATAATTTACCTGCCCTATATATCGCACTAAATCCTCCTCTATATGCTATACAGTATATGTAATACTCTGCATTGTCAGTCTATTGCAAACACAGGTCCTGCATTCCTCTCCATGTCACTATGCCACCAAAATTCACCATTATGGGTCGGTCATGAATTATGTGGTATTTTCTGAGGAGGATGGTCTTTAGGAAAGATGATAATATCTCTTTGTACAGGTGGTGTGCCCTCAATCCCCCACAAAACAACAGCTATCATTACTAGTTGGTAAATTATCGCAGCTCATATCTGATCCTCTTTTAAATCTTAATTCACAGTTCTGTACACAACAATTTCCTCTTCTTGCACTTTGCTGTTTGATGCCATGCATTGTATTGTACACTTCGACATATGGATTACATTCATGCAACACCTCTCTTATCATAGTCATTTTTTGTGGTGAGCAGTCATTATTTGTTGGCACTAGGGCAGTGGATTGGCAGTATCGGTAGAGCGTCAGACACCATGCTTTGCAGCATAGGGTTATGGCCCATTACGTTCTGGGTCCAAATCCCTCCAAGGTTGACTTTGTTTTCATCCTTATGAGGTCGATAAATAAAGTACCAGTAATACACTGGAGTAATTGCTGACCTTGTGCCAGAAACAATTATTTGGTGGTACTTCCAATCTGTGCTACACAGCTTCATTCCCATCAATAATATATAACTGGCCATATTGTGGTGTATTTTCTGCAGGTTACAGAGGTGGGGGTGTAGTGATATGTTTGACCCTGAATATGAAAGCTATACGGGCCTCTGCCAGGTGGTAAGGCAAGTTTAACACGAAATGAAGTGAAATAAATGTAGTTTTAATTGCAGATGTTTCTGTGAAATCAACTGCTTCCTGGCCTCTTTCAAAGAGATTTCTCAGTCTCTCAGGGTATATTTGCAATGGAGGCAACACAACCTTTCCTTTATTACAACAGTTACAATTTTCATTTCTAAATTTCAAAGCTCCACAGTGATCACAAGAAACATTCATATCACTAATATGAAATTCTTCTACATTTCCATTAATATTAATTGTTGGCCAATTTCTCTTACGACGCTCATTATCCATTCTTCTCTGTCTGAATGTTTTCCATTCTGTTGTTTATTATGTAATTAAATAGCTCTGTACAATACAGAGAGCACTCTTCTTTTCTTTACCTTTTCTATGGAAATACAAGAACAAACATATATATATATATATATATATGTATATAAATAAACAAGACTGTTATTTCTCCAACCAGTCTATTTACCTTCGATAACTAAATATCAATACACCTATACCATACATACATATACAATATTTGTTTTTGATGCCGTGGTATAGCAGAGATAAGCAAGAAGAGAAAAGAAAATGAAAAGGAGAAAAAAAAAGAAGTAAGAAGTCGGGGGAGGGACAGACACTTCACCCCAGTCTAAGTGGTCCCTCAGCCGCAACTCGTGGAAGAAACGTAAAAGCGTTACCTCGGAGCAAGCCCAGAGACACCTGCTACAATAGTCGCCCTTCCTCACGAGGCTCCTGCCGTCTTTCCTCCCGACTTTATGGAGGAAATCAGCAGTACGGGGACCAAGTATGGCAGAGGTCTCAATGGAGTGGAAGAGATGAGTCAGGCCTCGGTACTATCTTACTCTCCTCTGCATTGCGGGGTGTGGAGCCTAGGATTGTGGCTGTAGCTATATTTGAACTTTTATATGAAATTTCAGTTTTATATTTTTCACATCTTAAAACTTAATCTTAGTCTTTTGCAGCTCATCTTGTTTCATCTCGCAGCACACGATTTGGGAACCACTGCTCTAGAGATAGAAAAAGTATATTTTATGCAGGGTTTCCCTGAGACATAAAAACTATTTCAAGAGATCGACATGGGTAGAAAGGTTGAGAAATGCTGCACAATGTTCTTTGGGTTTTGTTCACCTTTAAATAATCATGTATAAAATATCGGGTGTGCAAGATTTCATGAAAAGGTATAACATTATTTATGCTGATCTTGCAGGGACTAGCTCCAATTGAGAGTTGTACCAATTCCCACTAAACTCGAAACTCCTGGACAATATATACATATCTTTATAAGTTCCTGTGTATTGTGTCGCTGTATAATGAAACATAAATATATACCATGCATGTCAGTCAGATTTGAACTCACTATATTTGGCGTTTTATAGATATAATTTGTTTGTTAAAAGAATTGATTAAATAATAACTAAATAAAATTAATTCTACAATCCTGGATAGGGAATGAACTTATAACTTCATAATAGAAACCATCTATTCGAGCAGTATTGCCACCAGGTTACTTACAGAACTTCATTCAAATATAAAGTATAAAATATATGTCAGACAGTGAGTTCGAATCTAACTGATTAGTTGCCAACCGGTAGGTGATATCGACTAGGTTGGGAAAACTTGGTTAAGTAGCTCCAGTTATTGCTACGTTAGACATATTCAAGACTTATCGAGACCGAATGGAAGAAAGGTAAAGTTGAAATCAGAGTAAAGAACTGGAAAAATACTGCAAAGAATTCTATCGGATGTTCTAACAATTCTACCAAATTACCTTATGTATATAAATTTATATCTGGAGATAAGAAGAAAACTGAAAGAAAGAAAAAAAAAAAAAAAATGAAACTTTATATGTAACCCAGGATTGAAACCGAAACCAGGACCTCCACCATCTCTGGTATCACCCACCAGACCACCATGAAAGATACAAAAATCTGCTTTTTTAATATTTATAAGCCTACTTTCAATATTAAAGTAATTAACATGTGGTGTTGTTCATGCCTTTCTCTATGTTATTGGTAAAAAATAAAGTATTTAAACCTCAAATTTTGTTATTCAAATATGCTTGCTTATGTAATTATTAATGTCGCAGAATACACACGCATATATAGATGTGAAAATATTCAGGACCCCAACGGCTGTGCTATTGCCGTTTCGACATTTATATATATATCTTTTAGTCCTAGGCTCTTTCAGCGCAGAAAGAATTCTCCAATGATCACAACCAGCTAATGGTGCCCAGTGGAAGCACTTTAGTCTAATTATAACCCCAACGATCACGACTAGCGGCGGCTTTTTCGAGTCTGAGGTTGACTGCCAGATATATATATATATATTGTTATACTTTGCTAGAATCCCGGAGAACAACAGAAAGATGCTGAGTTCAGAGTTTAAAAAACAATAGAAAGAAGGGCATAAATAAATATATATCAGTGGTTTAAAACCTTCTCTGCACCATGCCCCACCACGACATTTAAAATATGTTTATGTCCCCCCTTTAATATAAAAACAATCCGAGTCTTGTAAAAGTGTTATTACTGTAATATAAAGTAGAAACCCCTTATTTAAACAAAGCTGCGATGCATCGATGATCAAAACAAACTTCAAAATGTCAACAAACTTCTCGCAGGTGCTGCCAGATACACGATAACGTGTATACGAAGTGTAACAGGGAGTTGGGTCGTATTATATCACTTTCAAATTGACCCCTATTATATTCAAATTATCCCCTGTGGGGCGTGCACCCCACGTTGAGAATCCCTCATAAATAAATATATGTGAGTGTGTTGCTATGACTGCTATTTCTAGCAGGTTTACTGCAGTCCTGTAGACGCACACCAAAAACCGGAAGTGGCAGCCATTAAAAAACTTTGGCTTAAAATCAGGCAAAAGTTTTTTAACAATTTGCCAAGAAAGATAACTCTTGTCTTACTTAATCGCAAAAATCGAGGCAAAAAATTTTGCGGGTGTGCAGTTTGTTTGGTGTAATTGACTGCTATTTCTAGCATATATGGACACTTTAGAAATAGCAGCGAAACACGGGAAACATAAGAAAGAAGGACACACACGTATATATATATATAATTATGTATCTGTATATATATATATATATACATATATATATGCACAGATATATATACATTTAAATATATATATATATATACACGCGCGCACACACCTATACGTAGATATGGGTGTGTGTATAGCTGGTATATATATATATGTATGGGTGAGTGTATAGCTGGTATATATATATATATATATATATATAGGTGTGTGTCCTTCTTTCTGCTGTTTTCCGTTTTTCGCTGCTATTTCTAAAGTGTCCATACATGCTAGAAATAGCAGTTAAATACACCAAACAAACTGCACACCCGCAACATTTTTGCCTCGATTTTTGCGATTAAGTAAGACAAGAGTTATCTTTCTTGGCAAATTGTTAAAAAACTTTTGCCTGATTTTAAGCCAAAGTTTTTTAATGGCTGCCACTTCCGGTTTTTGTTGTGCGTCTACAGGACTGCAGTAAACCTGCTAGAAACAGCAGTCATAGCAACACACTCACATATATTTATATATGAGGGATTCTCAACGTGGGGTGCACGCCCCACAGGGGATAATTTGAATATAATAGGGGTCAATTTGAAAGTGATATAATACGACCAAGCTTCCAGATACACTTCGTATACACATGTTATCGTGTATCTGGCAGCACCTAGGAGAAGTTTGTTGACATTTTGAAGTTTGTTTTGATCATCGATGCATCGCAGCTTTGTTTAAATAAGGGGTTTCTACTTTATATTACAGTAATAAATGTTTTACTTCGTCTACACGTGTTATCGTGTATCCGGCAGCACCTATGGGCTGTTTGTTTCCATTTTGGTGTTTAATTTGATCATCGCTTCAAAGCAGGTTTGTTTAATTAAAGGTTGCGAGGGGGATCACTGATATAAATATGTATATATATATATATATATATATATATATATATATATATATATATATATATATATATATATATAGAGAGAGAGAGAGAGAGAGAGAGAGAGAGAGAGAGAGAGAGAACGCAAAGACACACATATATATACATACACGCAGACATACACCTGTGTGTATGTGTATGTGCGTGTGTGCGTGTCTTTGGCTGCTCTCTCTATCTCTCTCTCTCTCTCTCTCTCTCTCTCTCTCTGTATATATATACAGACACACACTGTTGTTTCCTGATTTTTAGTGCTGTTTCTAAAGTCTCTATTAATATATGCTAGAAATAGCAGCCAAGGGAACATTTACGTATATATATGTAAGGGCAGTGACACCTGCTGCAACAACCATCCAACCTCGTGGGACTTCATCCTCAGACGGGCCACAGACACTCCGATGTTGCGGAGGAGCTCGGCTGTAATGGGTCCAAGTAGGCCTGGGGTCTCGACAGCGGCTGGTGCGTAGAAGAGGCTCCAGGACAAACACCGGAATTTGCTTATTTTATGTTCATCTGCGAGACGGGCAGCGATGCTGGGGTTTGTGGATCTACCTCCTTCGAATGGGAAGAGGGTGATTCCCTCGGGGTGCTTGCCATCTCCGCGGCCTAGGCCTGCTCGCTCCTGTTGAGATGGAAAGTCAGCTGCGTCTAGGCTTCTTCTCATTATGTCGTTGAGAGCATTTATGTGGCTCACACACGCGGAGGCCAAGGCGTTGGGCTACTCCGATGCGAGTTCACACATCATCAAGAATTTATTTGAATTGAAAGGTCACTAAACTAATATAGGAGTGTGATTTAAAAATAAGGTAAACAGAAATAGTTACACCGGTAACATAATTACTGTTACACCGGTAGTTCACTAACAAATCATTTCACGTTCGTCTCTAACAGGTAATGTTTTAATTTGCTCTCCATGTTTGGGAGTAACTGTAGTTTGGCTTGCTAGGGGTCATACATCTTCATACACACACACATACTATATATATATACATATGCATATATATAATTATATGTAAAGTCAGCTCCGTATTTAGTACAAATGAGGCCTGTTCTAGTTATGAGGCCCCTTTCTTGGGCTCAGTAGGATGTAGGCTTGTTAAAATAATTCTTTTGGTAGGAAGATGGGCCCTTCTGTGTAGATTCCTTCCTTAATATTTCAGATAGGAGGGACCGTTTCTGTTGTCTTCCTTTAGTTGTTCATTCCTTATTTTCAGTAATGTCCTTTCCGACCATAATTATGTCGGCGACGTAAGCATAAGTCTAATTTATTCTTTAATGAAGGGTAGATCCTTCGATAGTGGAGGCCCGTGGTCTTACGATCGTATGTGTATTCGATTCCTGGACTGTGTTGTTAGTTGTTTTACTTGAGCAAAAACTTCATTTCACATAGGTGGGGGGTTAACCCTGCGATCGACTGACATCATGTCCAGGGGGAAGTCATGTACTCTCAGTCCCTTTACGCTACAGGAACTGGGACAGGCACCTGCTTGATAAGTCTCCAGGCTTGAGCTGACTTTACACTTTGGAAATCCTTAGATATTCTTCTTGGTGATATATTTGTTAGCTTTGACTTTAATTCATCTGTTTACACCACTAATAATTCATAGATAGAAAAACGTTTGTGGCTTTAGTACACCTTTAGGCTTTAATTTCAATTACTGACTACGTCTAACGAAGTAATAACTGGAGCGACTAAACCAGGGTTTCCTAACCTGGTGATATCAACCACCGGTGGCTGATTTCAACTTGGTCGCTTCGGCCACAAACCCGGGTACCGCGGCCCACGAAGGAAAGGAAGATAAACAAATATCAGAGGATTGTCCGGCTTCTTCCACTTGGCACCTGTAGCCACCATGACGTATAAATATATATATATATATATATATATATACATATCTATCTATCTATCTATATATATATCATCATTTTCATTTTACGTCTGCTTTTCCCTGTTTGCAAGGGTGGGACATATATATATATATATATCATCCTCATTATACATCCACTTTTCCCTGCTTATAAGGGTGGGACAGATCCTCTTCAGCGCAGCATCTCTCCTTCACCATCTCCTCTGAGCTTCAACGATCTGAGGTCAGCTCTCACTACCTCTGCCCATATCTTCCTTGGTCTTCCTCTACTGCATATTCCTCCCACTGGGATTACTTGGCACTTCTTCACCCTGCGGTAATCCTGCATACACATCGCATGGCCATATCAACGCAGTCTTTTCTCCCGCACATTGCAGTTTATCCTTCTTATAGAGTATCACTCTCAACTCGTCCATACTTGGTCTTTCACTCACATTGACATTGCACATCCAATGGAGCATGCTTGCTTCATTTCTCTTCAGCCTTTGCATATCCTCTGCAGTTGCTGCCCATGTCTCACTACCATGCAACATTGCAACATTGTGCATCTCACACAGGCATCAAACAACCAACCTTTTGTATGCAGGGAGAAACCCTTCTTTGTCACCAGAGGAAGCAGCTCCCTAAACGTCTTCCAGCCTGTCCTTATTCTAGATACTATGGCCTCGGAAACCCCCCCCCCCCTCTCCCATACTAATCTGATCACCTAGGTACTGAAGCTATCTACCACTTTTATAGAACCTACTTGCATTTGAAAAATGTGTCTCAATGCGACTTCTACTGTCAAATTTCCCTGTACATCTACTGCATACGTAGTTTTCCCTACCTGTTAGTTTGCCTGCTATCCCACTACATCTCGTGTGTACCCAAGATCTGCATTGTGTACATTTTATAGAATGTATGCCAATTCCTTTTCTGCATATCGAACATGACCATCAGAGTTTTGTCCTTTTTTCTACTTATCAACACTTTTGTTTTAGCTAGCTTCACTCTCAGTCCTCTTAAGTCCAACTGCTGTTTCCATAGCCAGAATTTATTCTCTAGCTCCTCTACTGATTCTGCTATAAAAACCAGATTGTCAGTATAGAGAAGTTCCAATGGGCAGCTAGTCTTAAACTCTTCTGTTATGGCTTGGAGGACTATAATGAACAAGAGCGGGCTGAGGACCGAACTCTGATGGACTCCTCCTTGTATCTGGAATTCCTCACTAAACTCCATTCCTACCCTCACTTTACAGACAGCACCTCTGTACAAAGCTTGCACTGTCCTCACAAGCCATTCCTCAACACCTAGTTTCCTTAGGGATCACCAGATGACAGATTGGGGTACACTATCAAAGGCTTTCTCTAGGTCAACAAAAGCTAAGTATAATGGCTTATTCTTCTCAAAGAACCTCTCTTGTAGTTGTCTCACTAAGAAGAGGGCATCAGTTGTACTTTTCCCAGGCACAAAACCAAACTGCATCTCATCTAGTTTGACTCTTTCTCTAATTAGTTGCTCTAATATCCTTTCTGCCACTTTCATAACCTGATCCATCAGTTTTCTGCCTCTATAATTGATCCGCTCCAGAGCATCCCCTTTACCTTTGTAGCAATTTATGAGAATACTGCTGCACCAGTCTTTGGGTATGACTCCGCCATATATAGCTTGATTGATTATGCTTGCAACCAGTTTAGTACCTACTTCTCCTCATGCCTTCAGCATCTCAGCAACTATCCCTGATGGTCCAGCTGCCTTACCATTTTTCCTTTCTTTAATTGCCTCTTTGACCCTATAGTCATCAATCTCAATAGCTGGTCCCTCTGTTGGGTCAAATGTGGGTAGTTTCTCTCTCTCCCATTCATTCTCCACATTCATCAGCCTCTCATAATGGCATTTCCAGGCCTCCTTTTTCTGATCATTATTGACACTGCGTACACCAGCATCATTCCGGACACATTTATCTCCAACAACATCCCGATTTATACTGACACACTGGCTTGCAATGCGGAACACCGCACGTCTTTGATCTTCCCGTCACAGAACATTGGCAACCCTCCTATTCTCAGCCTCCCTGCGTGCTAAGTACACCTGACGTCTAGCTTCTTTCTTAGCGGCTGTGCATCGGTCTCTACTCCCACCATTTATTCAAGTGTTCCATGCTAGTCTTTTGTCTCTAATGGCCTTATCTACCGTGTTGTCCCACCACCAGGTCACTCTCTGTCTGGTCGGAGCTCTGCTCCAGCCACAAGTGTCTTCAGCAGCCTGCAGTAAGTTGTCACATAAGAAATTCCAGTTATCTATGTCATACGATTCTAAAACAGCTTCTTTCTCGTCATACACATCTTGAAGGGCTTAACCCCTTAGCATTTAAACCAGCTGTAACCGGCCAGAATTCTCTCACCTCTTTCTGTTCAAACCAGCCCTAATTAACCACTCATACTGATGTTAAAGTATTGTTCTGAAAATAAATAATATCGAAATCTCATAGATTCGATATTATGTGAGATAAAGCCTTTACTGTGAAAATACAATAGTATATATAGAGTAATGTGAACATCGCCCTCTTTCACTAAACAATGAAACTATATAAAAAGACTAGGAGATAACTCGTGTGGCGCTATAGAGAGGAGTGTAAGATTCGAACTAACTGAGCTACGGAATTAAAAGGAAAATCGCGCTTAAAATAAAGTTTATAAACACAAACCAAATTTTATGTGACTCCATTTTGTTTGTTATTGTTTCTTTCACTGTTTTACTTATTTCTTATTTCTTATTAAATTACACTTAATTAATTCCATTAAATATTTATTCTTGCTCATATTAAATTACTGTATCTTTATTCATGTCATTGTTGCAACTTTTATTTCTACATCTTTCATTTATACCGACTGTTACACCGGTCGTATAATTATTTTATAACACCGCTATATTACCTACATGAAAGAGGTAAATATTTATTTCTCTTGTCTTCTTAAATGTATAGAACATGTTTCTTATATATATTCTTAACATAGCTAGGACCGTATATTATTTACTAGTCTCTACTCCTAGGACTTTGCTGGTCTCATGTCCCCTCCATCAACACACGCTCGGTAGAAAGCTGGTCTTCGGAGGTAAAGTGGCCCCGATTACAGGTCTAGTATTGAAGCCTTTCGGCTTGAGCCTTGCTGATGTCGACAGAGTTCCTGTGGTAGTTTTGGTAGCACAGGTGACATTTTATTGTGTTTAGGTACCGGCTAGTGCGGACACAGAGAGCACAACCAGGTGGTGAGCTGGCAACGACCAAGTGTAGAGGGCCAGCTTTGAAATTCGAGCGACGGAGTGAACTACTAAAAGAGGCAGGGTAAGCACCCTTTTGTTCTAAAGGTGGGACTAGAACGGAGGTTGGGTGGTGCTGGGGGTGGGCTAACAGCTAACAGTTGTAGGAGTGGTGGGGGTTTGGTAGGATTAATTTTTACATCTGTCTGTGAACTCTTGAAAAAGCAACATACAATTGTCCAGGGTTAAATACTTGCTCAGGGAGGAACAGACCCACTTTATCATGTATTTGACCATGGTTCTTGTTGATTGTCATGGCATATGACAGTCTTAATGGAAACTGGGGTCTTTCCAAAGTAAAAGGGATGTTGGCACCACTGGGAGCTAACTTCAGTCTTGGGATCAAAACACACCTGCCCATCAAAGGACCATAGATATGAGAAGCTTTGATAAAATGTTTATGCAGTTCCACTACTTCTAATCTTGTGCCATTACATAATCTGTTCTGGATTGAAATATTCCATAGAAGCATTTTTATTGATCCTGCTTTTAATTGGAGTTTGTGAGGCGGCATCCCAGAAGGTGTAAGCAAGTTCAGAAGTTCATTTAGCTTGAACCAGGCAGCAAGGGTAGTGTCTCGGTGTCCCTGTATTTCTACTGCAACCTGAGCATTGCCTCTTTGAAAGTAAACTCTGTTTGTTCTCCAGGTGTGTGTCTAGTTTGTATACTGTATGTGATGTACCATGAAGCTTAAATTCCGAGAGACCCGACACTGCTTCTGGCTGAGACACATACCTGCAACAAAGATAGGTTCTTATTTCATCATGGTTGTGTTGGTTCTGAGCCTTATTAGGTAATGCATTATTCGTTACTTCTATAGTTGTACAATCATGCCCCATGTAACATATTTAAAGAGGTACTTGACACTTTTTACAGAAGTGCAAGCTTCAACATTAATATGTGCACAATATTTCTTAAGCAAAAAGGCATTAAATGGCACAACCTTCCTGTTATCTACTGAATGTCATCCAATTTACACTGCAGTTCCTGTACTCTGGGTATCCATTTAGGTTCAATAATGTTTCCCTTCTGTAGGTTTATGGATAGTTCTTTTGGAAAAATCCATTTTGTATAAATGGGGAAAAAGGGTTTCCAGAACCACATGACCCGTGGATCATAAACTTTTAATCCTGCTCATGTAGTACTGGATCATCTTCCAATGCAGGTATTTCTGCTGACACGATTCTGTCAATGTCTTCTCACTTTCTTATCTTGTCTTCATTTCTTAAGGCTCAGTGTTATCATCTGTTTAGATAATTCATTAAACCATTATACTCATCCACTCACAATTGGGCTTGATTGTTCCTCAAATATTGAAGCCTGCATCCCTCTACTTTCATATAAGCATCCACTAAATACTGCTAAAATAATTTACCTGCCCTATATATCGCACTAAATCCTCCTCTATATGCTATACAGTATATGTAATACTCCTGCATTGTCAGTCTATTGCAAACACAGGTCCTGCATTCCTCTCCATGTCACTATGCCACCAAAATTCACCATTATGGGTCGGTCATGAATTATGTGGTATTTTCTGAGGAGGATGGTCTTTAGGAAAGATGATAATATCTCTTTGTACAGGTGGTGTGCCCTCAATCCCCCACAAAACAACAGCTATCATTACTAGTTGGTAAATTATCGCAGCTCATATCTGATCCTCTTTTAAATCTTAATTCACAGTTCTGTACACGACAATTTCCTCTTCTTGCACTTTGCTGTTTGATGCCATGCATTGTATTGAACACTTCGACATATGGATTACATTCATGCAACACCTCTCTTATCATAGTCATTTTTTGTGGTGAGCAGTCATTATTTGTTGGCACTAGGGCAGTGGATTGGCAGTATCGGTAGAGCGTCAGACACCATGCTTTGCAGCATAGGGTTATGGCCCATTACGTTCTGGGTCCAAATCCCTCCAAGGTTGACTTTGTTTTCATCCTTATGAGGTCCATAAATAAAGTACCAGTAATACACTGGAGTAATTGCTGACCTTGTGCCAGAAACAATTATTTGGTGGTACTTCCAATCTGTGCTACACAGCTTCATTCCCATCAATAATATATAACTGGCCATATTGTGGTGTATTTTCTGCAGGTTACAGAGGTGGGGGTGTAGTGATATGTTTGACCCTGAATATGAAAGCTATACGGGCCTCTGCCGGGTGGTAAGGCAAGTTTAACACGAAATGAAGTGAAATAAATGTAGTTTTAATTGCAGATGTTTCTGTGAAATCAACTGCTTCCTGGCCTCTTTCAAAGAGATTTCTCAGTCTCTCAGGGTATATTTGTAATGGAGGCATCACAACCTTTCCTTTATTACAACAGTTACAATTTTCATTTCTAAATTTCAAAGCTCCACAGTGATCACACGAAACATTCATATCACTAATATGAAATTCTTCTACATTTCCATTAATATTAATTGTTGGCCAATTTCTCTTACGACGCTCATTATCCATTCTTCTCTGTCTGAATGTTTTCCATTCTGTTGTTTATTATGTAATTAAATAGCTCTGTACAATACAGAGAGCGCTCTTCTTTTCTTTACCTTTTCTATGGAAATACAAGAACAAATATATATATATATATGTATATAAATAAACAAGACTGTTATTTCTCCAACCTGTCTATTTACCTTCGATAACTAAATATAAATACACCTATACCATACATACATATACAATATTTGTTTTTGATGCCGTGGTATAGCAGAGATAAGCAAGAAGAGAAAAGAAAATGAAAAGGAGAAAAAAAAGAAGTAAGAAGTCGGGGGAGGGACAGACACTTCACCCCAGTCTAAGTGGTCCCTCAGCCGCAACTCGTGGAAGAAATGTAAAAGCGTTACCTCGGAGCAAGGCCAGAGACACCTGCTACAATAGTCGCCCTTCCTCACGAGGCTCCTGCCGTCTTTCCTCCCGACTTTATGGAGGAAATCAGCAGTACGGGGACCAAGTATGGCAGAGGTCTCAATGGAGTGGAAGAAGTGAGTCAGGCCTCGGTACTATCTTACTCTCCTCTGCATTGCGGGGTGTGGAGCCCAGGTTTGTGGCTGTAGCTATATTTGAACTTTTATATGAAATTTCAGTTTTATATTTTTCACATCTTAAAACTTAATCTTAGTCTTTTGCAGCTCATCTTGTTTCATCTCGCAGCACATGATTTGGGAACCACTGCTCTAGAGATAGAAAAAGTATATTTTATGCAGGGTTTCCCTGAGACATAAAAACTATTTCAAGAGATCGACATGGGTAGAAAGATTGAGAAATGCTGCACAATGTTCTTTGGGTTTTGTTCACCTTTAAATAATCATGTATAAAATATCGGGTGTGCAAGATTTCATGAAAAGGTATAACATTATTTATGCTGATCTTGCAGGGACTAGCTCCAATTGAGAGTTGTACCAATTCCCACTAAACTCGAAACTCCTGGACAATATATACATATCTTTATAAGTTCCTGTGTATTGTGTCGCTGTATAATGAAACATAAATATATACCATGCATGTCAGTCAGATTTGAACTCACTATATTTGGCGTTTTATAGATATAATTTGTTTGTTAAAAGAATTGATTAAATAATAACTAAATAAAATTAATTCTACAATCCTGGATAGGGAATGAACTTATAACTTCATAATAGAAACCATCTATTCGAGCAGTATTGCCACCAGGTTACTTACAGAACTTCATTCAAATATAAAGTATAAAATATATGTCAGACAGTGAGTTCGAATCTAACTGATTAGTTGCCAACCGGTAGGTGATATCGACTAGGTTGGGAAAACTTGGTTAAGTAGCTCCAGTTATTGCTACGTTAGACATATTCAAGACTTATCGAGACCGAATGGAAGAAAGGTAAAGTTGAAATCAGAGTAAAGAACTGGAAAAATACTGCAAAGAATTCTATCGGATGTTCTAACAATTCTACCAAATTACCTTATGTATATAAATTTATATCTGGAGATAAGAAGAAAACTGAAAGAAAGAAAAAAAAAAAAAAAATGAAACTTTATATGTAACCCAGGATTGAAACCGAAACCAGGACCTCCACCATCTCTGGTATCACCCACCAGACCACCATGAAAGATACAAAAATCTGCTTTTTTAATATTTATAAGCCTACTTTCAATATTAAAGTAATTAACATGTGGTGTTGTTCATGCCTTTCTCTATGTTATTGGTAAAAAATAAAGTATTTAAACCTCAAATTTTGTTATTCAAATATGCTTGCTTATGTAATTATTAATGTCGCAGAATACACACGCATATATAGATGTGAAAATATTCAGGACCCCAACGGCTGTGCTATTGCCGTTTCGACATCTATATATATATCTTTTAGTCCTAGGCTCTTTCAGCGCAGAAAGAATTCTCCAATGATTACAACCAGCTAATGGTGCCCAGTGGAAGCACTTTAGTCTAATTATAACCCCAACGATCACGACTAGCGGCGGCTTTTTCAAGTCTGAGGTTGACTGCCAGATATATATATATATATATTGTTATACTTTGCTAGAATCCCGGAGAACAACAGAAAGATGCTGAGTTCAGAGTATAAAAAACAATAGAAAGAAGGGCATAAATAAATATATATCAGTGGTTTAAAACCTTCTCTGCACCATGTCCCACCACGACATTTAAAATATGTTTATATCCCCCTTTAATATAAAAACAATCCGAGTCTTGTAAAAGTGTTATTACTGTAATATAAAGTAGAAACTGTTTATTTAAACAAAGCTGCGATGCAGCGATCATCAAAGCAAACCCCAAAATGTCAACAAACTTCTCGCAGGTGCTGCCAGATACACGATAACGTGTATACGAAGTGTAACAGGGAGTTGGGTCGTATTATATCTCTTTCAAATTGACCCCTATTATATTCAAATTATCCCCTGTGGGGCGTGCACCCCACGTTGAGAATCCCTCATAAATAAATATATGTGAGTGTGTTGCTATGACTGCTATTTCTAGCAGGTTTATTGCAGTCCTGTAGACGCACACCAAAAACCGGAAGTGGCAGCCATTAAAAAACTTTGGCTTAAAATCAGGCAAAAGTTTTTTAACAATTTGCCAAGAAAGATAACTCTTGTCTTACTTAATCGCAAAAATCGAGGCAAAAATTTTGCGGGTGTGCAGTTTGTTTGGTGTATTTGACTGCTTTTTCTAACATATATGGAAACTTTAGAAATAGCAGCGAAACACGGAAAACATAAGAAAGAAGGACACACACGTATATATATATATATTTAATTATGTATCTGTATATATATATATATACATATATATATGCACAGATATATATACATTTAAATATTTATATATATATACACGCGCGCACACACACCTATACGTAGATATGGGTGTGTGTATAGCTGGTATATATATATATATATATATATATGTATGGGTGAGTGTATAGCTGGTATATATATATATATATATATATATATATATATATATATATATATATATATATATGTATATATATATAGGTGTGTGTCCTTCTTTCTGCTGTCTTCCGTTTTTCGCTGCTATTTCTAAAGTGTCCATACATGCTAGAATTAGCAGTCAAATACACCAAACAAACTGCACACCCGCAAAATTTTTGCCTCGATTTTTGCGATTAAGTAAGACAAGAGTTATCTTTCTTGGCAAATTGTTAAAAAACTTTTGCCTGATTTTAAGCCAAACTTTTTTAATGGCTGCCACTTCCGGTTTTTGTTGCGCGTCTACAGGACTGCAGTAAACCTGCTAGAAATAGCAGTCATGCAACACACTCACATATATTTATTTATGAGGGATTCTCAACGTGGGGTGCACGCCCCACAGGGGATAATTTGAATATAATAGGGGTCAACTTGAAAGTGATATAATACGACCAAGCTTCCAGATACACTTCGTATACACATGTTATCGTGTATCTGGCAGCACCTACGAGAAGTTTGTTTTGATCATCGCTGCATCGCAGCTTTGTTTAAATAAGGGGTTTCTACTTTATATTACAGTAATAAATGTTTTACTTCGTCTACACATGTTATCGTGTATCCGGCAGCACCTATGGGCTGTTTGTTTACCGTTTGGTGTTTAATTTGATTATCGCTTCATAGCAGGTTTGTTTAATTAAAGGTTGCGAGGGGGATCACTGATATAAATATATATATATATATAGAGAGAGAGAGAGAACGCAAAGACACACACATATATATACATACACCTGTGTGTATGTGTATGTGCGTGTCTTTGGTTGCTCTCTCTATATATATATCTCTCTCTCTCTCTCTTTCTCTCTGTGTATATATATACAGACACACACTGTTGTTTCCTAATTTTTAGTGCTGTCTCTAAAGTGTCTATTAATATATGCTAGAAATAGCAGTCAAGGGAACATTTACGTATATATATGTAAGGGCAGTGACACCTGCTGCAACAACCATCCAACCTCGTGGGACTCCATCCTCAGACGGGCCACAGACACTCCAATGTTGCGGAGGAGCTCGGCTGTAATGGGTCCAAGTTGACCTGGGGTCTCGACGGCGGCTGGTGCGTATAGAAGAGGCTCCAGGACAAACACCGGAATTTGTTTATTTTATGTTCATCTGCGAGACGGGCAGCGATGCTGGGATTTGTGGATCTACCTCCTTCGAATGGGAAGAGGGTGATTCCCTCGGGGTGCTTGCCATCTCCGCGGCCTAGGCCTGCTGGCTCCTGTTGAGATGGAAAGTCAGCTGCGTCTAGGCTTCTTCTCATTATGTCGTTGAGAGCATTTATGTGGCTCACACACGCGGAGGCCAAGGCGTTGGGCTACTCCGATGCGAGTTCACTCATCATCAAGAATTTATTTGAATTGAAAGGTCACTAAACTAATATAGGAGTGTGATTTAAAAATAAGGTAAACAGAAATAGTTACACCGGTAACATAATTACTGTTACACCGGTAGTTCACTAACAAATCATTTCACGTTCGTCTCTAACAGGTAATATTTTAATTTGCTCTCCATGTTTGGGAGTAACTGTAGTTTGGCTTGCTAGGGGTCATACATCTTCATACACATACACACATACATATATACATATGCATATATATAATTATATGTAAATTCAGCTCCGTATTTAGGAAATGAGGCCTGTTCTAGTTACGAGGCCCCTTTCTTGGGCTCAGTAGGATGTAGGCTTGTTAAAATAATTCTTTCGGTAGGAAGATGGGCCCTTCTGTGTAGATTCCTTCCTTAATATTTCAGATAGGAGGGACCGTTTCTGTTGTCTTCCTTTAGTTGTTCATTCCTTATTTTCAGTAATGTCCTTTCCGACCATAATTATGTCGGCGACGTAAGCATAAGTCTAATTTATTCTTTAATGAAGGGTAGATCCTTCGATAGTGGAGGCCCGTGGTCTTACGATCATATGTGTATTCGATTCCTGGACTGTGTTGTTAGTTGTTTTACTTGAGCAAAAACTTCATTTCACATAGGTGGGGGGTTAACCCTGCGATCGACTGACATCATGTCCAGGGGGAAGTCATGTACTCTCAGTCTCTTTACGCTACAGGAACTGGGACAGGCACCTGCTTGAGCTGACTTTACACTTTGGAAATCCTTAGATATTCTTCTTGGTGATATATTTGTTAGCTTTGACTTTAATTCATCTGTTTACACCACTAATAATTCATAGATAGAAAAACGTTTGTGGCTTTAGTACACCTTTAAGCTTTAATTTCAATTACTGACTATGTCTAACGAAGTAATAACTGGAGCGACTAAACCAGGGTTTCCTAACCTGGTGATATCCACCACCGGTGGCTGATTTCAACTTGGTCTCTTCGGCCACAAACCCAGGTACCGCGGCCCACGAAGGAAAGGAAGATAAACAAATATCAGAGGATTGTCCGGCTTCTTCCACTTGGCACCTGTAGCCACCATCACGTATAAGTATAAATATATATATATATATATATATACATATCTATCTATCTATCTATATATATATCATCATTTTCATTTTACATCTGCTTTTCCCTGTTTGCAAGGGTGGGACATATATATATATATATATCATCCTCATTATACATCCACTTTTCCCTGCTTATAAGGGTGGGACAGATCCTCTTCAGCGCAGCATCTCTCCTTCACCATCTCCTCTGAGCTTCAACGATCTGAGGTCAGCTCTCACTACCTCTGCCCATATCTTCCTTGGTCTTCCTCTACTGCATATTCCTCCCACTGGGATTACTTGGCACTTCTTCACCCTGCGGTAATCCTGCATACGCATCGCATGGCCATACCAACGCAGTCTTTTCTCCCGCACACTGCAGTTTATCCTTCTTATAGAGTTTCACTTTCAACTCGTCCATACTTGGTCTTTCACGCACATTGACATTGCACATCCAATGGAGCATGCTTGCTTCATTTCTCTTCAGCCTTCGCATATCCTCTGCAGTTGCTGCCCATGTCTCACTACCATGCAACATTGTGCATCTCACACAGGGTTAAATACTTGCTCAGAGAGGAACAGACCCACTTTATCATGTATTTGACCATGGTTCTTGTTGATTGTCATGGCATATGACAGTCTTAATGGAAACTGGGGTCTTTCCAAAGTAAAAAGGATGTTGGCACCACTGGGAGCTAACTTCAGTCTTGGGATCAAAACACACCTGCCCATCAAAGGACCATAGATATGAGAAGCTTCGATAAAATGTTTATGCAGTTCCACTACTTCTAATCTTGTGCCATTACATAATCTGTTCTGGATTGAAATATTCCATAGAAGCATTATTATTGATCCTGCTTTTAATTGGAGTTTGTGAGGCGGCATCCCAGAAGGTGTAAGCAAGTTCAGAAGTTCATTTAGCTTGAACCAGGCAGCAAGGGTAGTGTCTCGGTGTCCCTGTATTTCTACTGCAACCTGAGCATTGCCTCTTTGAAAGTAAACTCTGTTTGTTCTCCAGCTGTGTGTCTAGTTTGTATACTGTATGTGATGTACCATGAAGCTTAAATTCCGAGAGACACGACACTGCTTCTGGCTGAGACACATACCTGCAACAAAGATAGGTTCTTATTTCATCATGGTTGTGTTGGTTCTGAGCCTTATTAGGTAATGCATTATTCGTTACTTCTATAGTTGTACAATCATGCCCCATGTAACATATTTAAAGAGGTACTTGACACTTTTTACAGAAGGGCAAGCTTCAACATTAATATGTGCACAATATTTCTTAAGCAAAAAGGCATTAAATGGCACAACCTTCCTGTTATCTACTGAATGTCATCCAATTTACACTGCAGTTCCTGTACTCTGGGTATCCATTTAGGTTCAATAATGTTTCCCTTCTGTAGGTTTATGGATAGTTCTTTTGGAAA
Source organism: Eledone cirrhosa (assembly GCA_964016885.1). Lineage (NCBI taxonomy): Eukaryota > Metazoa > Mollusca > Cephalopoda > Octopoda > Eledonidae > Eledone > Eledone cirrhosa. The sequence goes on from OZ024762.1 coordinate 17,536,508, forward strand.
AATCCATTTTGTATAAATGGGGAAAAAGGGTTTCCAGAACCACATGGCCCGTGGATCATAAACTTTTAAACCTGCTCATGTAGTACTGGATCATCTTCCAATGCAGGTATTTCTGCTGACACGATTCTGTCAATGTCTTCTCTGTTTCTTATCTTGCCTTCATTTCTTAAGGCTCAGTGTTATCATCTGTTTAGATAATTCATTAAACCATTATACTCATCCACTCACAATTGGGCTTGATTGTTCCTCAAATATTGAAGCCTGCATCCCTCTACTTTCATATAGGCATCCACTAAATACTGCTAAAATAATTTACCTGCCCTATATATCGCACTAAATCCTCCTCTATATGCTATACAGTATATGTAATACTCCTGCATTGTCAGTCTATTGCAAACACAGGTCCTGCATTCCTCTCCATGTCACTATGCCACCAAAATTCACCATTATGGGTCGGTCATGAATTATGTGGTATTTTCTGAGGAGGATGGTCTTTAGGAAAGATGATAATATCTCTTTGTACAGGTGGTGTGCCTTCAATCCCCCACAAAACAACAGCTATCATTACTAGTTGGTAAATTATCGCAGCTCATATCTGATCCTCTTTTAAATCTTAATTCACAGTTCTGTACACAACAATTTCCTCTTCTTGCACTTTGCTGTTTGATGCCATGCATTGTATTGTACACTTCGACATATGGATTACATTCATGCAACACCTCTCTTATCATAGTCATTTTTTGTGGTGAGCAGTCATTATTTGTTGGCACTAGGGCAGTGGATTGGCAGTATCGGTAGAGCGTCAGACACCATGCTTTGCAGCATAGGGTTATGGCCCATTACGTTCTGGGTCCAAATCCCTCCAAGGTTGACTTTGTTTTCATCCTTATGAGGTCGATAAATAAAGTACCAGTAATACACTGGAGTAATTGCTGACCTTGTGCCAGAAACAATTATTTGGTGGTACTTCCAATCTGTGCTACACAGCTTCATTCCCATCAATAATATATAACTGGCCATATTGTGGTGTATTTTCTGCAGGTTACAGAGGTGGGGGTGTAGTGATATGTTTGACCCTGAATATGAAAGCTATACGGGCCTCTGCCGGGTGGTAAGGCAAGTTTAACACGAAATGAAGTGAAATAAATGTAGTTTTAATTGCAGATGTTTCTGTGAAATCAACTGCTTCCTGGCCTCTTTCAAAGAGATTTCTCAGTCTCTCAGGGTATATTTGTAATGGAGGCATCACAACCTTTCCTTTATTACAACAGTTACAATTTTCATTTCTAAATTTCAAAGCTCCACAGTGATCACACGAAACATTCATATCACTAATATGAAATTCTTCTACATTTCCATTAATATTAATTGTTGGCCAATTTCTCTTACGACGCTCATTATCCATTCTTCTCTGTCTGAATGTTTTCCATTCTGTTGTTTATTATGTAATTAAATAGCTCTGTACAATACAGAGAGCGCTCTTCTTTTCTTTACCTTTTCTATGGAAATACAAGAACAAATATATATATATATATGTATATAAATAAACAAGACTGTTATTTCTCCAACCTGTCTATTTACCTTCGATAACTAAATATAAATACACCTATACCATACATACATATACAATATTTGTTTTTGATGCCGTGGTATAGCAGAGATAAGCAAGAAGAGAAAAGAAAATGAAAAGGAGAAAAAAAAAGAACTAAGAAGTCGGGGGAGGGACAGACACTTCACCCCAGTCTAAGTGGTCCCTCAGCCGCAACTCGTGGAAGAAATGTAAAAGCGTTACCTCGGAGCAAGGCCAGAGACACCTGCTACAATAGTCGCCCTTCCTCACGAGGCTCCTGCCGTCTTTCCTCCCGACTTTATGGAGGAAATCAGCAGTACGGGGACCAAGTATGGCAGAGGTCTCAATGGAGTGGAAGAAGTGAGTCAGGCCTCGGTACTATCTTACTCTCCTCTGCATTGCGGGGTGTGGAGCCTAGGTTTGTGGCTGTAGCTATATTTGAACTTTTATATGAAATTTCAGTTTTATATTTTTCACATCTTAAAACTTAATCTTAGTCTTTTGCAGCTCATCTTGTTTCATCTCGCAGCACACGATTTGGGAACCACTGCTCTAGAGATAGAAAAAGTATATTTTATGCAGGGTTTCCCTGAGACATAAAAACTATTTCAAGAGATCGACATGGGTAGAAAGGTTGAGAAATGCTGCACAATGTTCTTTGGGTTTTGTTCACCTTTAAATAATCATGTATAAAATATCGGGTGTGCAAGATTTCATGAAAAGGTATAACATTATTTATGCTGATCTTGCAGGGACTAGCTCCAATTGAGAGTTGTACCAATTCCCACTAAACTCGAAACTCCTGGACAATATATACATATCTTTATAAGTTCCTGTGTATTGTGTCGCTGTATAATGAAACATAAATATATACCATGCATGTCAGTCAGATTTGAACTCACTATATTTGGCGTTTTATAGATATAATTTGTTTGTGAAAAGAATTGATTAAATAATAACTAAATAAAATTAATTCTACAATCCTGGATAGGGAATGAACTTATAACTTCATAATAGAAACCATCTATTCGAGCAGTATTGCCACCAGGTTACTTACAGAACTTCATTCAAATATAAAGTATAAAATATATGTCAGACAGTGAGTTCGAATCTAACTGATTAGTTGCCAACAGTTTAAATCGCCAACCGGTAGGTGATATCGACTAGGTTGGGAAAACTTGGTTAAGTAGCTCCAGTTATTGCTACGTTAGACATATTCAAGACTTATCGAGACCGAATGGAAGAAAGGTAAAGTTGAAATCAGAGTAAAGAACTGGAAAAATACTGCAAAGAATTCTATCGGATGTTCTAACAATTCTACCAAATTACCTTATGTATATATATTTATATCTGGAGATAAGAAGAAAACTGAAAGAAAGAAGAAAAAAAAAAAAATGAAACTTTATATGTAACCCAGGATTGAAACCGAAACCAGGACCTCCACCATCTCTGGTATCACCCACCAGACCACCATGAAAGATACAAAAATCTGCTTTTTTAATATTTATAAGCCTACTTTCAATATTAAAGTAATTAACATGTGGTGTTGTTCATGCCTTTCTCTATGTTATTGGTAAAAAATAAAGTATTTAAACCTCAAATTTTGTTATTCAAATATGCTTGCTTATGTAATTATTAATGTCGCAGAATACACACGCATATATAGATGTGAAAATATTCAGGACCCCAACGGCTGTGCTATTGCCGTTTCGACATCTATATATATATCTTTTAGTCCTAGGCTCTTTCAGCGCAGAAAGAATTCTCCAATGATCACAACCAGCTAATGGTGCCCAGTGGAAGCACTTTAGTCTAATTATAACCCCAACGATCACGACTAGCGGCGGCTTTTTCGAGTCTGAGGTTGACTGCCAGATATATATATATATATATTGTTATACTTTGCTAGAATCCCGGAGAACAACAGAAAGATGCTGAGTTCAGAGTATAAAAAACAATAGAAAGAAGGGCATAAATAAATATATATCAGTGGTTTAAAATCTTCTCTGCACCATGTCCAACCACGACATTTTAAATATGTTTATGTCCACCCTTTAATATAAAAACAATCCGAGTCTTGTAAAAGTGTTATTACTGTAATATAAAGTAGAAACTGTTTATTTAAACAAAGCTGCGATGCAGCGATCATCAAAGCAAACCCCGAAATGTCAACAAACTTCTCGCAGGTGCTGCCAGATACACGATAACGTGTATACGAAGTGTAACAGGGAGTTGGGTCGTATTATATCACTTTCAAATTGACCCCTATTATATTCAAATTATCCCCTGTGGGGCGTGCACCCCACGTTGAGAATCCCTCATAAATAAATATATGTGAGTGTGTTGCTATGACTGCTATTTCTAGCAGGTTTATTGCAGTCCTGTAGACGCACACCAAAAACCGGAAGTGGCAGCCATTAAAAAACTTTGGCTTAAAATCAGGCAAAAGTTTTTTAACAATTTTCCAAGAAAGATAACTCTTGTCTTACTTAATCGCAAAAATCGAGGCAAAAATTTTGCGGGTGTGCAGTTTGTTTGGTGTATTTGACTGCTTTTTCTAGCATATATGGACACTTTAGAAATAGCAGCGAAACACGGAAAACATAAGAAAGAAGGACACACACGTATATATATATATATTTAATTATGTATCTGTATATATATATATATACATATATATATGCACAGATATATATACATTTAAATATTTATATATATATACACGCGCGCACACACACCTATACGTAGATATGGGTGTGTGTATAGCTGGTATATATATATATATATATATGTATGGGTGAGTGTATAGCTGGTATATATATATATATATATATATATATATATATATATATATATGTATATATATATAGGTGTGTGTCCTTCTTTCTGCTGTTTTCCGTTTTTCGCTGCTATTTCTAAAGTGTCCATACATGCTAGAATTAGCAGTCAAATACACCAAACAAACTGCACACCCGCAAAATTTTTGCCTCGATTTTTGCGATTAAGTAAGACAAGAGTTATCTTTCTTGGCAAATTGTTAAAAAACTTTTGCCTGATTTTAAGCCAAAGTTTTTTAATGGCTGCCACTTCCGGTTTTTGTTGTGCGTCTACAGGACTGCAGTAAACCTGCTAGAAATAGCAGTCATGCAACACACTCACATATATTTATTTATGAGGCATTCTCAACGTGGGGTGCACGCCCCACAGGGGATAATTTGAATATAATAGGGGTCAACTTGAAAGTGATATAATACGACCAAGCTTCCAGATACACTTCGTATACACATGTTATCGTGTATCTGGCAGCACCTACGAGAAGTTTGTTTTGATCATCGCTGCATCGCAGCTTTGTTTAAATAAGGGGTTTCTACTTTATATTACAGTAATAAATGTTTTACTTCGTCTACACATGTTATCGTGTATCCGGCAGCACCTATGGGCTGTTTGTTTACCGTTTGGTGTTTAATTTGATTATCGCTTCATAGCAGGTTTGTTTAATTAAAGGTTGCGAGGGGGATCACTGATATAAATATATATATATATATATATAGAGAGAGAGAGAGAGAGAGAGAGAACGCAAAGCCACACACATATATATACATACACGCAGACATACACCTGTGTGTATGTGTACGTGCGTGTCTTTGGCTGCTCTCTCTATATATATATCTCTCTCTCTCTCTTTTTCTCTCTGTGTATATATATATAGACACACACTGTTGTTTCCTGATTTTTAGTGCTGTTTCTAAAGTGTCTATTAATATATGCTAGAAATAGCAGTCAAGGGAACATTTACGTATATATATGTAAGGGCAGTGACACCTGCTGCAACAACCATCCAACCTCGTGGGACTCCATCCTCAGACGGGCCACAGACACTCCGATGTTGCGGAGGAGCTCGGCTGTAATGGGTCCAAGTTGACCTGGGGTCTCGACGGCGGCTGGTGCGTATAGAAGAGGCTCCAGGACAAACACCGGAATTTGTTTATTTTATGTTCATCTGCGAGACGGGCAGCGATGCTGGGGTTTGTGGATCTACCTCCTTCGAATGGGAAGAGGGTGATTCCCTCGGGGTGCTTGCCATCTCCGCGGCCTAGGCCTGCTGGCTCCTGTTGAGATGGAAAGTCAGCTGCGTCTAGGCTTCTTCTCATTATGTCGTTGAGAGCATTTATGTGGCTCACACACGCGGAGGCCAAGGCGTTGGGCTACTCCGATGCGAGTTCACTCATCATCAAGAATTTATTTGAATTGAAAGGTCACTAAACTAATATAGGAGTGTGATTTAAAAATAAGGTAAACAGAAATAGTTACACCGGTAACATAATTACTGTTACACCGGTAGTTCACTAACAAATCATTTCACGTTCGTCTCTAACAGGTAATATTTTAATTTGCTCTCCATGTTTGGGAGTAACTGTAGTTTGGCTTGCTAGGGGTCATACATCTTCATACACATACACACATACATATATACATATGCATATATATAATTATATGTAAATTCAGCTCCGTATTTAGGACAAATGAGGCCTGTTCTAGTTATGAGGCCCCTTTCTTGGGCTCAGTAGGATGTAGGCTTGTTAAAATAATTCTTTCGGTAGGAAGATGGGCCCTTCTGTGTAGATTCCTTCCTTAATATTTCAGATAGGAGGGACCGTTTCTGTTGTCTTCCTTTAGTTGTTCATTCCTTATTTTCAGTAATGTCCTTTCCGACCATAATTATGTCGGCGACGTAAGCATAAGTCTAATTTATTCTTTAATGAAGGGTAGATCCTTCGATAGTGGAGGCCCGTGGTCTTACGATCATATGTGTATTCGATTCCTGGACTGTGTTGTTAGTTGTTTTACTTGAGCAAAAACTTCATTTCACATAGGTGGGGGGTTAACCCTGCGATCGACTGACATCATGTCCAGGGGGAAGTCATGTACTCTCAGTCTCTTTACGCTACAGGAACTGGGACAGGCACCTGCTTGAGCTGACTTTACACTTTGGAAATCCTTAGATATTCTTCTTGGTGATATATTTGTTAGCTTTGACTTTAATTCATCTGTTGACACCACTAATAATTCATAGATAGAAAAACGTTTGTGGCTTTAGTACACCTTTAAGCTTTAATTTCAATTACTGACTATGTCTAACGAAGTAATAACTGGAGCGACTAAACCAGGGTTTCCTAACCTGGTGATATCAACCACCGGTGGCTGATTTCAACTTGGTCTCTTCGGCCACAAACCCGGGTACCGCGGCCCACGAAGGAAAGGAAGATAAACAAATATCAGAGGATTGTCCGGCTTCTTCCACTTGGCACCTGAAGCCACCATCACGTATAAGTATAAATATAAATATATATATATACATATCTATCTATCTATCTATCTATATATATATCATCATTTTCATTTTACATCTGCTTTTCCCTGTTTGAAAGGGTGGGACATATATATATATATATATATATATCATCCTCATTATACATCCACTTTTCCCTGCTTATAAGGGTGGGACAGATCCTCTTCAGCGCAGCATCTCTCCTTCACCATCTCCTCTGAGCTTCAACGATCTGAGGTCAGCTCTCACTAGCTCTGCCCATATCTTCCTTGGTCTTCCTCTACTGCATATTCCTCCCACTGGGATTACTTGGCACTTCTTCACCCTGCGGTAATCCTGCATACGCATCGCATGGCCATACCAACGCAGTCTTTTCTCCCGCACACTGCAGTTTATCCTTCTTATAGAGTTTCACTCTCAACTCGTCCATACTTGGTCTTTCACGCACATTGACATTGCACATCCAATGGAGCATGCTTGCTTCATTTCTCTTCAGCCTTCGCATATCCTCTGCAGTTGCTGCCCATGTCTCACTACCATGCAACATTGTGCATCTCACACAGGGTTAAATACTTGCTCAGAGAGGAACAGACCCACTTTATCATGTATTTGACCATGGTTCTTGTTGATTGTCATGGCATATGACAGTCTTAATGGAAACTGGGGTCTTTCCAAAGTAAAAGGGATGTTGGCACCACTGGGAGCTAACTTCAGTCTTGGGATCAAAACACACCTGCCCATCAAAGGACCATAGATATGAGAAGCTTCGATAAAATGTTTATGCAGTTCCACTACTTCTAATCTTGTGCCATTACATAATCTGTTCTGGATTGAAATATTCCATAGAAGCATTATTATTGATCCTGCTTTTAATTGGAGTTTGTGAGGCGGCATCCCAGAAGGTGTAAGCAAGTTCAGATGTTCATTTAGCTTGAACCAGGCAGCAAGGGTAGTGTCTCGGTGTCCCTGTATTTCTACTGCAACCTGAGCATTGCCTCTTTGAAAGTAAACTCTGTTTGTTCTCCAGGTGTGTGTCTAGTTTGTATACTGTATGTGATGTACCATGAAGCTTAAATTCCGAGAGACACGACACTGCTTCTGGCTGAGACACATACCTGCAACAAAGATAGGTTCTTATTTCATCATGGTTGTGTTGGTTCTGAGCCTTATTAGGTAATGCATTATTCGTTACTTCTATAGTTGTACAATCATGCCCCATGTAACATATTTAAAGAGGTACTTGACACTTTTTACAGAAGGGCAAGCTTCAACATTAATATGTGCACAATATTTCTTAAGCAAAAAGGCATTAAATGGCACAACCTTCCTGTTATCTACTGAATGTCATCCAATTTACACTGCAGTTCCTGTACTCTGGGTATCCATTTAGGTTCAATAATGTTTCCCTTCTGTAGGTTTATGGATAGTTCTTTTGGAAAAATCCATTTTGTATAAATGGGGAAAAAGGGTTTCCAGAACCACATGGCCCGTGGATCATAAACTTTTAAACCTGCTCATGTAGTACTGGATCATCTTCCAATGCAGGTATTTCTGCTGACACGATTCTGTCAATGTCTTCTCTGTTTCTTATCTTGCCTTCATTTCTTAAGGCTCAGTGTTATCATCTGTTTAGATAATTCATTAAACCATTATACTCATCCACTCACAATTGGGCTTGATTGTTCCTCAAATATTGAAGCCTGCATCCCTCTACTTTCATATAGGCATCCACTAAATACTGCTAAAATAATTTACCTGCCCTATATATCGCACTAAATCCTCCTCTATATGCTATACAGTATATGTAATACTCTGCATTGTCAGTCTATTGCAAACACAGGTCCTGCATTCCTCTCCATGTCACTATGCCACCAAAATTCACCATTATGGGTCGGTCATGAATTATGTGGTATTTTCTGAGGAGGATGGTCTTTAGGAAAGATGATAATATCTCTTTGTACAGGTGGTGTGCCCTCAATCCCCCACAAAACAACAGCTATCATTACTAGTTGGTAAATTATCGCAGCTCATATCTGATCCTCTTTTAAATCTTAATTCACAGTTCTGTACACAACAATTTCCTCTTCTTGCACTTTGCTGTTTGATGCCATGCATTGTATTGTACACTTCGACATATGGATTACATTCATGCAACACCTCTCTTATCATAGTCATTTTTTGTGGTGAGCAGTCATTATTTGTTGGCACTAGGGCAGTGGATTGGCAGTATCGGTAGAGCGTCAGACACCATGCTTTGCAGCATAGGGTTATGGCCCATTACGTTCTGGGTCCAAATCCCTCCAAGGTTGACTTTGTTTTCATCCTTATGAGGTCGATAAATAAAGTACCAGTAATACACTGGAGTAATTGCTGACCTTGTGCCAGAAACAATTATTTGGTGGTACTTCCAATCTGTGCTACACAGCTTCATTCCCATCAATAATATATAACTGGCCATATTGTGGTGTATTTTCTGCAGGTTACAGAGGTGGGGGTGTAGTGATATGTTTGACCCTGAATATGAAAGCTATACGGGCCTCTGCCAGGTGGTAAGGCAAGTTTAACACGAAATGAAGTGAAATAAATGTAGTTTTAATTGCAGATGTTTCTGTGAAATCAACTGCTTCCTGGCCTCTTTCAAAGAGATTTCTCAGTCTCTCAGGGTATATTTGCAATGGAGGCAACACAACCTTTCCTTTATTACAACAGTTACAATTTTCATTTCTAAATTTCAAAGCTCCACAGTGATCACAAGAAACATTCATATCACTAATATGAAATTCTTCTACATTTCCATTAATATTAATTGTTGGCCAATTTCTCTTACGACGCTCATTATCCATTCTTCTCTGTCTGAATGTTTTCCATTCTGTTGTTTATTATGTAATTAAATAGCTCTGTACAATACAGAGAGCACTCTTCTTTTCTTTACCTTTTCTATGGAAATACAAGAACAAACATATATATATATATATATATATGTATATAAATAAACAAGACTGTTATTTCTCCAACCAGTCTATTTACCTTCGATAACTAAATATCAATACACCTATACCATACATACATATACAATATTTGTTTTTGATGCCGTGGTATAGCAGAGATAAGCAAGAAGAGAAAAGAAAATGAAAAGGAGAAAAAAAAAGAAGTAAGAAGTCGGGGGAGGGACAGACACTTCACCCCAGTCTAAGTGGTCCCTCAGCCGCAACTCGTGGAAGAAACGTAAAAGCGTTACCTCGGAGCAAGCCCAGAGACACCTGCTACAATAGTCGCCCTTCCTCACGAGGCTCCTGCCGTCTTTCCTCCCGACTTTATGGAGGAAATCAGCAGTACGGGGACCAAGTATGGCAGAGGTCTCAATGGAGTGGAAGAGATGAGTCAGGCCTCGGTACTATCTTACTCTCCTCTGCATTGCGGGGTGTGGAGCCTAGGATTGTGGCTGTAGCTATATTTGAACTTTTATATGAAATTTCAGTTTTATATTTTTCACATCTTAAAACTTAATCTTAGTCTTTTGCAGCTCATCTTGTTTCATCTCGCAGCACACGATTTGGGAACCACTGCTCTAGAGATAGAAAAAGTATATTTTATGCAGGGTTTCCCTGAGACATAAAAACTATTTCAAGAGATCGACATGGGTAGAAAGGTTGAGAAATGCTGCACAATGTTCTTTGGGTTTTGTTCACCTTTAAATAATCATGTATAAAATATCGGGTGTGCAAGATTTCATGAAAAGGTATAACATTATTTATGCTGATCTTGCAGGGACTAGCTCCAATTGAGAGTTGTACCAATTCCCACTAAACTCGAAACTCCTGGACAATATATACATATCTTTATAAGTTCCTGTGTATTGTGTCGCTGTATAATGAAACATAAATATATACCATGCATGTCAGTCAGATTTGAACTCACTATATTTGGCGTTTTATAGATATAATTTGTTTGTTAAAAGAATTGATTAAATAATAACTAAATAAAATTAATTCTACAATCCTGGATAGGGAATGAACTTATAACTTCATAATAGAAACCATCTATTCGAGCAGTATTGCCACCAGGTTACTTACAGAACTTCATTCAAATATAAAGTATAAAATATATGTCAGACAGTGAGTTCGAATCTAACTGATTAGTTGCCAACCGGTAGGTGATATCGACTAGGTTGGGAAAACTTGGTTAAGTAGCTCCAGTTATTGCTACGTTAGACATATTCAAGACTTATCGAGACCGAATGGAAGAAAGGTAAAGTTGAAATCAGAGTAAAGAACTGGAAAAATACTGCAAAGAATTCTATCGGATGTTCTAACAATTCTACCAAATTACCTTATGTATATAAATTTATATCTGGAGATAAGAAGAAAACTGAAAGAAAGAAAAAAAAAAAAAAAATGAAACTTTATATGTAACCCAGGATTGAAACCGAAACCAGGACCTCCACCATCTCTGGTATCACCCACCAGACCACCATGAAAGATACAAAAATCTGCTTTTTTAATATTTATAAGCCTACTTTCAATATTAAAGTAATTAACATGTGGTGTTGTTCATGCCTTTCTCTATGTTATTGGTAAAAAATAAAGTATTTAAACCTCAAATTTTGTTATTCAAATATGCTTGCTTATGTAATTATTAATGTCGCAGAATACACACGCATATATAGATGTGAAAATATTCAGGACCCCAACGGCTGTGCTATTGCCGTTTCGACATTTATATATATATCTTTTAGTCCTAGGCTCTTTCAGCGCAGAAAGAATTCTCCAATGATCACAACCAGCTAATGGTGCCCAGTGGAAGCACTTTAGTCTAATTATAACCCCAACGATCACGACTAGCGGCGGCTTTTTCGAGTCTGAGGTTGACTGCCAGATATATATATATATATTGTTATACTTTGCTAGAATCCCGGAGAACAACAGAAAGATGCTGAGTTCAGAGTTTAAAAAACAATAGAAAGAAGGGCATAAATAAATATATATCAGTGGTTTAAAACCTTCTCTGCACCATGCCCCACCACGACATTTAAAATATGTTTATGTCCCCCCTTTAATATAAAAACAATCCGAGTCTTGTAAAAGTGTTATTACTGTAATATAAAGTAGAAACCCCTTATTTAAACAAAGCTGCGATGCATCGATGATCAAAACAAACTTCAAAATGTCAACAAACTTCTCGCAGGTGCTGCCAGATACACGATAACGTGTATACGAAGTGTAACAGGGAGTTGGGTCGTATTATATCACTTTCAAATTGACCCCTATTATATTCAAATTATCCCCTGTGGGGCGTGCACCCCACGTTGAGAATCCCTCATAAATAAATATATGTGAGTGTGTTGCTATGACTGCTATTTCTAGCAGGTTTACTGCAGTCCTGTAGACGCACACCAAAAACCGGAAGTGGCAGCCATTAAAAAACTTTGGCTTAAAATCAGGCAAAAGTTTTTTAACAATTTGCCAAGAAAGATAACTCTTGTCTTACTTAGTCGCAAAAATCGAGGCAAAAAATTTTGCGGGTGTGCAGTTTGTTTGGTGTAATTGACTGCTATTTCTAGCATATATGGACACTTTAGAAATAGCAGCGAAACACGGGAAACATAAGAAAGAAGGACACACACGTATATATATATATAATTATGTATCTGTATATATATATATATATACATATATATATGCACAGATATATATACATTTAAATATATATATATATATACACGCGCGCACACACCTATACGTAGATATGGGTGTGTGTATAGCTGGTATATATATATATGTATGGGTGAGTGTATAGCTGGTATATATATATATATATATATATATAGGTGTGTGTCCTTCTTTCTGCTGTTTTCCGTTTTTCGCTGCTATTTCTAAAGTGTCCATACATGCTAGAAATAGCAGTTAAATACACCAAACAAACTGCACACCCGCAACATTTTTGCCTCGATTTTTGCGATTAAGTAAGACAAGAGTTATCTTTCTTGGCAAATTGTTAAAAAACTTTTGCCTGATTTTAAGCCAAAGTTTTTTAATGGCTGCCACTTCCGGTTTTTGTTGTGCGTCTACAGGACTGCAGTAAACCTGCTAGAAACAGCAGTCATAGCAACACACTCACATATATTTATATATGAGGGATTCTCAACGTGGGGTGCACGCCCCACAGGGGATAATTTGAATATAATAGGGGTCAATTTGAAAGTGATATAATACGACCAAGCTTCCAGATACACTTCGTATACACATGTTATCGTGTATCTGGCAGCACCTAGGAGAAGTTTGTTGACATTTTGAAGTTTGTTTTGATCATCGATGCATCGCAGCTTTGTTTAAATAAGGGGTTTCTACTTTATATTACAGTAATAAATGTTTTACTTCGTCTACACGTGTTATCGTGTATCCGGCAGCACCTATGGGCTGTTTGTTTCCATTTTGGTGTTTAATTTGATCATCGCTTCAAAGCAGGTTTGTTTAATTAAAGGTTGCGAGGGGGATCACTGATATAAATATGTATATATATATATATATATATATATATATATATATATATATATATATATATATATATATAGAGAGAGAGAGAGAGAGAGAGAGAGAGAGAGAGAGAGAGAGAGAACGCAAAGACACACATATATATACATACACGCAGACATACACCTGTGTGTATGTGTATGTGCGTGTGTGCGTGTCTTTGGCTGCTCTCTCTATCTCTCTCTCTCTCTCTCTCTCTCTCTCTGTATATATATACAGACACACACTGTTGTTTCCTGATTTTTAGTGCTGTTTCTAAAGTCTCTATTAATATATGCTAGAAATAGCAGCCAAGGGAACATTTACGTATATATATGTAAGGGCAGTGACACCTGCTGCAACAACCATCCAACCTCGTGGGACTTCATCCTCAGACGGGCCACAGACACTCCGATGTTGCGGAGGAGCTCGGCTGTAATGGGTCCAAGTAGGCCTGGGGTCTCGACAGCGGCTGGTGCGTAGAAGAGGCTCCAGGACAAACACCGGAATTTGCTTATTTTATGTTCATCTGCGAGACGGGCAGCGATGCTGGGGTTTGTGGATCTACCTCCTTCGAATGGGAAGAGGGTGATTCCCTCGGGGTGCTTGCCATCTCCGCGGCCTAGGCCTGCTCGCTCCTGTTGAGATGGAAAGTCAGCTGCGTCTAGGCTTCTTCTCATTATGTCGTTGAGAGCATTTATGTGGCTCACACACGCGGAGGCCAAGGCGTTGGGCTACTCCGATGCGAGTTCACACATCATCAAGAATTTATTTGAATTGAAAGGTCACTAAACTAATATAGGAGTGTGATTTAAAAATAAGGTAAACAGAAATAGTTACACCGGTAACATAATTACTGTTACACCGGTAGTTCACTAACAAATCATTTCACGTTCGTCTCTAACAGGTAATGTTTTAATTTGCTCTCCATGTTTGGGAGTAACTGTAGTTTGGCTTGCTAGGGGTCATACATCTTCATACACACACACATACTATATATATATACATATGCATATATATAATTATATGTAAAGTCAGCTCCGTATTTAGTACAAATGAGGCCTGTTCTAGTTATGAGGCCCCTTTCTTGGGCTCAGTAGGATGTAGGCTTGTTAAAATAATTCTTTTGGTAGGAAGATGGGCCCTTCTGTGTAGATTCCTTCCTTAATATTTCAGATAGGAGGGACCGTTTCTGTTGTCTTCCTTTAGTTGTTCATTCCTTATTTTCAGTAATGTCCTTTCCGACCATAATTATGTCGGCGACGTAAGCATAAGTCTAATTTATTCTTTAATGAAGGGTAGATCCTTCGATAGTGGAGGCCCGTGGTCTTACGATCGTATGTGTATTCGATTCCTGGACTGTGTTGTTAGTTGTTTTACTTGAGCAAAAACTTCATTTCACATAGGTGGGGGGTTAACCCTGCGATCGACTGACATCATGTCCAGGGGGAAGTCATGTACTCTCAGTCCCTTTACGCTACAGGAACTGGGACAGGCACCTGCTTGATAAGTCTCCAGGCTTGAGCTGACTTTACACTTTGGAAATCCTTAGATATTCTTCTTGGTGATATATTTGTTAGCTTTGACTTTAATTCATCTGTTTACACCACTAATAATTCATAGATAGAAAAACGTTTGTGGCTTTAGTACACCTTTAGGCTTTAATTTCAATTACTGACTACGTCTAACGAAGTAATAACTGGAGCGACTAAACCAGGGTTTCCTAACCTGGTGATATCAACCACCGGTGGCTGATTTCAACTTGGTCGCTTCGGCCACAAACCCGGGTACCGCGGCCCACGAAGGAAAGGAAGATAAACAAATATCAGAGGATTGTCCGGCTTCTTCCACTTGGCACCTGTAGCCACCATGACGTATAAATATATATATATATATATATATATATACATATCTATCTATCTATCTATATATATATCATCATTTTCATTTTACGTCTGCTTTTCCCTGTTTGCAAGGGTGGGACATATATATATATATATATCATCCTCATTATACATCCACTTTTCCCTGCTTATAAGGGTGGGACAGATCCTCTTCAGCGCAGCATCTCTCCTTCACCATCTCCTCTGAGCTTCAACGATCTGAGGTCAGCTCTCACTACCTCTGCCCATATCTTCCTTGGTCTTCCTCTACTGCATATTCCTCCCACTGGGATTACTTGGCACTTCTTCACCCTGCGGTAATCCTGCATACACATCGCATGGCCATATCAACGCAGTCTTTTCTCCCGCACATTGCAGTTTATCCTTCTTATAGAGTATCACTCTCAACTCGTCCATACTTGGTCTTTCACTCACATTGACATTGCACATCCAATGGAGCATGCTTGCTTCATTTCTCTTCAGCCTTTGCATATCCTCTGCAGTTGCTGCCCATGTCTCACTACCATGCAACATTGCAACATTGTGCATCTCACACAGGCATCAAACAACCAACCTTTTGTATGCAGGGAGAAACCCTTCTTTGTCACCAGAGGAAGCAGCTCCCTAAACGTCTTCCAGCCTGTCCTTATTCTAGATACTATGGCCTCGGAAACCCCCCCCCCCTCTCCCATACTAATCTGATCACCTAGGTACTGAAGCTATCTACCACTTTTATAGAACCTACTTGCATTTGAAAAATGTGTCTCAATGCGACTTCTACTGTCAAATTTCCCTGTACATCTACTGCATACGTAGTTTTCCCTACCTGTTAGTTTGCCTGCTATCCCACTACATCTCGTGTGTACCCAAGATCTGCATTGTGTACATTTTATAGAATGTATGCCAATTCCTTTTCTGCATATCGAACATGACCATCAGAGTTTTGTCCTTTTTTCTACTTATCAACACTTTTGTTTTAGCTAGCTTCACTCTCAGTCCTCTTAAGTCCAACTGCTGTTTCCATAGCCAGAATTTATTCTCTAGCTCCTCTACTGATTCTGCTATAAAAACCAGATTGTCAGTATAGAGAAGTTCCAATGGGCAGCTAGTCTTAAACTCTTCTGTTATGGCTTGGAGGACTATAATGAACAAGAGCGGGCTGAGGACCGAACTCTGATGGACTCCTCCTTGTATCTGGAATTCCTCACTAAACTCCATTCCTACCCTCACTTTACAGACAGCACCTCTGTACAAAGCTTGCACTGTCCTCACAAGCCATTCCTCAACACCTAGTTTCCTTAGGGATCACCAGATGACAGATTGGGGTACACTATCAAAGGCTTTCTCTAGGTCAACAAAAGCTAAGTATAATGGCTTATTCTTCTCAAAGAACCTCTCTTGTAGTTGTCTCACTAAGAAGAGGGCATCAGTTGTACTTTTCCCAGGCACAAAACCAAACTGCATCTCATCTAGTTTGACTCTTTCTCTAATTAGTTGCTCTAATATCCTTTCTGCCACTTTCATAACCTGATCCATCAGTTTTCTGCCTCTATAATTGATCCGCTCCAGAGCATCCCCTTTACCTTTGTAGCAATTTATGAGAATACTGCTGCACCAGTCTTTGGGTATGACTCCGCCATATATAGCTTGATTGATTATGCTTGCAACCAGTTTAGTACCTACTTCTCCTCATGCCTTCAGCATCTCAGCAACTATCCCTGATGGTCCAGCTGCCTTACCATTTTTCCTTTCTTTAATTGCCTCTTTGACCCTATAGTCATCAATCTCAATAGCTGGTCCCTCTGTTGGGTCAAATGTGGGTAGTTTCTCTCTCTCCCATTCATTCTCCACATTCATCAGCCTCTCATAATGGCATTTCCAGGCCTCCTTTTTCTGATCATTATTGACACTGCGTACACCAGCATCATTCCGGACACATTTATCTCCAACAACATCCCGATTTATACTGACACACTGGCTTGCAATGCGGAACACCGCACGTCTTTGATCTTCCCGTCACAGAACATTGGCAACCCTCCTATTCTCAGCCTCCCTGCGTGCTAAGTACACCTGACGTCTAGCTTCTTTCTTAGCGGCTGTGCATCGGTCTCTACTCCCACCATTTATTCAAGTGTTCCATGCTAGTCTTTTGTCTCTAATGGCCTTATCTACCGTGTTGTCCCACCACCAGGTCACTCTCTGTCTGGTCGGAGCTCTGCTCCAGCCACAAGTGTCTTCAGCAGCCTGCAGTAAGTTGTCACATAAGAAATTCCAGTTATCTATGTCATACGATTCTAAAACAGCTTCTTTCTCGTCATACACATCTTGAAGGGCTTAACCCCTTAGCATTTAAACCAGCTGTAACCGGCCAGAATTCTCTCACCTCTTTCTGTTCAAACCAGCCCTAATTAACCACTCATACTGATGTTAAAGTATTGTTCTGAAAATAAATAATATCGAAATCTCATAGATTCGATATTATGTGAGATAAAGCCTTTACTGTGAAAATACAATAGTATATATAGAGTAATGTGAACATCGCCCTCTTTCACTAAACAATGAAACTATATAAAAAGACTAGGAGATAACTCGTGTGGCGCTATAGAGAAGAGTGTAAGATTCGAACTAACTGAGCTACGGAATTAAAAGGAAAATCGCGCTTAAAATAAAGTTTATAAACACAAACCAAATTTTATGTGACTCCATTTTGTTTGTTATTGTTTCTTTCACTGTTTTACTTATTTCTTATTTCTTATTAAATTACACTTAATTAATTCCATTAAATATTTATTCTTGCTCATATTAAATTACTGTATCTTTATTCATGTCATTGTTGCAACTTTTATTTCTACATCTTTCATTTATACCGACTGTTACACCGGTCGTATAATTATTTTATAACACCGCTATATTACCTACATGAAAGAGGTAAATATTTATTTCTCTTGTCTTCTTAAATGTATAGAACATGTTTCTTATATATATTCTTAACATAGCTAGGACCGTATATTATTTACTAGTCTCTACTCCTAGGACTTTGCTGGTCTCATGTCCCCTCCATCAACACACGCTCGGTAGAAAGCTGGTCTTCGGAGGTAAAGTGGCCCCGATTACAGGTCTAGTATTGAAGCCTTTCGGCTTGAGCCTTGCTGATGTCGACAGAGTTCCTGTGGTAGTTTTGGTAGCACAGGTGACATTTTATTGTGTTTAGGTACCGGCTAGTGCGGACACAGAGAGCACAACCAGGTGGTGAGCTGGCAACGACCAAGTGTAGAGGGCCAGCTTTGAAATTCGAGCGACGGAGTGAACTACTAAAAGAGGCAGGGTAAGCACCCTTTTGTTCTAAAGGTGGGACTAGAACGGAGGTTGGGTGGTGCTGGGGGTGGGCTAACAGCTAACAGTTGTAGGAGTGGTGGGGGTTTGGTAGGATTAATTTTTACATCTGTCTGTGAACTCTTGAAAAAGCAACATACAATTGTCCAGGGTTAAATACTTGCTCAGGGAGGAACAGACCCACTTTATCATGTATTTGACCATGGTTCTTGTTGATTGTCATGGCATATGACAGTCTTAATGGAAACTGGGGTCTTTCCAAAGTAAAAGGGATGTTGGCACCACTGGGAGCTAACTTCAGTCTTGGGATCAAAACACACCTGCCCATCAAAGGACCATAGATATGAGAAGCTTTGATAAAATGTTTATGCAGTTCCACTACTTCTAATCTTGTGCCATTACATAATCTGTTCTGGATTGAAATATTCCATAGAAGCATTTTTATTGATCCTGCTTTTAATTGGAGTTTGTGAGGCGGCATCCCAGAAGGTGTAAGCAAGTTCAGAAGTTCATTTAGCTTGAACCAGGCAGCAAGGGTAGTGTCTCGGTGTCCCTGTATTTCTACTGCAACCTGAGCATTGCCTCTTTGAAAGTAAACTCTGTTTGTTCTCCAGGTGTGTGTCTAGTTTGTATACTGTATGTGATGTACCATGAAGCTTAAATTCCGAGAGACCCGACACTGCTTCTGGCTGAGACACATACCTGCAACAAAGATAGGTTCTTATTTCATCATGGTTGTGTTGGTTCTGAGCCTTATTAGGTAATGCATTATTCGTTACTTCTATAGTTGTACAATCATGCCCCATGTAACATATTTAAAGAGGTACTTGACACTTTTTACAGAAGTGCAAGCTTCAACATTAATATGTGCACAATATTTCTTAAGCAAAAAGGCATTAAATGGCACAACCTTCCTGTTATCTACTGAATGTCATCCAATTTACACTGCAGTTCCTGTACTCTGGGTATCCATTTAGGTTCAATAATGTTTCCCTTCTGTAGGTTTATGGATAGTTCTTTTGGAAAAATCCATTTTGTATAAATGGGGAAAAAGGGTTTCCAGAACCACATGACCCGTGGATCATAAACTTTTAATCCTGCTCATGTAGTACTGGATCATCTTCCAATGCAGGTATTTCTGCTGACACGATTCTGTCAATGTCTTCTCACTTTCTTATCTTGTCTTCATTTCTTAAGGCTCAGTGTTATCATCTGTTTAGATAATTCATTAAACCATTATACTCATCCACTCACAATTGGGCTTGATTGTTCCTCAAATATTGAAGCCTGCATCCCTCTACTTTCATATAAGCATCCACTAAATACTGCTAAAATAATTTACCTGCCCTATATATCGCACTAAATCCTCCTCTATATGCTATACAGTATATGTAATACTCCTGCATTGTCAGTCTATTGCAAACACAGGTCCTGCATTCCTCTCCATGTCACTATGCCACCAAAATTCACCATTATGGGTCGGTCATGAAT
Organism: Eledone cirrhosa; assembly: GCA_964016885.1. Taxonomy (NCBI): domain Eukaryota; kingdom Metazoa; phylum Mollusca; class Cephalopoda; order Octopoda; family Eledonidae; genus Eledone; species Eledone cirrhosa. Next base: position 17,556,623 of record OZ024762.1, read on the forward strand.
TATGTGGTATTTTCTGAGGAGGATGGTCTTTAGGAAAGATGATAATATCTCTTTGTACAGGTGGTGTGCCCTCAATCCCCCACAAAACAACAGCTATCATTACTAGTTGGTAAATTATCGCAGCTCATATCTGATCCTCTTTTAAATCTTAATTCACAGTTCTGTACACGACAATTTCCTCTTCTTGCACTTTGCTGTTTGATGCCATGCATTGTATTGAACACTTCGACATATGGATTACATTCATGCAACACCTCTCTTATCATAGTCATTTTTTGTGGTGAGCAGTCATTATTTGTTGGCACTAGGGCAGTGGATTGGCAGTATCGGTAGAGCGTCAGACACCATGCTTTGCAGCATAGGGTTATGGCCCATTACGTTCTGGGTCCAAATCCCTCCAAGGTTGACTTTGTTTTCATCCTTATGAGGTCCATAAATAAAGTACCAGTAATACACTGGAGTAATTGCTGACCTTGTGCCAGAAACAATTATTTGGTGGTACTTCCAATCTGTGCTACACAGCTTCATTCCCATCAATAATATATAACTGGCCATATTGTGGTGTATTTTCTGCAGGTTACAGAGGTGGGGGTGTAGTGATATGTTTGACCCTGAATATGAAAGCTATACGGGCCTCTGCCGGGTGGTAAGGCAAGTTTAACACGAAATGAAGTGAAATAAATGTAGTTTTAATTGCAGATGTTTCTGTGAAATCAACTGCTTCCTGGCCTCTTTCAAAGAGATTTCTCAGTCTCTCAGGGTATATTTGTAATGGAGGCATCACAACCTTTCCTTTATTACAACAGTTACAATTTTCATTTCTAAATTTCAAAGCTCCACAGTGATCACACGAAACATTCATATCACTAATATGAAATTCTTCTACATTTCCATTAATATTAATTGTTGGCCAATTTCTCTTACGACGCTCATTATCCATTCTTCTCTGTCTGAATGTTTTCCATTCTGTTGTTTATTATGTAATTAAATAGCTCTGTACAATACAGAGAGCGCTCTTCTTTTCTTTACCTTTTCTATGGAAATACAAGAACAAATATATATATATATATGTATATAAATAAACAAGACTGTTATTTCTCCAACCTGTCTATTTACCTTCGATAACTAAATATAAATACACCTATACCATACATACATATACAATATTTGTTTTTGATGCCGTGGTATAGCAGAGATAAGCAAGAAGAGAAAAGAAAATGAAAAGGAGAAAAAAAAGAAGTAAGAAGTCGGGGGAGGGACAGACACTTCACCCCAGTCTAAGTGGTCCCTCAGCCGCAACTCGTGGAAGAAATGTAAAAGCGTTACCTCGGAGCAAGGCCAGAGACACCTGCTACAATAGTCGCCCTTCCTCACGAGGCTCCTGCCGTCTTTCCTCCCGACTTTATGGAGGAAATCAGCAGTACGGGGACCAAGTATGGCAGAGGTCTCAATGGAGTGGAAGAAGTGAGTCAGGCCTCGGTACTATCTTACTCTCCTCTGCATTGCGGGGTGTGGAGCCCAGGTTTGTGGCTGTAGCTATATTTGAACTTTTATATGAAATTTCAGTTTTATATTTTTCACATCTTAAAACTTAATCTTAGTCTTTTGCAGCTCATCTTGTTTCATCTCGCAGCACACGATTTGGGAACCACTGCTCTAGAGATAGAAAAAGTATATTTTATGCAGGGTTTCCCTGAGACATAAAAACTATTTCAAGAGATCGACATGGGTAGAAAGATTGAGAAATGCTGCACAATGTTCTTTGGGTTTTGTTCACCTTTAAATAATCATGTATAAAATATCGGGTGTGCAAGATTTCATGAAAAGGTATAACATTATTTATGCTGATCTTGCAGGGACTAGCTCCAATTGAGAGTTGTACCAATTCCCACTAAACTCGAAACTCCTGGACAATATATACATATCTTTATAAGTTCCTGTGTATTGTGTCGCTGTATAATGAAACATAAATATATACCATGCATGTCAGTCAGATTTGAACTCACTATATTTGGCGTTTTATAGATATAATTTGTTTGTTAAAAGAATTGATTAAATAATAACTAAATAAAATTAATTCTACAATCCTGGATAGGGAATGAACTTATAACTTCATAATAGAAACCATCTATTCGAGCAGTATTGCCACCAGGTTACTTACAGAACTTCATTCAAATATAAAGTATAAAATATATGTCAGACAGTGAGTTCGAATCTAACTGATTAGTTGCCAACAGTTTAAATCGCCAACCGGTAGGTGATATCGACTAGGTTGGGAAAACTTGGTTAAGTAGCTCCAGTTATTGCTACGTTAGACATATTCAAGACTTATCGAGACCGAATGGAAGAAAGGTAAAGTTGAAATCAGAGTAAAGAACTGGAAAAATACTGCAAAGAATTCTATCGGATGTTCTAACAATTCTACCAAATTACCTTATGTATATATATTTATATCTGGAGATAAGAAGAAAACTGAAAGAAAGAAAAAAAAAAAAAATGAAACTTTATATGTAACCCAGGATTGAAACCGAAACCAGGAACTCCACCATCTCTGGTATCACCCACCAGACCACCATGAAAGATACAAAAATCTGCTTTTTTAATATTTATAAGCCTACTTTCAATATTAAAGTAATTAACATGTGGTGTTGTTCATGCCTTTCTCTATGTTATTGGTAAAAAATAAAGTATTTAAACCTCAAATTTTGTTATTCAAATATGCTTGCTTATGTAATTATTAATGTCGCAGAATACACACGCATATATAGATGTGAAAATATTCAGGACCCCAACGGCTGTGCAACTGCCGTTTCGACATCTATATATATATCTTTTAGTCCTAGGCTCTTTCAGCGCAGAAAGAATTCTCCAATGATCACAACCAGCTAATGGTGCCCAGTGGAAGCACTTTAGTCTAATTATAACCCCAACGATCACGACTAGCGGCGGCTTTTTCGAGTCTGAGGTTGACTGCCAGATATATATATATATATATATTGTTATAATTTGCTAGAATCCCGGAGAACAACAGAAAGATGCTGAGTTCAGAGTATAAAAAACAATAGAAAGAAGGGCATAAATAAATATATATCAGTGGTTTAAAACCTTCTCTGCACCATGTCCCACCACGACATTTAAAATATGTTTATGTCCCCCCTTTAATATAAAAACAATCCGAGTCTTGTAAAAGTGTTATTACTGTAATATAAAGTAGAAACTGTTTATTTAAACAAAGCTGCGATGCAGCGATCATCAAAGCAAACCCCAAAATGTCAACAAACTTCTCGCAGGTGCTGCCAGATACACGATAACGTGTATACGAAGTGTAACAGGGAGTTGGGTCGTATTATATCACTTTCAAATTGACCCCTATTATATTCAAATTATCCCCTGTGGGGCGTGCACCCCACGTTGAGAATCCCTCATAAATAAATATATGTGAGTGTGTTGCTATGACTGCTATTTCTAGCAGGTTTATTGCAGTCCTGTAGACGCACACCAAAAACCGGAAGTGGCAGCCATTAAAAAACTTTGGCTTAAAATCAGGCAAAAGTTTTTTAACAATTTGCCAAGAAAGATAACTCTTGTCTTACTTAATCGCAAAAATCGAGGCAAAAATTTTGCGGGTGTGCAGTTTGTTTGGTGTATTTGACTGCTTTTTCTAGCATATATGGACACTTTAGAAATAGCAGCGAAACACGGAAAACATAAGAAAGAAGGACACACACGTATATATATATATATTTAATTATGTATCTGTATATATATATATATACATATATATATGCACAGATATATATACATTTAAATATTTATATATATATACACGCGCGCACACACACCTATACGTAGATATGGGTGTGTGTATAGCTGGTATATATATATATATATATGTATGGGTGAGTGTATAGCTGGTATATATATATATATATATATATATATATATATATGTATATATATATAGGTGTGTGTCCTTCTTTCTGCTGTTTTCCGTTTTTCGCTGCTATTTCTAAAGTGTCCATACATGCTAGAATTAGCAGTCAAATACACCAAACAAACTGCACACCCGCAAAATTTTTGCCTCGATTTTTGCGATTAAGTAAGACAAGATTTATCGTTCTTGGCAAATTGTTAAAAAACTTTTGCCTGATTTTAAGCCAAAGTTTTTTAATGGCTGCCACTTCCGGTTTTTGTTGTGCGTCTACAGGACTGCAGTAAACCTGCTAGAAATAGCAGTCATAGCAACACACTCACATATATTTATTTATGAGGGATTCTCAACGTGGGGTGCACGCCCCACAGGGGATAATTTGAATATAATGGGGGGGCAAATTGAAAGTGATATAATACGACCAAGCTTCCAGATACACTTCGTATACACATGTTATCGTGTATCTGGCAGCACCTACGAGAAGTTTGTTTTGATCATCGCTGCATCGCAGCTTTGTTTAAATAAGGGGTTTCTACTTTATATTACAGTAATAAATGTTTTACTTCGTCTACACATGTTATCGTGTATCCGGCAGCACCTATGGTCTGTTTGTTTACCGTTTGGTGTTTAATTTGATTATCGCTTCATAGCAGGTTTGTTTAATTAAAGGTTGCGAGGGGGATCACTGATATAAATATATATATATATATATAGAGAGAGAGAGAGAGAGAGAACGCAAAGACACACACATATATATACATACACCTGTGTGTATGTGTATGTGCGTGTCTTTGGCTGCTCTCTCTCTCTCTCTATATATATATATCTCTCTCTCTCTCTCTCTCTCTCTTTCTCTCTGTGTATATATATACAGACACACACTGTTGTTTCCTGATTTTTAGTGCTGTTTCTAAAGTGTCTATTAATATATGCTAGAAATAGTAGTCAAGGGAACATTTACGTATATATATGTAAGGGCAGTGACACCTGCTGCAACAACCATCCAACCTCGTGGGACTCCATCCTCGGACGGGCCACAGGCACTCCGATGTTGCGGAGGAGCTCGGCTGTAATGGGTCCAAGTTGACCTGGGGTCTCGACGGCGGCTGGTGCGTATAGAAGAGGCTCCAGGACAAACACCGGAATTTGTTTATTTTATGTCCATCTGCGAGACGGGCAGCGATGCTGGGGTTTGTGGATCTACCTCCTTCGAATGGAAAGAGAGTGATTCCCTCGGGGTGCTTGCCATCTCCGCGGCCTAGGCCTGCTGGCTCCTGTTGAGATGGAAAGTCAGCTGCGTCTAGGCTTCTTCTCATTATGTCGTTGAGAGTATTTATGTGGCTCACACACGCGGAGGCCAAGGCGTTGGGCTACTCCGATGCGAGTTCACTCATCATCAAGAATTTATTTGAATTGAAAGGTCACTAAACTAATATAGGAGTGTGATTTAAAAATAAGGTAAACAGAAATAGTTACACCGGTAACATAATTACTGTTACACCGGTAGTTCACTAACAAATCATTTCACGTTCGTCTCTAACAGGTAATATTTTAATTTGCTCTCCATGTTTGGGAGTAACTGTAGTTTGGCTTGCTAGGGGTCATACATCTTCATACACATACACACATACATATGCATATATATAATTATATGTAAATTCAGCTCCGTATTTAGGACAAATGAGGCCTGTTCTAGTTATGAGGCCCCTTTCTTGGGCTCAGTAGGATGTAGGCTTGTTAAAATAATTCTTTCGGTAGGAAGATGGGCCCTTCTGTGTAGATTCCTTCCTTAATATTTCAGATAGGAGGGACCGTTTCTGTTGTCTTACTTTAGTTGTTCATTCCTTATTTTCAGTAATGTCCTTTCCGACCATAATTATGTCGGCGACGTAAGCATAAGTCTAATTTATTCTTTAATGAAGGGTAGATCCTTCGATAGTGGAGGCCCGTGCTCTTACGATCATATGTGTATTCGATTCCTGGACTGTGTTGTTAGTTGTTTTACTTGAGCAAAAACTTCATTTCACATAGGTGGGGGGGGGGGTTAACCCTGCGATCGACTGACATCATGTCCAGGGGGAAGTCATGTACTCTCAGTCTCTTTACGCTACAGGAACTGGGACAGGCACCTGCTTGAGCTGACTTGGAAATCCTTAGAAATCCTTAGATATTCTTCTTGGTGATATATTTGTTAGCTTTGACTTTAATTCATCTGTTTACACCACTAATAATTCATAGATAGAAAAACGTTTGTGGCTTTAGTACACCTTTAAGCTTTAATTTCAATTATTGACTATGTCTAACGAAGTAATAACTGGAGCGACTAAACCAGGGTTTCCTAAACTGGTGATATCAACCACCGGTGGCTGATTTCAACTTGGTCTCTTCGGCCACAAACCCGGGTACCGCGGCCCACGAAGGAAAGGAAGATAAACAAATATCAGAGGATTGTCCGGCTTCTTCCACTTGGCACCTGTAGCCACCATCACGTATAAGTATAAATATATATATATATATATACATATCTATCTATCTATCTATCTATATATATATCATCATTTTCATTTTACGTCTGCTTTTTCCTGTTTGCAAGGGTGGGACATATATATATATTATCCTCATTATACATCCACTTTTCCCTGATTATAAGGGTGGGACAGATCCTCTTCAGCGCAGCATCTCTCCTTCACCATCTCCTCTGAGCTTCAACGATCTGAGGTCAGGTCTCACTACCTCTGCCCATATCTTCCTTGGTCTTCCTCTACTGCATATTCCTCCCACTGGGATTACTTGGCACTTCTTCACCCTGCGGTAATCCTGCATACACATCGCATGGCCATATCAACGCAGTCTTTTCTCCCGCACACTGCAGTTTATCCTTCTTATAGAGTATCACTCTCAACTCGTCCATACTTGGTCTTTCACTCACATTGACATTGCACATCCAATGGAGCATGCTTGCTTCATTTCTCTTCAGCCTTCGCATATCCTCTGCAGTTGCTGCCCATGTCTCACTACCATGCAACATTGCAACATTGTTCATCTCACACAGGCATCAAACAACCAACCTTTTGTATGCAGGGAGAAACCCTTCTTTGTCACCAGAGGAAGCAGCTCCCTAAACGTCTTCCAGCCTGTCCTTATTCTAGATACTATGGCCTCGGAACACCCACCCCCCCCTCTCCCATACTAATCTGATCACCTAGGTACTGAAGCTATCTACCACTTTTATAGAACCTACTTGCATTTGAAAAATGTGTCTCAATGCGACTTCTACTGTCAAATTTCCCTGTACATCTACTGCATACGTAGTTTTCCCTACCTGTTAGTTTGCCTGCTATCCCACTACATCTCGTGTGTACCCAAGATCTGCATTGTGTACATTTTATAGAATGTATGCCAATTCCTTTTCTGCATATCGAACATGGCCATCAGAGTTTTGTCCTTTTTTCTACTTATCAACACTTTTGTTTTAGCTAGCTTCACTCTCAGTCCTCTTAAGTCCAACTGCTGTTTCCATAGCCAGAATTTATTCTCTAGCTCCTCTACTGATTCTGCTATAAAAACCAGATTGTCAGTATAGAGAAGTTCCCATGGGCAGCTAGTCTTAAACTCTTCTGTTATGGCTTGGAGGACTATAATGAACAAGAGCGGGCTGAGGACCGAACTCTGATGGACTCCTCCTTGTATCTGGAATTCCTCACTAAACTCCATTCCTACCCTCACTTTACAGACAGCACCTCTGTACAAAGCTTGCACTGTCCTCACAAGCCATTCCTCAACACCTAGTTTCCTTAGGGATCACCAGATGACAGATTGGGGTACACTATCAAAGGCTTTCTCTAGGTCAACAAAAGCTAAGTATAATGGCTTATTCTTCTCAAAGAACCTCTCTTGTAGTTGTCTCACTAAGAAGAGGGCATCAGTTGTACTTTTCCCAGGCACAAAACCAAACTGCATCTCATCTAGTTTGACTCTTTCTCTAATTAGTTGCTCTAATATCCTTTCTGCCACTTTCATAACCTGATCCATCAGTTTTCTGCCTCTATAATTGATCCTCTCCAGAGCATCCCCTTTACCTTTGTAGCAATTTATGAGAATACTGCTGCACCAGTCTTTGGGTATGACTCCGCCATATATAGCTTGATTGATTATGCTTGCAACCAGTTTAGTACCTACTTCTCCTCATGCCTTCAGCATCTCAGCAACTATCCCTGATGGTCCAGCTGCCTTACCATTTTTCCTTTCTTTAATTGCCTCTTTGACCCTATAGTCATCAATCTCAATAGCTGGTCCCTCTGTTGGGTCAAATGTGGGTAGTTTCTCTCTCTCCCATTCATTCTCCACATTCATCAGCCTCTCATAATGGCATTTCCAGGCCTCCTTTTTCTGATCATTATTGACACTGCGTACACCAGCATCATTCCGGACACATTTATCTCCAACAACATCCCGATTTATACTGACACACTGGCTTGCAATGCGGAACACCGCACGTCTTTGATCTTCCCGTCACAGAACATTGGCAACCCTCCTATTCTCAGCCTCCCTGCGTGCTAAGTACACCTGACGTCTAGCTTCTTTCTTAGCGGCTGTGCATCGGTCTCTACTCCCACCATTTATCCAAGTGTTCCATGCTAGTCTTTTGTCTCTAATGGCCTTATCTACCGTGTTGTCCCACCACCAGGTCACTCTCTGTCTGGTCGGAGCTCTGCTCCAGCCACAAGTGTCTTCAGCAGCCTGCAGTAAGTTGTCACATAAGAAATTCCAGTTATCTATGTCATACGATTCTAAAACGGCTTCTTTCTCATCATACACATCTAAAAGGGCTTAACCCCTTAGCATTTAAACCAGCTGTAACCGGCCAGAATTCTCTCACCTCTTTCTGTTCAAACCAGCCCTAATTAACCACTCATACTGATGTTAAAGTATTGTTCTGAAAATAAATAATATCGAAATCTCATAGATTCGATATTATGTGAGATAAAGCCTTTACTGTGAAAATACAATAGTATATATAGAGTAATGTGAACATCGCCCTCTTTCACTAAACAGTGAAACTATATAAAAAGACTAGGAGATAACTCGTGTGGCGCTATAGAGAAGAGTGTAAGATTCGAACTAACTGAGCTACGGAATTAAAAGGAAAATCGCGCTTAAAATAAAGTTTATAAACACAAACCAAATTTTATGTGACTCCATTTTGTTTGTTATTGTTTCTTTCACTGTTTTACTTATTTCTTATTTCTTATTAAATTACACTTAATTAATTCCATTAAATATTTATTCTTGCTCATATTAAATTACTGTATCTTTATTCATGTCATTGTTGCAACTTTTATTTCTACATCTTTCATTTATACCGACTGTTACACCGGTCGTATAATTATTTTATAACACCGCTATATTACCTACATGAAAGAGGTAAATATTTATTTCTCTTGTCTTCTTAAATGTATAGAACATGTTTCTTATATATATTCTTAACATAGCTAGGACCGTATATTATTTACTAGTCTCTACTCCTAGGACTTTGCTGGTCTCATGTCCCCTCCATCAACACACTCTCGGTAGAAAGCTGGTCTTCGGAGGTAAAGTGGCCCTGATTACAGGTCTAGTATTGAAGCCTTTCGGCTTGAGCCTTGCTGATGTCGACAGAGTTCCTGTGGTAGTTTTCGTAGCACAGGTGACATTTTATTGTGTTTAGGTACCGGCTAGTGCGGACACAGAGAGCACAACCAGGTGGTGAGCTGGCAACGACCAAGTGTAGAGGGCCAGCTTTGAAATTCGAGCGACGGAGTGAACTACTAAAAGAGGCAGGGTAAGCGGCATTGGTTCTAAAGGTGGGACTAGAACGGAGGTTGGGTGGTGCTGGGGGTGGGCAAACAGCTAACAGTTGTAGGAGTGGTGGGGGTTTGGTAGGATTAATTTTTACATCTGTCTGTGAACTCTTGAAAAAGCAACATACAATTGTCCAGGGTTAAATACTTGCTCAGGGAGGAACAGACCCACTTTATCATGTATTTGACCATGGTTCTTGTTGATTGTCATGGCATATGACAGTCTTAATGGAAACTGGGGTCTTTCCAAAGTAAAAGGGATGTTGGCACCACTGGGAGCTAACTTCAGTCTTGGGATCAAAACACACCTGCCCATCAAAGGACCATAGATATGAGAAGCTTCGATAAAATGTTTATGCAGTTCCACTACTTCTAATCTTGTGCCATTACATAATCTGTTCTGGATTGAAATATTCCATAGAAGCATTATTATTGATCCTGCTTTTAATTGGAGTTTGTGAGGCGGCATCCCAGAAGGTGTAAGCAAGTTCAGAAGTTCATTTAGCTTGAACCAGGCAGCAAGGGTAGTGTCTCGGTGTCCCTGTATTTCTACTGCAACCTGAGCATTGCCTCTTTGAAAGTAAACTCTGTTTGTTCTCCAGGTGTGTGTCTAGTTTGTATACTGTATGTGATGTACCATGAAGCTTAAATTCCGAGAGACACGACACTGCTTCTGGCTGAGACACATACCTGCAACAAAGATAGGTTCTTATTTCATCATGGTTGTGTTGGTTCTGAGCCTTATTAGGTAATGCATTATTCGTTACTTCTATAGTTGTACAATCATGCCCCATGTAACATATTTAAAGAGGTACTTGACACTTTTTACAGAAGGGCAAGCTTCAACATTAATATGTGCACAATATTTCTTAAGCAAAAAGGCATTAAATGGCACAACCTTCCTGTTATCTACTGAATGTCATCCAATTTACACTGCAGTTCCTGTACTCTGGGTATCCATTTAGGTTCAATAATGTTTCCCTTCTGTAGGTTTATGGATAGTTCTTTTGGAAAAATCCATTTTGTATAAATGGGGAAAAAGGGTTTCCAGAACCACATGGCCCGTGGATCATAAACTTTTAAACCTGCTCATGTAGTACTGGATCATCTTCCAATGCAGGTATTTCTGCTGACACGATTCTGTCAATGTCTTCTCTGTTTCTTATCTTGCCTTCATTTCTTAAGGCTCAGTGTTATCATCTGTTTAGATAATTCATTAAACCATTATACTCATCCACTCACAATTGGGCTTGATTGTTCCTCAAATATTGAAGCCTGCATCCCTCTACTTTCATATAGGCATCCACTAAATACTGCTAAAATAATTTACCTGCCCTATATATCGCACTAAATCCTCCTCTATATGCTATACAGTATATGTAATACTCCTGCATTGTCAGTCTATTGCAAACACAGGTCCTGCATTCCTCTCCATGTCACTATGCCACCAAAATTCACCATTATGGGTCGGTCATGAATTATGTGGTATTTTCTGAGGAGGATGGTCTTTAGGAAAGATGATAATATCTCTTTGTACAGGTGGTGTGCCCTCAATCCCCCACAAAACAACAGCTATCATTACTAGTTGGTAAATTATCGCAGCTCATATCTGATCCTCTTTTAAATCTTAATTCACAGTTCTGTCCACGACAATTTTCTCTTCTTGCACTTTGCTGTTTGATGCCATGCATTGTATTGTACACTTCGACATATGGATTACATTCATGCAACACCTCTCTTATCATAGTCATTTTTTGTGGTGAGCAGTCATTATTTGTTGGCACTAGGGCAGTGGATTGGCAGTATCGGTAGAGCGTCAGACACCATGCTTTGCAGCATAGGGTTATGGCCCATTACGTTCTGGGTCCAAATCCCTCCAAGGTTGACTTTGTTTTCATCCTTATGAGGTCGATAAATAAAGTACCAGTAATACACTGGAGTAATTGCTGACCTTGTGCCAGAAACAATTATTTGGTGGTACTTCCAATCTGTGCTACACAGCTTCATTCCCATCAATAATATATAACTGGCCATATTGTGGTGTATTTTCTGCAGGTTACAGAGGTGGGGGTGTAGTGATATGTTTGACCCTGAATATGAAAGCTATACGGGCCTCTGCCGGGTGGTAAGGCAAGTTTAACACGAAATGAAATGAAATAAATGTAGTTTTAATTGCAGATGTTTCTGTGAAATCAACTGCTTCCTGGCCTCTTTCAAAGAGATTTCTCAGTCTCTCAGGGTATATTTGTAATGGAGGCATCACAACCTTTCCTTTATTACAACAGTTACAATTTTCATTTCTAAATTTCAAAGCTCCACAGTGATCACACGAAACATTCATATCACTAATATGAAATTCTTCTACATTTCCATTAATATTAATTGTTGGCCAATTTCTCTTACGACGCTCATTATCCATTCTTCTCTGTCTGAATGTTTTCCATTCTGTTGTTTATTATGTAATTAAATAGCTCTGTACAATACAGAGAGCACTCTTCTTTTCTTTACCTTTTCTATGGAAATACAAGAACAAATATATATATATATATGTATATAAATAAACAAGACTGTTATTTCTCCAACCTGTCTATTTACCTTCGATAACTAAATATAAATACACCTATACCATACATACATATACAATATTTGTTTTTGATGCCGTGGTATAGCAGAGATAAGCAAGAAGAGAAAAGAAAATGAAAAGGAGAAAAAAAAGAAGTAAGAAGTCGGGGGAGGGACAGACACTTCACCCCAGTCTAAGTGGTCCCTCAGCCGCAACTCGTGGAAGAAATGTAAAAGCGTTACCTCGGAGCAAGGCCAGAGACACCTGCTACAATAGTCGCCCTTCCTCACGAGGCTCCTGCCGTCTTTCCTCCCGACTTTATGGAGGAAATCAGCAGTACGGGGACCAAGTATGGCAGAGGTCTCAATGGAGTGGAAGAAGTGAGTCAGGCCTCGGTACTATCTTACTCTCCTCTGCATTGCGGGGTGTGGAGCCTAGGTTTGTGGCTGTAGCTATATTTGAACTTTTATATGAAATTTCAGTTTTATATTTTTCACATCTTAAAACTTAATCTTAGTCTTTTGCAGCTCATCTTGTTTCATCTCGCAGCACATGATTTGGGAACCACTGCTCTAGAGATAGAAAAAGTATATTTTATGCAGGGTTTCCCTGAGACATAAAAACTATTTCAAGAGATCGACATGGGTAGAAAGGTTGAGAAATGCTGCACAATGTTCTTTGGTTTTTGTTCACCTTTAAATAATAATGTATAAAATATCGGGTGTGCAAGATTTCATGAAAAGGTATAACATTATTTATGCTGATCTTGCAGGGACTAGCTCCAATTGAGAGTTGTACCAATTCCCACTAAACTCGAAACTCCTGGACAATATATACATATCTTTATAAGTTCCTGTGTATTGTGTCGCTGTATAATGAAACATAAATATATACCATGCATGTCAGTCAGATTTGAACTCACTATATTTGGCGTTTTATAGATATAATTTGTTTGTTAAAAGAATTGATTAAATAATAACTAAATAAAATTAATTCTACAATCCTGGATAGGGAATGAACTTATAACTTCATAATAGAAACCATCTATTCGAGCAGTATTGCCACCAGGTTACTTACAGAACTTCATTCAAATATAAAGTATAAAATATATGCCAGACATAGTGAGTTCGAATCTGACTGATTAGTTGGTCATTGTCCCAACCAACAGTTTAAATCGCCAACCGGTAGGTGATATCGACTAGGTTGGGAAAACTTGGTTAAGTAGCTCCAGTTATTGCTACGTTAGACATATTCAAGATTTATCGAGACCGAATGGAAGAAAGGTAAAGTTGAACTCAGAGTAAAGAACTGGAAAAATACTGCAAAGAATTCTATCAGATGTTCTAACAATTCTACCAAATTACCTTATGTATATATATTTATATCAAAAGAAGAAGAAAACTGAAAGAAAGAAAAAAAAAAAAAGAAAAAAATTGAAACCTTATATGTAACTCATGACCAGGATTGAAATCGAAACCAGGACTACCACCATCTCTGGTATCACCCACCAGACCACCATGAAAGATTAAAAAATCTGCTTTTTTAATATTTATAAGCCTACTTTCAATATTAAAGTAATTAACATGTGGTGTTGTTCATGCCTTTCTCTATGTTATTGGTAAAAAATAAAGTATTTAAACCTCAAATTTTGTTATTCAAATATGCTTGCTTATGTAATTATTAATGTCGCAGAATACACACACATATATAGATGTGAAAATATTCAGGACCCCAACGACTGTGCTATTGCCGTTTCGACATCTATATATATATCTTTTAGTCCTAGGCTCTTTCAGCGCAGAAAGAATTCTCCAATGATCACAACCAGCTAATGGTGCCCAGTGGAAGCACTTTAGTCTAATTATAACCCCAACGATCACGACTAGCGGCGGCTTTTTCGAGTCTGAGGTTGACTGCCAGATATATACAGGGTACCCGACAGTAATACAGGGTACCCGACCTCCCATGGGTACATGCTGAAGCATATAAACAATATGCCCCCCCCCCCCCCCCCCCCACCGCAAGGTGGTCGTGGAGGTGCCACGGCAAAAAAGCACCCAGCCCACACTGTAAAGTGGACGTGTAGGCGCCACGAAAAAGCACCCAGCACTCACTGTAAATGAGGTTGGTGTTAGGAAGGGCATCCAGCTGTAGAAATCAAGCCAGATCAGTTCCTGTATGAGCAAGGCATGGTCAGCCGACCAGACACTGCCCACAACAGGACAACCCGTCTAACCCATGCTAGCGTGGAAGAACGGACGTAAAACGGTGATGATGATGATGATGATAAATATATATATATATACCTAGGAGATCAGATTAGCATGGGAGGAGGGTGTTCCGAGGCCATAGTATCTAGAATAAGGAAGGGTTGGAAGAAGTTTAGTGAGCTGCTTCCTCTGTTGACGTAGAAGGGTTTCTCCCTGCGTACGAAAGGCCGGTTGTATGATGCCTGTGTGAGGAGCGCGATGCTGCATGGTAGTGAGACATGGGCAGCAACTGCAGAGGATATGCGACGGCTGGAGAGAAATGAGGCAAGCATGCTCCGTTGGATGTGCGTGAACGACCCAGCATAAATGTGTTGAGAGAGAAACTGCGTCTGAGAGGGATAGAATGTAGTGTACGGGAGAGGAGACTTAGGTGGTATGGACATGTGATGCGCATGGAGGATGGCCGATGGGTGAAGAAGTGCCAGGAATTGCCAGTTGAAGGAAGACGTGGTAGAGGTAGACCACGAAAAACATGGGCGGTGGTGGTGAGAACAGACCTCAGATCATTGAAACTCACGGTGGAAATGACGAGGGACCATGACGAGTGGAGAGATGCTGTGCTGAATAAGACCCGTCCCACCCTTGCAAGCAGGGAAAAGCGGACGTAAAATGATGATGATTATGATGATATATATATATATATTGTTATACTTTGCTAGAATCCCGGAGAACAACAGAAAGATGCTGAGTTCAGAGTTTAAAAAACAACAGAAAGAAGGGCATAAATAAATATATATCAGTGGTTTAAAACCTTCTCTGCACCATGCCCCACCTCGACATTTAAAATATGTTTATGTCCCCCCTTTAATATAAAAACAATCCGAGTCTTGTAAAAGTGCTATTACTGTAATATAAAGTAGAAACCCTTTATTTAAACAAAGCTGCGATGCAGCGATCATCAAAGCAAACCCCCAAATGTCAACAAACTTCTCGCAGGTGCTGCCAGATACACGATAACGTGTATACGAAGTGTAACAGGGAGTTGGGTCGTATTATATCACTTTCAAATTGACCCCTATTATATTCAAATTATCCCCTGTGGGGCGTGCACCCCACGTTGAGAATCCCTCATAAATAAATATATGTGTGTTGCTATGACTGCTATTTCTAGCAGGTTTACTGCAGTCCTGTAGACGCACACCAAAAACCGGAAGTGGCAGCCATTAAAAAACTTTGGCTTAAAATCAGGCAAAAGTTTTTAAACAATAGAAAATTTAATGTAAACAAACCAGGGTGTTTTTGCCAAGAAAGATAACTCTTGTCTTACTTAATCGCAAAAATCGAGACAAAAATTTGTGTGTCCTTCTTTCTGATGTTTCCCGTGTTTCGCTGCTATTTCTAAAGTGTCTATATATGCTAGAAATAGCAGTCAAATACACCAAACAAACTGCACACCCGCAAAATTTTTGACTCGATTTTTGCGATTAAGTAAGAGAAGAGTTATCTTTCTTGGCAAATTGTTAAAAAAACTTTTGCCTGATTTTAAGCCAAAGTTTTTTAATGGCTGCCACTTCCGGTTTTTGGTGTGCGTCTACACGACTGCAGTAAACCTGCTAGAAATAGCAGTCATAGCAACACACTCACATAAATTTATTTATGAGGGATTCTCAACGTGGGGTGCACGCCCCACAGGGGATAATTTGAATATAATAGGGGTCAATTTGAAAGTGATATAATACGACCAAACTTTCAGATACACATGTTATCGTGTATCTGACAGCACCTACGAGAAGTTTGTTGACATTTTGAAGTTTGTTTTGATCATCGCTGCATCGCAGCTTTGTTTAAATAAGGGGTTTCTACTTTATATTACAGTAATAAAAGTTTTACTTCGACTACACATGTTATCGTGTATCCGGCAGCACCTATGGGCTGTTTGTTTACATTTTGCTGTTTAATTTGATCATCGCTTCATAGCAGATTTGTTCAATTAAAGGTTGGGGATCACTAATATAAATAAATAAATATATATATATATATATATATATATATATATATATATATATATATATATATATATATATATATATAGAGAGAGAGAGAGAGAGAGAGAGAGAGATAGAGAGAGGACGCAAAGACACACATATATATACATACACCTATGTGTATGTGCGTGTGTGTGTGTCTTTGGCTGCTCTATCTATATCTCTCTCTCTTTCTCTCTGTGTATATATATACAGACACACACTGTTGTTTCCTGATTTTTAGCTGCTGTTTCTAAAGTGTCTATTAATATATGCTAGAAATAGCAGTCAAGGGAACATTTACGTATATATATATATGTAAGGGCAGTGACACCTGCTGCAACAGGCATCCAACCTCGTGGGACTCCATCCTCAGACGGGCCACAGACACTCCGATCTTGCGGAGGAACTCAGCTGTAATGGGTCCAAGTAGGCCTGGGGTCTCGACGGCGGCTGGTGCGTAGAAGAAGCGCCAGGACAAACACCGGAATATGTTTATCTGCGAGACGGGCAGCGATGCCGAGGTTTGTGGATCTACCTCCTTCGAATGGGAAGAGGGTGATTCCCTTGGGGGGCTTGCCAAATCCGCGGCCTAGGCCTGCTGGCTCCTGTTGAGATGGAAAGTCAGCTGCGTCTAGGCTTCTTCTCATTATGTCGTTGAGAGCATTTATGTGGCTCACACACGCGGAGGCCAACGCGTTGGGCTACTCCGATGCGAGTTCACTCATCATCAAGAATTTATTTGAATTGAAAGGTCACTAAACTAATATAGGAGTGTGATTTAAAAATAAGGTAAACAGAAATAGTTACTCCGGTAACATAATTACTGTTACACCGGTAGTTCACTAACAAATCATTTCACGTTCGTCTCTAACAGGTAATATTTTAATTTGCTCTTCATGTTGGGGAGTAACTGTAGTTTGGCTTGCTAGGGGTCATACATCTTCATACACACACACACATACTATATATATATATATACATATGCATATATATAATTATATGTAAAGTCAGCTCCGTATTTAGGACAAATGAGGCCTGTTCTAGTTATGAGGCCCCTTTCTTGGGCTCAGTAGGATGTAGGCTTGTTAAAATAATTGTTTTGGTAGGAAGATGGGCCCTTCTGTGTAGATTCCTTCCTTAATATTTCAGATAGGAGGGACCGTTTCTGTTGTCTTCCTTTAGTTGTTCATTCCTTATTTACAGTAATGTCCTTTCCGACCATAATTATGTCGGCGACGTAAGCATAAGTCTAATTTATTCTTTAATGAAGGGTAGATCCTTCGATAGTGGAGGCCCGTGGTCTTACGATCATATGTGTATTCGATTCCTGGACTGTGTTGTTAGTTGTTTTACTTGAGCAAAAACTTCATTTCACATAGGGGGGGGGGGGGGTTAACCCTGCGATGGACTGACATCATGTCCAGGGGGAAGTCATGTACTCTCAGTCCCATTACGCTACAGGAACTGGGACAGGCACCTGCTTGATAAGTCTCCAGGCTTGAGCTGACTTTACACTTTGGAAATCCTTAGATATTCTTCTTGGTGATATATTTGTTAGCTTTGACTTTAATTCATCAGTTTACACCACTAATAATTCATAGATAGAAAAACGTTTGTGGCTTTAGTACACCTTTAAGCTTTAATTTCAATTACGGACTATGTCTAACGAAGTAATAACTGGAGCGACTAAACCAGGCTTTCCTAACCTGGTGATATCAACCACCGGTGGCTGATTTCAACTTGGTCGCTTCAGCCACAAACCCGGGTACCACGGCCCACGAAGGAAAGGAAGATAAACAAATATCAGAGGATTGTCCGGCTTCTTCCTCTTGGCACCTGTAGCCACCATGACGTATAAGTATAAATATATATATATATATATATATATATATACATATCTATCTATCTATATATATATCATCATTTTCATTTTACGTCTGCTTTTCCCTGTTTGCAAGGGTGGGACATATATATATATATCATCCTCATTATACATCCACTTTTCCCTGCTTATAAGGGTGGGACAGATCCTCTTCAGCGCAGCATCTCTCCTTCACCATCTCCTCTGAGCTTCAACGATCTGAGGTCAGCTCTCACTACCTCTGCCCATATCTTCCTTGGTCTTCCTCTACTGCATATTCCTCCCACTGGGATTACTTGGCACTTCTTCACCCTGCGGTAATCCTGCATACGCATCGCATGGCCATACCAACGCAGTCTTTTCTCCCGCACACTGCAGTTTATCCTTCTTATAGTGTTTCACTCTCAACTCGTCCATGCTTGGTCTTTCACGCACATTGACATTGCACATCCAATGGAGCATGCTTGCTTCATTTCTCTCCAGCCTTCGCATATCCTCTGCAGTTGCTGCCCATGTCTCACTACCATGCAACATCTGACACAGGTATCAAACAACCAACCTTTTGTACGCAGGGAGAAACCCTTCTTTGTCACCAGAGGAAGCAGCTTATATATATATATATGTATGTGTGTGCAATTATATTTGTCCATCAATTGTGTATACACAGTTTGAGGTTGGACTTTCGTAAAGACCTGAAGATTCATCTGTATTGCTGTACGGGTCTGAGACTAGGACACTGACCAAGAGATTCACTCAGATGGTGGATGGGTGCTAAATATATATATTTATACAAATTTTTCTTTTCCTGAAGTGTGTAGACATTTTTTTTGTATACACACTTATTGGCATTAGCTGTCTTGTTTCTTAGAAGAAATGAAAAAGCAAAAGTTTGGTTTATTTCACATGTTCGTCGCTAGATAAGGAAGTTTATTTACATTCCTTTGAAGATGTCAGTAATATTTTCCTGTGTAGAGAAGGTTTAATTCTGTTTCTTAGTAAAAAAGAGAATCAGAAGTATATATGTAAGAGGGCTGACTGACCAAATGGAAAGAAACAATGCAGTTATTAGTAAGGAGATTTGAAATTAATGCATGCAAGATTTCACTGTTCTAGCATCACTCCTTCATAGTCAGCCGATGAGTTTTTCAGTTGACCCTCGTTTGTACAGAAGAAGGTTTATATAAGTGTAACTTTATGTGTGTGTCTAGAGAAGATTTAGTTTTGTTTATTAGACAAAGAAAGTATGTATATATAAATGTAACAGATAGAATGCCTTCATTTCAGCTGTCTGAATTCAAATCCCATCAAGGCCAACTTTGCCTTTCATCCATTCAAGGTTGATAAAAAAAAGTACCAGTCTAGTACTGGGGTGAATTCTTCCTCTACACTTCTCTAGAAGAAATCCGCTGTATTCAGACCTGGGCTCTGCCAGGTTTTAAAAAGAGCCCTAGAAACACTGTATGTCAATGCGTTGCCTCTATGACTCCCTTGGGAGTTACGGGTCCATACATATAACTCTCACAGCTTGGAAGTTCTGTATGTAAGTCTTTAAAAACATTTCATCAGTACACTCAGCTGAGGAGTTAATCCTACATATATACATACATATGTATGTATATATACATACATATGTATATATACATACATATGTATATATACGTATGTATATATATATACATATGTATGTATATATACATATGTATGTATATATACATATGTATGTATATATACATACATATGTATGTATATATACATATGTATGTATACATACATACGTATGTATATATACATACATATGTATATATATATATATATACATATGTATATATATATCTATGTATGTATATATACATACATATGTATATATATAATACGTATGTATATATATCTATGTATGTATATATACATACATATGTATATATATACATATGTATGTATATATACATACGTATGTATGTATACATACGTATGTATGTATACATACGTATGTATGTATACATACGTATGTATGTATACATACATATGTATGTATATATACATTCATATGTATGTATATATACATACATATGTATATATACATACATTTGTATATATATATACATACGTATATATACATATATACATACATAGATATATATACATACGTATTATGTATATATACATATGTATGTATATATACATACATACATATACATACGTATATATACATACATATGTATGTATATATACATACATACGTATATATACATACATATGTATATATACATACATAGATATATATACATACGTATTATGTATATACATATGTATGTATATATACATATGTATGTATATATACATACATACATATACATACGTATATATACATACATATGTATGTATATATACATACATACATATGTATGTATATATACATACGTATGTATGTATACATACGTATGTATGTATGTATATATACATACGTATGTATATATACATACATACGTATGTATATATACATACATATGTATGTATATATACATACATACGTATCTATACATACATACGTATCTATATATGCATACGTATGTATATATACATACGTATGTATGTATACATACATACGTATGTATGCATACATACGTATATACACATACATACGTATGTATATATACATACATACGTATGTATACATACTTACGTATGTATATATACATACAAACATATGTATATATATACATACGTATGTATGTATACATACGTATGTATGCATACATACGTATGTATATATACATACATATGTATGTATATATATATACATATGTATGTATATATATATACATGTATATATATGCATACATACGTATGTATACATACATACGTATGTATATATACATATGTATGTATATATACATATGTATGTATATATATATACATATGTATGTATATATACATACATATGTATATATACATATGTATGTATATATATATATATACATATGTATGTATATATATATACATATGTATGTATATATACATATGTATGTATATATATATAAATATGTATGTATATATACATACGTATGAATGTATATATACATACATATGTATACATATATACATATGTCTGTATATATATATACATATGTATGTATATATACATACATATGTATATATATATACATACATATGTATATACATATACATACATATGTATATATATATACATACATATGTATGTATACATACGTATGTATGTATACATACGTATGTATATATATATATACATACGTACGTATGTATACATACATACGTATGTATACATACATACGTATGTATGCATACATACGTATGTATACATATTTACGTATGTATATATACATACATATGTATACATACGTATGTATGTATATACATACATACAAATGTATATATACGTACGTATGTATGTATATATTCATACATACGTATGTATACATACATACATACGTATGTATATATACATACATATGTATGTATATATACATACATATGTATGTATATATATATACATAAGTATGTATATATATATACATAAGTATGTATATATATATACATACGTATGTATATATACGTATGTATGTATGCATACATACGTATGTATATATACATACATACGTATGTATATATATATACATATGTATGTATATATACATACATACGTATGTATGCATACATACGTATGTATGTATGCATACGTATGTATGCATACATACGTATGTATGTATGCATACGTATGTATGTATACATACATACGTATGTATATATACATATGTATGTATCTATACATACATATGTATGTATCTATACATATGTATGGATATATACATATGTATGTACATATACATACATATGTATATATACATACATATGTATGTATATATATACACATACATATGTATATATATACACATACGTATGTGTATATATATACATACATATATATATATACACATACGTATGTGTATATATATACATACATATATATGTATATATACATATATATGTATATATATACATACATATGTATGTATATATACATACATATGTATGTATATACATATGTATGTATGTATATACATATGTATGTATACATATGTATGTATATATGTAAAGATATCTACTTTCAGTTTACCATAAATTTTCATATTTATCTAATATGCATTCTATGCTCTATGGTTAAGCTTCTACGATAGTAATTATGATAATATCTACATTGTATTTTTTTAAGTATAGAGTCTCTTTCATCACGCATCTCTTTCATTCCTTTTCTCTCTCTCTATATATATAGCATGGAAAATGAACTTTAAACAATGATGACCCTGTAATAAACAGGTGAAACTCCAGAATAACAAGACACACTATTTAGCCTTAATAAAATAAATATATATATATATGTATGTGTGTGTGTATATATATATATATAAACAAATAATAACGAGGAAAAATATTTTTTCAGTAGAAAATGCTGAAGAGATTCTTTCAGTGTAATATCAAAACATTTATTTATTTATAAAGTGGATATTTCCTCATTTAATAATACCGGTTTCAGCATTATATGCTTTTTCAATTGCAGATATGCATAATATAGTTATGTTGCATATTTATACGAATAATAAAAAGGGGAAGAAAAAAGATTAGTTTTTACATACATATTTAGAGAAGAGAGTTCATATCTCTGTCCATGTTTGTCCTTCTTTCTCTGTTAGTTGGCTGACAGATATATACATATATACAGCCCACACTGTAAAGTGAACGTGTAAAAGATACGGCAAAAAGCACCCAGCCCACACTGTCAATGTGGTTGGCATTAGAAAGGGCATCCAGCCAGAAACACCCTTATATGAGCGAGACATGGTCACCCAACACAACTTGCCCCAAAATAGGACCCGTCAATCGATGATGATATATATATATATATTACATTCAAAGTTATAGATGTCATGTTTGAGATAATCTCGAACATTCTATACGAATTGTTTCTTCTTAAAGTTTGATATATCCTATTGTACATTTATATCATTAGATATTTATGTATGTATATATGTCATTCCCTATTTTTATATAAATATAGATAGATATAACTAAATATATATATAGATAGATATAACTAAATATATCTATCTATATATATAACTAAATATATATATATATATATAGAGAGAGAGAGAGGAGGAGAGTTAGAACTATTGGAAACATGGTGGTACCATTTGATGTTCTCGGTGATCGTCAGGACTCCACTATTGAAGCTATCGGTATGATAGCAAACTATAATAATATCTACACTCTCCTTTTTTTAAGTATAGAGTTCTTCTCCTCCATCTATATATCTCTCTCTCTTTATACGTACAATGTTTAAATTTTGTACTTGGCTTATATTTGTGTATTATGTGATAATAAAATAATTTTATGTTAAAAAAAAAATTGTTTTTATTTGTAATGTGCAATGCCAATAATGATAATAATGTTTTGCTTCTTACAAAGGCCACTATATCATCATCATCGTTGTTACATATTTGCATGGGTCGTTTTCAGCACAGCCTCTCTCCACTCATCGCCTCAGCAATTTGAGATCAGCTCTTGCCATCTCTGTTCACATCTTCCTTGGTCTACCTCTCTTGCAGCTTTCCTCTACTGGGATTTCTTTAACCAGCAATCATCATCACATTTCTTCTTTCTTGCACACCACTTCATATTCCTCTTAAACCCAGTTTTTCTCTCACATTTACATTGCACATCCAACAAAACATGGCTGCTTCATTTCTCTCCAGTCTACATGTGTCTTCTGCAGTCACTGCCCATGTTACACTATCATGTAGCAACACATGTCTTCTGCAGTCACAGCTCATGTTTCACTACCATGCAGCATCACAGCATTGCATGTCCTCTGCAGTCACTGCACATGTATTCTGCAGTCACAGCTCATGTTTCACTACCATGCAGCACCACAGCATTGCATGTCCTCTGCAGTCAAAGCCCATGTTTCACTACCATGCAGCACCACAGCATTGCATGTCCTCTGCAGTCACAGCCCATGTTTCACTACCATGCAGCATCACAGCATTGCATGTCCTCTGCAGTCACTGCACATGTATTCTGCAGTCACAGCTCATGTTTCACTACCATGCAGCATCACAGCATTGCATGTCCTCTGCAGTCACTGCACATGTATTCTGCAGTCACAGCTCATGTTTCACTACCATGCAGCACCACAGCATTGCATGTCCTCTGCAGTCAAAGCCCATGTTTCACTACCATGCAGCATCACAGCATTGCATGTCCTCTGCAGTCAAAGCCCATGTTTCACTACCATGCAGCATCACAGCATTGCATGTCCTCTGCAGTCACTGCACATGTATTCTGCAGTCACAGCTCATGTTTCACTACCATGCAGCATCACAGCATTGCATGTCCTCTGCAGTCACTGCACATGTATTCTGCAGTCACAGCTCATGTTTCACTACCATGCAGCATCACAGCATTGCATGTCCTCTGCAGTCACAGCCCATGTTTCACTACCATGCAGCACCACAGCATTGCATGTCCTCTGCAGTCACAGCCCATGTTTCACTACCATGCAGCATTGCATTTCACACACAGGTGTCATACAGTTGTCTTTTTGTACGTAGGGAGAAACCTTTTATAATTAACAGTGGAAGTATCTCCCTAAACTTCTTCCATCCTATCCTTATACATGTCTGTACCAAAGCCGTCTTCTTTCTTGCACACCACTTCGTATTTTTCTTCAAGCTCTGTCGTCCATATTACATTACATGTCTGACCAGTTGGCCATGCTATACCTTGCCCATAAAGGGACTGTATTTAGGCTGAGTTTTTGCTGTTGTTGGAGGCCCTTCCTAATCGCCAAACATGTTTACAGTATCAAACTGGGTGGTCTCATTATGAGACAAGTCTGACCAATTGGCTGTGCCATAGGGGAACTGTATTTTGGGAGCTGGGTGATCCCATTATATTCTGGCTAGTTGACTGCAGCATACATTGCTCATAATGGGTCAGTGTTTAGGCTGGGTTTTTACGGCTGCTGGATACCCTTTCTAACAGTAATCACGTTTAGAGGGTGGAACTGTTATGAGACAAGTTGGTTGCACCATACCCTACATGGCGAAACCGGAACTGGGCGGTCCTGTTATGAGGCAACATCATACCTTGTTCATATTGGGGACCATGTTTTCATTGGGTTCCTTTCGTAAAAACACATAACTCCATATATGGTGTGGGCTATATATATACATACATATATACTCATGTAAAAGTCAAATTTTTTAAGGTTAAACTTTTACATGGATATTACTTTTAAGGGGCTTGTTATTTAAGCTAGAATCTAAAGTACCGTATCAGTAGCAGAACCCCAACAGATCTCTAAACTAATAAAAACTAAAACACTATGAATTACAGTAATATTTCCGATTCTATGTATCAAAACACGTCTTAGTAAATAACAAAATCCATAAGTAAGGCCGTGAAGCTCTTATGAATATTTACACTTGCTTTTTTTACTTGTATTCATCAAACTAATTTAGTGCAATCAGTTTATATCCCATGTTCTACCAAGTGCACAAGAGGTTGTCAGGATTTTTAGACCTGGGAATACAAAATTTAATACTGCAAATGTGTGTGGTTGTGTTAGTATGTGCCCATATACAGGTGTATGCCAATGTATATGTGCATGGATGTAGGTATATGTATCAGTTTATTTGATCTTTGTTGACATCGTTCAGTTTACACTGGGACTGTGACAAAATCATTCTGGATTTTACGTTTGTGTAAAGAGGTATGTAATGTTTTATTTGCCATAAATTCATTCTAAACATTCACACAGATATTATTGAGATGCGAAGACACCTTTTTTTTATTTGGAAACGTAAATACATACAGAAAGATGCATTTGTAAATATATATAAACACTCTTCACTATATGCATTCTTTCTTCTCAGAATAAAAACCACTAGACACATTTATCTATAGCCGTAAATTCATTCTAAACATTTCTAACACACACAACTACATGTAACTCTCTTACACACATAAAAGCTACATTTATATATATAAACGTTCTTCACCTACTGTCTTCTAAGAACTAACCGCCCATATTTTAAGAATAACTAAAACTTCTCTATATAGGGAAATGCTTTCAAGTTTTTTTTACTTCTGAGAAACAAAACTAAATAATTGTTTCTACTATTGGCACAAGGCCAGCAATTACCGAGTACATTACTGGTACTTTATTTTATCGACCCTGTAAGGATGAAAGGCAAAGTTAACCTCGGCGGGATTTGAACTCAGAATGGCAAGGGCCGTAACTCTATGCGTCAGAGCATGGCGTCCAACCCTATCTCTCGAACAGCAATGTTACATGGTAGTGAGACCTGGTCGCTGTGTGTAGAAGACTTGCTTAGATTAGAAAGAAACAAAGCTTGCAAAGCATAAACGAATTTAGAGAGAGACTGAGCATACGAGCAATCAAATGCTGTGTGCAAAAAGTCGATGGGGGACCTGGGATGAGGTGATAAAAGCTGACCTTGCTCCTCTCAAAGGCGACCGTGACCTCTGGTATCACGCAGTAATACAGAAGACCCGACTTCCCACGGGTACAAGCTGAAGCATATAGATAATATGCCCCCATCCTCTCCCACTGCAAAGTGGTCGTTGAGGAGCCACGACAAAAAAGCACCCTGCCCACACTGTAAATTGGCCGTGTAGTTGCCACGGAAAAAAAGCACTCACTGTAAATGCGATTGGTGTTAGGAAGGGCATCCAGCTGTAGAAATCAAGCCAAAATCAGTTCCCTTATAAGCAAGACAAAGTCACTCGACCTGGCATTGCCCACAACAGTACAACCCGTGCTAGCGTGGAAGAATGGACGTAAAATGGTGATACACGCACACCAACATTTATATATACATAGCTATCTCTCCTAACTAAACATTCTCCCTATACACACATTTTTTACATCAAAGTGTCTACAGAGTATATATATGTATATGTGAGATTAGATACTGTATTCTATAGAATACAACTTGGAATGACCAAATGAAGAAGAGTGAAATAATAGTCTAGTATTGGGGTCGATTCTTCCTCTAGAGGAAATCCGCTGTATTCAGACCTGGAGAGGAGATGGGCTCTGCCAGGTTTTAAAAAGTGCTCTAGAAACACTGTAGGGCAATGCGTTGCCTCTATGACTCCCTCGGGAATTACGGGTCCATACATACGGCTTGGAAGTCTTTAAAAACATTTCACATTGCTCCAGTAGTTAGTTAATCCTGTTATAGACCAATGCCCTATCCAGGGAGAGTCTTGTATTCTCAGACATTGGTGAGAAGCTTAGAACAGACTTTAACTTATATATATATACGAAATTTAGGTTTAATCAATACATATATCGATGATTGGAATCATGGTCTTAAGATTACACAAATCGATGCTAATTATTACATATATTTAGATTTCCCTATACAGAAGACCTGGGATGAGGTGATAAAAGCCGACCTTACCCAATTACACCTCTCAAAGGCGATGACACACGACCGTGACCTCTGGCGTCACGCAATAATACAGAGTACCCGACCTCCCATGGGTACAAGCTGAACGTGGTGGTGCCAGACACTGCGCACAACAGGTCAACCCGTCTAACCCATGCTAGCATGGAAGAACGGACGTAAAACTGTGATGATGAGATCTGTCACCATCTTGAAGTAAGTATATTTACCTACATATTAATTGTTCTGAATATATGCACCGGTCTTCTACTCTATGGAGCAGAAACGTGACCCCTCACAATGACGATTGATATCTTCGACAGCAGAGCCCTGAGGACCATCTAAAACATCAGATGGGACCACCACGTTTCCAACAGAGTGCACGCAGTAGCCACACCTTCGTCGAGCAAGAAGAATAGATGTACAAAATACTCGAATATAAGGTGTCTTTCTCCCTATCTTATGTCTGAGAAATGGGTAAAAATCCGAACCTTATTTACGTAGAATTTGAAGTTGGCGAAAATCGTCAAACTATTGACTCCCTATATAAGTCAACCCCTTTCTACATATTCCCTGGCTTCTATTCGTGTATATCCCGTTATATATGTACAAAATACTAGTAGTTCCTTAATAGCTATATATCCCGTTATATTTATATATATAGAAACGGAAAGAAAGCGAGATAACACTTGGAATATGTCGTGTTATCTCGCTTTCTTTCCGTTTCTTTTTTTTTTTAAAAAAGAAAGAAATTTTTAGCTATAAATATGCCTATTTGACTCTGTAGAATTGCGGCTTGTGCGTGGCGCTGCACGTAGCGTTTCTGGCTTCGCTGTCGTACTTCGGTATGGCATGACCACTCGATCGTGTCTGAAGTTCGAATCGTTGCGGGGGTCGGCCGGGACCACAGCAGGCTGGCTTTATGCTGGCCTGCTCTCCCCCTCGCATGAGTTTTTGCCAAACAATTCGATGAGAGTTATCTCCCCTTGATTTGAATTATTTGCCCTTTGTTTACATTGAACACTACTTCCGGTTTGTGGAACTCTTCTTCCTTTGTTGTCATTTCTTTTCAGTGTATTGAAGCGGTAACATCATTCTACTTACTCTGGGACTATTAATGATATCGGATTGGATTTTACGTGTAAAGAGGTATGTATAGTTTTATTTGCCGTATATACACTCACAGGTATTATTGAGACACAAAAATATAATTCACGTTAGAAATATACATACATAGAATTGTTCACTATAAACATTCCTTCTTGTAATGTTTTAGTTGCCATGTCTTTTAAATTTATTCTAAACACTCTTCAGAGAACTAAACCTAATATATACACGTAACTACTTCTTCTAACTAAACATACATGTTACTTTACTATGAAGCATTTGTAAGGAAATATAACCAAGCTTCCTCTCTATACCCATTTTATTATCTTCTGTATATAAATCCTATACACACACTCACAGATATATTCTATATACAAGAAGACACCTTTTCACGTAAATACATTGTTTCTTTCCAGAATAAAACTTCTGCAGACATATTTATGTATTAGCCGTAAATTTATTCTAAACATTCACTATGAGGAGGAATCTTAAGAACATACGTACATATATATATATATATACATACATTTTTATCTCTAAGAACTAAACCTCCCTAGACATTATATTATCTTGGCAGATACTCATGAGGCACAATATACAATCTTGTTCATACTGGAATAGAAACTAAACCTTCTTTAGACTATATACATCTTAATATATAACCTCCACTAAGAAACTAAACCATACAGCTATATTTTATTATCTTTCACATCTAACGAAGCATGGTAGCTCCATTCCTCTGCCGTGTATGTAGCTCTTATGGCTCTCAAGACTCTTTACTACTAGCATCCTCACCTGCTTGATAGCTACACCATCCATATATAAACGTTCTTCACTAGATACAAAACTAAACCTTTATATATACACAACTAACCTATTCTATATTCCTAAGGAACAGCACCAGACCTGGAGACTACTACAAGAAAGGTAAATAAATTGTGAAATAAAAGAATAAACCAGTCTTTTTCTTTGTTGCTTTATTATCTGTATATATATACCTCTTCACTGTAGGAAGACAACTACCTTCTGTCACTATATTAGTTTCATATTATATAAATAAATCCCCTCTTACACACACCTATTAGAAACAAGCCATCTCTATATACAGGGAAATAACATCTATGTAGACTTACTTCTGTCCATAAGAAACTGTATTCTATAGAATACATCTAAAGCGACATTACGTGTGTCTTTTGATATTATACACATGTATGTAGAAACCTGGAAGTGAACATCATACACATATAAGATAAGTTGCGATCTGTACAGACACATCAATACCTTCTCGCTAGATTCTACACATACCCCTCTTAAGAAACTACTATTGTTCTTGTAGTTGTGTATAAGCTTCTCACACTAGAACGTATACATGCTTTCTAAGAAGCAAGAGAGCTAACAGTATCTACAGTAGTGTGTAAATAGAAAGGAACTGTATTCTATATATTATGTCACACACAAAACTTACTTCATGTCTATAATATACCTTCTTCTCTATATTGGAAGAAGTACCTCCATTATATATAGACGCTGTGTTCAATAGAGTAGAGTATGTAGAATTATGTATACACAATTACCTCTTTCTTGAAAGAAAGATACATTGTTCTCTACTAATCTTCATATTGTAAATTTAGATCTGGGAAGTTACACTTTCCACAATAAAAAATAAAGGTTGATTTCTCTTAATACTTTGTTCTGTAGACACTATATAAATGTAGCTCCAAGTTAAACCTTGTGTGTATATATGCACTTCTTTCTATAGAATACATATTAATACCCTTATATCTCTAGAGAGAAGGAAATAAACTACTGTATTATATAAATTTAGCTAAAGAAGTTAATCTTTCTCTCTAGACAGAGATAACTGTATGTATAGGATACTATTACCTCTATAAAATGCAGTATCTAGTAAGAATACATACATATTAACACCTTTTTATTTTTAAGGCATATGTATATATACTGAAAAGTAGGAGAGAGAGATACACAGTAAGCCTTGTGTGTGTGTATATTATAACTTCTCTATTATATATAGAACCACATCTATACACTTACTTCTTTCAAGAATGTTTCTTACTGAACTACAGAATACATACATATTAATACCTTTACTTCTGTATACATACTGGTAAGTATGAGAGATATATTCTATATATACAGAAAGAGGTAAACTTACTATAGAATACTGTATTATATATAATCTATTCTGTATGTATATATACTTACTTCTATAGAACAATACACATATTAATACCTTTACTTCTGTATACATACTCGTAAGTATGAGAGAGATATAGAATATATATATTCTATATATACAGAAATATCTAAACTTACTATAGAGTACTGTATTATATATAATCTATTCTATATGTATATATACTTACTTCTAAAGAACAATACATATGAATACCTTTACTTCTGTATACATACTGGTAAGTATGAGAGAGATATAGAATATATATTCTATATATACAGAAAGAGGTAAACTTACTATAGAATACTGTATTATATATAATCTATTCTATATGTATATATACTTACTTCTATAGAACAATACACATATTAATACCTTTACTTCTGTATACATACTGGTAAGTATGAGAGATATATTCTATATATACAGAAAGAGGTAAACTTACTATAGAATACTGTATATATACTTACTTCTATAGAACAATACACATATTAATACCTTTACTTCTGTATACATACTGGTAAGTATGAGAGAGATATAGAATATTTATTCAATATATACAGAAACAGGTAAACTTACTATAGAATACTGTATTATATATAATCTATTCTATATGTATATATACTTACTTCTATAGAACAATACACATATTAATACCTTTACTTCTGTATACATACTCGTAAGTATGAGAGAGATATAGAATATATATATTCTATATATACAGAAATATCTAAACTTACTATAGAATACTGTATTATATATAATCTATTCTATATGTATATATACTTACTTCTAAAGAACAATACATATGAATACCTTTACTTCTGTATACATACTGGTAAGTATGAGAGAGATATAGAATATATATTCTATATATACAGAAAGAGGTAAACTTACTATAGAATACTGTATTATATATAATCTATTCTATATGTATATATACTTACTTCTATAGAACAATACACATATTAATACCTTTACTTCTGTATACATACTGATATGTATGAGAGATATAGAATACATATTCTATATATACAGAAAGAGGTAAACTTACTATAGAATACTGTATTATATATAATCTATTCTATATGTATATATACTTACTTATATAGAACAATACACATATTAATACCTTTACTTCTGTATACATACTGATATGTATGAGAGATATAGAATACATATTCTATATATACAGAAAGAGGTAAACTTACTATAGAATACTGTATTCTATATATATGTATGTATGTATACATATGCATATATATACATATGCATATATATACATATGTATATATATATATACATATGTATATATATACATACATATGTATATACATATACATATGTATATATATACATACATATGTATATACATACATATGTATGTATACATACATATGTATGTATGTATATATACATAGGTATTTATACATACATAGATATGTATACGTATGTATGTATACATACGTATGTATATATATACATACGTAAGTATGTATATATATACATACGTAAGTATGTATACATGCATACGTGTGTATACATACATACGTATGTATATATATATACACAAGTATGTATATATATATACACATACGTATGCATGTATATATATACATACGTATGTATATATACATACGTACGTATGTATATACATACACATGTATGTATATACACACGTATGTATATACACACGTATGTATGTATATATACATACGTATGTACATACATGTGTATGTATATACATACGTACTTATGTATAGATACATACGTATGTATATACATACGCATGTATGTATATACATATGTATGTATATACATACGCATGTATGTATATACATACGTATGTATATATATACATATGTATATACATACGCATGTATGTATATATACATACGTATGCATGTATACATACATATGTATGTATACATGCATACGTATGTATATATACATACATACGTATGTATACATACGTACGTATGTATATATACATACGTATGTATACATACATACGTATGTATTTACATACGTATGTATTTACATACGCATGTATGTATATATACATATGTATGTATACATACGTATGTATATATACATACATACGTATGTATATATACATACATACGTATGTATATATATATACATATGTATGTATATATACATACGTATGTATATATACATACGCATGTATGTATATATACATACGTATGTATACATACATACGTATGTATACATACATACGTATGCATGTATACATACGTATGTATATACATACGTATGCATGTATACATACGTATGTATGTATATACATACGTATGCATGTATACATACATACGTATGTATATACATACATATGTATATATACATACGTATGTATATACACATACATACGTATGTATACACACATACGTATGTATACACACATACGTATGTATACACACATACGTATGTATATATACATACGTATGTATACATACATACGTATGTATACATATACATACGTATGTATATATATACATATGTATGTATATATACATACGTATGTATACATACATACGTATGTATACATACATATGTATATACATACGTATGTATATACATACGTATGCATGTATACATACATACGTATGTATATACATACATATGTATATATACATACGTATGTATATACACATACATACGTATGTATATATACATACATATGTATACATACATACGTATGTATACATATACATACGTATGTATATATATACATATGTATGTATATATACATACGTATGTATATACATACGCATGTATGTATATACATACGTATGCATGTATACATACGTATGTATATACATACGTATGCATGTATACATACGTATGTATATACATACATACGTAAGTATGTATATACATACGTATGCATGTATACATACATACGTATGTATATACATACATATGTATATATACATACGTATGTATATACACATACATACGTATGTATACACACATACGTATGTATATATACATACATACGTATGTATATATACATACATATGTATACATACATACGTATGTATACATATACATACGTATGTATATATATACATATGTATGTATATATACATACGTATGTATATACATACGCATGTATGTATATATACATACATATGTATATATACATACGTATGTATATACACATACATACGTATGTATACACACATACGTATGTATATATACATACATACGTATGTATATATACATACATATGTATACATACATACGTATGTATACATATACATACGTATGTATATATATACATATGTATGTATATATACATACGTATGTATATACATACGCATGTATGTATATATACATACGTATGTATATATACATACATACGTATGTATACATACATACGTAAGTATGCATATACATACGTATGTATATACATACATATGTATATATACATACGTATGTATATACACATACATACGTATGTATACACACATACGTATGTATACACACATACGTATGTATATATACATACATACGTATATATATATACATGCATGTATACATACGTATGTATGTATATATACATACGTATGTATATATACGTATGTATACATACATACATATGTATGTATATATACATACGTATGTATGCATACATACGTATGTATATACGTACGTATGTATACATGCATACGTATGTATGTATATATATACATATGTATGTATACATATGTATGTATGTATATATATACGTATGTATATATATACATACATACGTATATATATATACATACGTATGTATATACATACATATGTATGTATATATATATACATATGTATGTATATATACATACATATGTATGTATACATCTTTAATTCCTTAGCTATATTTATATAATACACTAGTCTAGAGATATAAGGGTATTAATATGTATGTAGGTTGTTGTCTTTATATCTGTGTAGTGTAACTTCTAAATTTACAATGAAGATATGCTTTATATACACAAAAGTGTCTATATGGTGAGTATGCCTGTCTAGAGGAGAACAGGGTATTGATGTATCCTTTAAAGAAAAGGGTAACTGCTTATATATGGTTCTACATACTGTACTCTATTGAACACAACTTCAATATATAATGGAGGTACTTCTTCCAATATAAAGAAGGTATATTATAGACATGAAGTAAGCTTTGTGTGTCATATTGAATACAGTTTTTCTATATATGTGTGTATGTAAAGAACACTAAATTTCTTTGTATTTATACAGTTAGCTCTCTTGCTTCTTAGGAAGCATGTACACGTTCTACTATGAGATGCTTATACACAACTAGAAGAACAATAGCAGTAGTTTCCTAAGAGACGTATGTGTAGTATCTAGCGAGGATGTATTGATATGTATGTACAGATCAAAACCTCTTATCTTATATATGTATGATCACTTCCAGGTTTCTACATACACGTGTATAATATAAAGAGACACACACAATGTGGGTTTAGATATATTCTATAGAATACAGTTTCTAATATACAGACATGTCTACATTGATGTTATTTACCTGTATATAGAGATGGCTTGTTTCTAGGAAATAATTTATATAATATGAATCTAGTATACAGTGACAGAAGGTTTTTGTCTTCCTACAGTGTAAGAGGTGTCTAGTGTGTGTATATATACAGGGAGTAAATAATAAGGGAACAAAGGAAAATACTGGTTTATTCTTTTATTTCACAATTTATTTACCTTTCTTCTTGAGATAGGGTTGTAGTAGTCTCCAGGTCTGGTGCTGTTCCTTAGGAATATAAAATAGGTTAGTTGTGTATATAGTGAAGAACGTTTATATATGGATGATGTAGCTATCAAGCAGGTGAGGATGCTAGAAGTAGTAGTAAGGAGTCTTACGGCAGAGTAATGGAGCTACCATGCTTCGTTAGATATAAAATATAACTGTATGGTTTAGCTTCTATATTCATATGTCTAGAGAAGGTTTAGTTTCATGTCTATTATTCCAGTATGAACAAGTTTGTATATTGCGCCTCATAAGTATCTGTTATGATAGAAGGGAGACCGTTTATATATGAATATAGCTTCATGTGTACGTATGTCCCCAGGATTCTTCCTCTACATGGTTTAGAATAAATTTACGGCTAATACATAAATATGCCTGAAGTGTTTGTGTATTTACGTGAAAAAGTGTCTTCTTGTATATAGAATATCTGCGTGTGTATTCAGGTATAAGGTTTATATACAGAAGATAAAATGTGTATAGAGAGGAAGCTTGGTTATATTTCCTTACAAGTATGTATATAGTATCGAGAGAAGATTTAGTTGTAACATGTTAGAAGAGGTGTGTATATA
The DNA here is from genome assembly GCA_964016885.1 of Eledone cirrhosa. Taxonomy (NCBI): domain Eukaryota; kingdom Metazoa; phylum Mollusca; class Cephalopoda; order Octopoda; family Eledonidae; genus Eledone; species Eledone cirrhosa. Next base: position 17,593,229 of record OZ024762.1, read on the forward strand.
TATATATACAGATCATGGTTAGTTTTGTTTCATAATAGAGGAGGGTAACATGTATGTTTAGTTAGAAGAGGTAGCTGCGTGTATATATTTAGTTTTGTTTCTTTAAAAGACATGGCAACTTACTTTTGTGTGTGTATATACGGCAAATAAAACTTTACATACCTCTTTACACGAACGTAAAATCCAAACCGGTATCGTTAATAGTCCCAGAGTAAATAGAATGATGAGAAATGACAACAAAGTAAGAAGAGTTCCACAAACCGGAAGTAGTTCAATGTCAACAAAGGGCAAATAATTCCAATTAAGGGGAGATAACTCTCGTCAAATTGTTTGGCAAAAACTCATGCGAGGGGGAGAGCAGGCCAGCATAAAGCCAGCCTGCTGTGGTCCCGGCCGACCCCCGCAACGATTCGAACTTCAGACACGATCGAGTGGTCATGCCATACCGAAGTACAACAGCGAAGCCAGAAGCGCTACGTGCAGCGCCACGCACAAGCCGCAATTCTACAGAGTCAAATAGGCATACTTATAGCTAACATTTTCCTTCTTTTTTAAAAAAAAAAGAAACGGAAAGAAAGCAAGATAACACGACATATTCCGAGTGTTATCTCGTTTTCTTTCCGTTTCTCTTTCTATATAAATATAACGGGATATATAGCCATTAAGTAACTGCTAGTGTTTTGTACATATATAACGGGATATACACGAATAGAAGCCAGGGAATATGTCGTAAAGGGTTGACTTATATAGGGAGTCAATAGTTTGACCATTTTCGCCAACTTCAAATTCTACGTAAATAAGGTTCGCATTTTTGCCCACTTCTCAGACATAAGATAGGGAGGAGGGTCACCTTATATTCGAGTATTTTGTACATCTATTCTTGTTAGACTAGACCGGCATCATCATGGGTAGAGCCGACCAGGTGCTACTGCGTTGAACGAGACTAAGGCTGCGATGGTCCTCAGGGCACTGCTGTCAATCGTCTTTGTGAGGGGCCACGTTTCTGCTCCATAGAGGAGAAGACTGATGCATCTTTTCAGAACAATTAATATGTAGGTAACATAGCCTTAGAGAGATCTGTATTTGTAATAGTTAGTATCGATTTGGGTAATCTTAAGACCATGATTCCAATCATCAATATATGTATTGATTAAACCTAAATATAGTATATAAAGAAGTGGATTTTAAAATATGCAATGATAGTGTCGAGAGAAGGCTTAGTTAGTTACTTCTAACAATGTACCACTATGAATAAGACAGAAGGCGGTGTATGTAGATAGAATGTTTAGTTTTCCTGAGTATGAAGGGGTTTTAGTTATTATTCTTAGTAAAAAGACGGTTATATTATACATTTACGTCTCTAACATTCCTCCTGTATATGAAGGGTAGTGAAATATATTCTTGTGTCTCAGGAATAACTTACGTGTTTATCGATGAATTTAAGGGACAACTAAAAGATTACATACCTCTTTAGAAGAATGAAGGTGTATATATAAATGTAGCTTTATATGTGTATATTGATCTAGATAGGAAACGTTTCTTCCAGTGTATGGATTATAGAGGTGAATGCATACACTAAAGAAAGTTAATATATATATCTAAGACTGTATTTTCGAGTGTTTAGCAATGAATTAAAATATACATGGCAAATAAAGCGTTCGTATAGGTAAATTAGAGGGTATTTTACCTCAGCTAAAGAACATTTATATATATATAAATCTAGTTTTGTGTGTGTATTTAGGTTTAAATAAAACAATATGTACGTCTCTAGAATCTTTCTGTATATAGAATAATTGTTTCTACTTTTGGCACAAGGCCAGCAATTATCCAGTGCATTACTGGTACTTTATTTTATCGACCGCATAAGGATGAAAGGCATATAGAATAATGTATGTCTGTGAGTGTATATACGGCAAATAAAACATTACATACCTCTCACCATTAGTATAATATCCAGACTGATTCTATCAAATTACACGAGTAAATCCAAACGATGTTAACAGTTTAATTCAATAAAGAAGAATGACAACAAACGAGAATAGTTCCAATCAGGGGCAAGTAATTCAAACGATAACTCTCGGCGAATTTTTTAGTAAAAAAATCAATGCGAGGCGGGGACGCAGGCCAGCATAAAGCCGGGCTGCTGCCGCCGCAACGATTCGATCTTCAGACACATAGAATGGTCATGCCATACCGAAGTACGACAGCGAAGCCCGAAACGTTACGTGCAGCGCCATGCACAGAGCGCAACTCTACTGAGTAAATTAGTCATACTTATAGTTAGAATTTTATTTATTAAAAAAAAATATATATATAGAAACGGAATGAAGACGAGATAACTGAGGGCGTGGAGAAATATCTCTTTCTGAATATATATATTTCGTATGGTGAGAGTTGAGATCTCTACCGAATAATTATCAATATTATACTTCGTCTCCGAAATATTTTCAGAAAGAAATTACTTTTTCACGACCGTGTTACCTTACTTTCATCCCGTTTCTATATGTAACAAGTTTAAACTACTAGTATTTAATACATATATATATACAGAACAATAAGTATATTTACTTCAAGATAGTAATGTTTATGTTAATACAGAAAATAAAAAAATGCAAACCATCGATCTTAGTAATTAGTATCAATCACTAATTATCTATTTTGGTAATAAGCATCTTAAGACCATGATTTCCTTCATCGATATGTGATTAGACCAAAATTTAGTATAATATATAAAGACTGTTCTCAGCTTATGACCAGTTTGCTTGGTGTTAAGTGTCTGGGAGTACAAGACTCTCCCTGGATAGTACGCTGGTCTACCACAGGACTAACTCCTCGGCTGTGAGTGCTGGAGCAATGTGATGAATGCAGAACTTCCAAACTGTGAGAGTTACATGTATGCATGGACCTGCAACTCCTAAGGGAGTCATACAGGCCACACATTGACATACAGTATTTCTAGGGCACTTTTTAAAACCTGGCAGACCCATCTCCTCTCCAGGTCTGAATACAGCAGATTTCTTCCAGAGAAACAGAAGAATCAACCTCAATACTAGACTGGTACTTTGTTTTATCAACCTCAAATGGATGAAAGGCAAAGTTGACCTCAGCAGGATTTTAATTAAGAGAACTGAAGGCATTTTCTGTTACATTCATATATACATACTTACTTTGTCTAATAAACAAAACATCTTCTCTCTACACACACATAACATATAAAGCTACATTTATATATACCTCTTCTAAGAAATTAAACCTACTCTAGACTTACACATAGATACAGTTCATCATCATCATCATCATTTCATTTTACGTCCGCTTTTCCCTGCTTGCAAGGGTGGGACGGGAATTGATGCTGGCTTGATTTCTACAGCTGGATGCCCTTCCTAACACCAACCTCATTTACAGTGAGTGCTGGGTGCTTTTTTGCCGTGGCACCTCCACGACCACTTTGCAGTGGAATTATAGGGACCCCAGTCCCTATCATCTCATTTCTACAGCTGAGTAAACTGGAGCAATGTGAAATAAAGTGTCTTGCTCAAGGAAACAACACATCACCCAGTCTGAGAATTGAACTCACAACCTTTCGATTGCAAGCCCAATGCTCTAACCACTAAGCCATGTGCCTCCACAGTTATATATAAATACTTACCTTGTCAAATAAACACAACTAAATCTTCTCTAGTCAGACACACAAAGCTACATTTATATAAACATTCTTCTCTACAAAAGAGGATCAGCTGAAAAGCTCATAGGCTGGCTTTGAAGAAGTGATGCTAGAACTGCGAGATATTGTGGTTAGGTTCATTATCATAGGACTTGGTGGAGCAATCAAAATTCACTGCCAACTCATGTACAACTTTATGATGTTCTTGATTCATCGGTGAAAAAGAATGACTCTGATAGTTCTGTTTCATGTGAGGAAGACAAAAGGAAACCTTCAGAGTGTGCATTGAGCAATATGGGATATTTCTAGAATGTAACTAATGCTAACTTGAATCATCCTTGGACATCATCATACATGGTATATATATATAGTGTGTTTAGTACAGTGTAGTTGTAGCTAACTAGGTATTTGGTTTTATGAAATGAAAGGGACAAAAAAACAAACTATATATATACACTGATATATGTGTTATAAGCAATCCAATACCACTGTTGGATAGATAGAGTGCTTAATCCTGCTTACACCAAAGTTTATGGATTAAGGTGGTGCAAACACAACACTTAAATAAAGGAAACAATATGTGGCCATAGTACAGAAAATTCTTATAATATATATATATATATATATATATATATATATATATATATATATATATATATACATCTCGGGCTGGATTCTGTTGAGGGTCTTTGCCACAAGTGACATCAATGAGATTCCCCTGTAGTTGTTCATGTTAGAAAGATCTCCCTTCTTTGGTACTGAGATGATGTTAGTGATCAAGGGCAACTTTCTCCAGTGCCTGGTTACAGAACTCCAGGATGATATCATCAAAATCACACCTCATCATCACTTTTGATGCCTCCCCATGGGTCATGATCTTCTTGGTTCGCTGAAGCCCCTCTCTGGCGAAGGTCCTGTCTCAATATCCAGTTCCTCAAACAGCTGTCTGATCTCCCTGGTATTCTGGGCTGTCGAAGGTGGCTCTCCTAGTAGGGTCTTAAAATGGTCCAGCCTCTTCTTATCCCCAGATCTAACTCAAACTACTTCTCTTCCTTCCTGTAATCTCGTTGATCATCATCCAGCTCTCTTTACACTTATATATATATACACTGACCTCCTACAAGGTTACATCTCAAAGGAGGTTTACACCAGTTCTTTTATCCCGAAACTTTTTCAGGAACTGTGGACAAGGAGTTTCTTATGGTTGTAAGTTTTTTGAAAGGGGAAAAATAACAGAAGGTGATTGTCGTGTGAAGGAGGAAGATTGGTAGAGCAATGGACTCCACAGACACTGGTAAGGGTAACTTAGAACAGGATGGAAAGGTATCCATGGTGAGTGAAAAACCTAACCATTGTTTCAGCTACAGCAGCAGAGGAGTTAAGTTATGGTGGGTTTGAAGAAAACAGAGTTGGATGTCTTCAATGTAGTGACTATATAGACCAGAGGCTTTCAACATAACTGATGAGTGTTTCAGTGGAGACCAGCAACCTCTGAGGAGCAGGGACTACAGTAGTAGAGATAGAATAGGCAGAGGGAACGGCATATTTAGGGGCTGGGGAGAAGCAGAGACCACTGTAGTAGAGGTAGAGAGGGAACAGCATATTTAGGGTTGGGGAGGAGCAGAGACCATTGTAGTAGAGGTAGAGAGGGAACATCATATTTATGGGCTGGGGAGGAACAGAGACCATTGTAGTAGAGGTATAATGTGCAGAAGGAGGAGAGACAATAATTGTGGACCAGAACCTGTTGAATTGTTGATAAAGCTGGAGTGTCATCCCTTAATGTAGCAACCTTGTCAACATGAATGTCCTTGGGGGATAAACCCCTTTTCTACACGTACTTGATAATACCACGATGCCAAATGTTGTCCATTTTCAAGAGGTCATTACTAATTACATTTGAAGTCCTCTTTCAACAGTCAGATGTCAGTTTACTTGGAAAGAAACAATGCAGTTATTATTAATAAGAAGAGTTGAAATTAATTCATGCAAGATTTCCCAGCTCTAGCATCAGTCCTTCATAGTCAGCCAACCTTCGTACTTCTGCTGGGTCAAGCCCGACGGAGACTGACGTCTTAAACAAGCCCCAACAAATAAGAAAGATTTAGAAGAGAATATACTAATTACTAGATATTCACACAAAAGTGACATTAGAATTATTGCTGGAAATAGCAGCCAAATATTTATCGCTCGCCACGTTTTAAAATAATGAAGGACACATTAGAAGATGTAATTTTAGATAGTCATATATACACATATTTGTCAACGCTGGAATCTCATTGATTCTATATACATAAGTCGGTTCTCAGAAGACCTATTCAGGTTATGGGAACTGTTTGTCCCCCGTGTAAAAATTTGGCGTATATATATATAAATATATATATATACTTATATATGTCTGTATGCATTTTGTTGGCGTTTAAATGGTGAAAATTTCATAAGGTAGCTGTTGTTTACTTTCATCGACAAGTCAGACCTGAGCGATCAAGACATATATTTACATATACATAATCAAAAGTAAAAACATTGTTAATATCTTCCTACACAGATAAAATATAAAAGATTGTATTTACATGTGTCACAGCTAATTCACCTCCGTAATTCTTAGGAAACCTGGCTTCTATTTCTAGCAAGTGGAGCGTAGACGTAGAGACGTGTTGCTGTTGTTTACTTTTATTCACAGGTCTTGAACGAGCAAGACAAGATGACCCGACATGTGTGTAATCGATGGTATACCTGCCGTGACCATCCTGTGTTTATATGATTATCAAGGTACTCACATCTACATCGTTGAATGCACCTTTCATTGTTTTAAAAGGGGTTGTAGAAGACAGAACATCTGAGGGTGAGAGGCCGGAGATCGTCAGTGAGTGGCTTTAAATTAATTAGCCATGATTCTATGAAATAAAGAAGCGAAATCACTTTGAAGAAAAATAGGAGAACAATAGTAATTATTATGAGGCCGGTGTAGCGATTACATATTGCCCTTTGTTTACATTAACCACTCCCGACACCATGGTAATTAGATATTCAGATTACAGGGAGGTGTGGGATGGAAGTAATTCTTTTATTTATTTACTTAACAACAAACACGGTGGCAAAGAGTAAATTAAAAAAACTCGCCTTTTTATTTTAAAAAAAATCAAGCCTAACCTCTCCCATGATGCATCAGTGCGGCTAAATAAGTCGCAACAATGGGTGCATAAATTATTTCGAATTTCTTAGTAATTATTTGTATATACTTACATTGTTTGCATATAAGGTAGGCTTAAAAGTTCATAGGCTCACTATGAAAGAGTGATGCTAGGGCTGTGCAATCTTGCATGTTGAAAAATAAACCTCATTTGGTCATTCCATGAGAGTATCTTGGTCAGCCTATGAAGGAGTGATGCTAGAGCTGTGCAATCTTGCATGTTGAAAAATAAACCTCATTTGGTCATTCCATGAGAGTATCTTGGTCAGCCTATGAAGGAGTGATGCTAGAGCTGTGCAATCTTGCATGTTGAAAAATAAACCTCATTTGGTCATTCCATGAGAGTATCTTGGTCAGCCTATGAAGGAGTGATGCTAGAGCTGTGCAATCTTGCATGTTGAAAAATAAACCTCATTTGGTCATTCCATGAGAGTATCTTGGTCAGCCTATGAAGGAGTGATGCTAGAGCTGTGAAATCTTGCATGTTGAAAAATAAACCTCATTTGGACATTCCATGAGAGTATCTTGGTCAGTCTATGAAGGAGTGATGCTAGAGCTGTGAAATCTTGCATGTTGAAAAATAAACCTCATTTGGTCATTCCATGAGAGTATCTTGGTCAGCCTATGAAGGAGTGATGCTAGAGCTGTGCAATCTTGCATGTTGAAAAATAAACCTCATTTGGTCATTCCATGAGAGTATCTTGGTCAGCCTATGAAGGAGTGATGCTAGAGCTGTGAAATCTTGCATGTTGAAAAATAAACGTCATTTGGACATTCCATGAGAGTATCTTGGTCAGTCTATGAAGGAGTGATGCTAGAGCTGTGAAATCTTGCATGTTGAAAAATAAACCTCATTTGATCATTCCATGAGAGTATCTTGGTCAGCTTATGAAGGAATGATGCTAGGGCTCTGCAATCTTGCATGTTGAAAAATAAACCTCATTTGGTCATTCCATGAAAGTATCTTGGTCAGCCTATGAAGGAGTGATGCTAGAGCTGTGAAATCTTGCATGTTGAAAAATAAACCTCATTTGGTCATTCCATGAGAGTATCTTGTCAGCCTATGAAGGAGTGATGCTATATATATATATATATATATAGTTATATATACATGTATATATATATATACATGTATAAATATATACATGTATATATATACATGAGAGATTTGCATGACGTGGAGGTGGATGTCCTCAAGAAACATCTCGACACCTTGTTATCCAGAATCCCGGATGAGCCCACAGCAAGACACGAGGGAAACCTAAGGGCAGCAGCAACAAACTCCCTCTTACACCAGTAGCCAACCTATACAGGCTGGAGATAAAATGTGTAGCAACAAGGGCGGTGCCCCAGCCTGGCCTCAGCCGGATGGCTGAAACAGGTAAAAGAGTATATGTGTATATATGGATATATACATGTACATATATATATATATATATATATATATATTTATATATATATATATATATATATATATATATATATATATATATATATATATATATAAATGTATATCTATATCTATATCTATATATAAATGTATTGTTATACTTTGGGAGGGTCATGTTGCCAATAAGAAACACACGCACCAGTTGCTTTCACTTCAATTTATTATATATTTATAAATTTATAAATTTACAAATTTACAAACTTATAAATTTCTGGTTGGTTGGTTCCACAACCAGATAGTTGTTTATATATAGTCATAGTCCTTTCGTCACACACTCTGTGACCTCTTCAGTGACTGGGGATTCCTTTCTTTGTTTCTGTGCCTTTCCTTTCTTCTGCCCTACGCCAAACAAAATGGCGTAGGACAGACGAAAGGAAAGGCACAGAAACAAAGAAAGGAATCCCCAGTCACTGAAGAGGTCACAGAGTGTGTGACGAAAGGACTATGACTATATATAAACAACTATCTGGTTGTGGAACCAACCAACCAACCAACCAGAAATTTATAAGTTTGTAGATTTGTAAATTTATAAATTTATAAATATATAATAAATTGAAGTGAAACAATTGGTGCGTGTGTTTCTTATTGGCAACATGACCCCCCCAAAGTATAACAATATCGGTTTCAACACACGATTTCAGATAAAGAATCTTGCTAAACAAATTCAGAAACGAAATATATATAAATGTATATATATATAATGATGTGTGCACCTATTAAAAATCCACAAAATCCTTTTAATATTGTCGTTTTCGTCCATAGCAAGTGTTCTTTCGAAATAATTTTTGCACCCATTTTTGCGATTAAGTAAAGACAGAGTTATCGTTCTTGAGATTTCGTCTTGGTGAAATTTAAGGAACTGATGTCGCTAAAGCGTCAACTTATTTAGCCGCACTGTTGCATCATGGGAGAGGTTAGGCTTGATTTTTTTTAAAATAAAAAGGCGAGTTTTTTTAATTTACTCTTTGCCACCGTGTTTGTTGTTAAGTAAATAAATAAAAGAATTACTTCCATCCCACACCTCCCTGTAATCTGAATATCGTGTCGGGAGTGGTTAATGTAAACAAAGGGCAATATGTAATCGCTACACCGGCCTCATAATAATTACTATTGTTCTCCTATTTTTCTTCAAAGTGATTTCGCTTCTTTATTTCATAGAATCATGGCTAATTAATTTAAAGCCACTCACTGACGATCTCCGGCCTCTCACCCTCAGATGTTCTGTCTTCTACAACCCCTTTTAAAACAATGAAAGGTGCATTCAACGATGTAGATGTGAGTACCTTGATAATCATATAAACACAGGATGGTCACGGCAGGTATACCATCGATTACACACATGTCGGGTCATCTTGTCTTGCTCGTTCAAGACCTGTGAATAAAAGTAAACAACAGCAACACGTCTCTACGTCTACGCTCCACTTGCTAGAAATAGAAGCCAGGTTTCCTAAGAATTACGGAGGTGAATTAGCTGTGACACATGTAAATACAATCTTTTATATTTTATCTGTGTAGGAAGATATTAACAATGTTTTTACTTTTGATTATGTATATGTAAATATATGTCTTGATCGCTCAGGTCTGACTTGTCGATGAAAGTAAACAACAGCTACCTTATGAAATTTTCACCATTTAAACGCCAACAAAATGCATACAGACATATATAAGTATATATATATATTTATATATATATACGCCAAATTTTTACACGGGGGACAAACAGTTCCCATAACCTGAATAGGTCTTCTGAGAACCGACTTATGTATATAGAATCAATGAGATTCCAGCGTTGACAAATATGTGTATATATGACTATCTAAAATTACATCTTCTAATGTGTCCTTCATTATTTTAAAACGTGGCGAGCGATAAATATTTGGCTGCTATTTCCAGCAATAATTCTAATGTCACTTTTGTGTGAATATCTAGTAATTAGTATATTCTCTTCTAAATCTTTCTTATTTGTTGGGGCTTGTTTAAGACGTCAGTCTCCGTCGGGCTTGACCCAGCAGAAGTACGAAGGTTGGCTGACTATGAAGGACTGATGCTAGAGCTGGGAAATCTTGCATGAATTAATTTCAACTCTTCTTATTAATAATAACTGCATTGTTTCTTTCCAAGTAAACTGACATCTGACTGTTGAAAGAGGACTTCAAATGTAATTAGTAATGACCTCTTGAAAATGGACAACATTTGGCATCGTGGTATTATCAAGTACGTGTAGAAAAGGGGTTTATCCCCCAAGGACATTCATGTTGACAAGGTTGCTACATTAAGGGATGACACTCCAGCTTTATCAACAATTCAACAGGTTCTGGTCCACAATTATTGTCTCTCCTCCTTCTGCACATTATACCTCTACTACAATGGTCTCTGTTCCTCCCCAGCCCATAAATATGATGTTCCCTCTCTACCTCTACTACAATGGTCTCTGCTCCTCCCCAACCCTAAATATGCTGTTCCCTCTCTACCTCTACTACAGTGGTCTCTGCTTCTCCCCAGCCCCTAAATATGCCGTTCCCTCTGCCTATTCTATCTCTACTACTGTAGTCCCTGCTCCTCAGAGGTTGCTGGTCTCCACTGAAACACTCATCAGTTATGTTGAAAGCCTCTGGTCTATATAGTCACTACATTGAAGACATCCAACTCTGTTTTCTTCAAACCCACCATAACTTAACTCCTCTGCTGCTGTAGCTGAAACAATGGTTAGGTTTTTCACTCACCATGGATACCTTTCCATCCTGTTCTAAGTTACCCTTACCAGTGTCTGTGGAGTCCATTGCTCTACCAATCTTCCTCCTTCACACGACAATCACCTTCTGTTATTTTTCCCCTTTCAAAAAACTTACAACCATAAGAAACTCCTTGTCCACAGTTCCTGAAAAAGTTTCGGGATAAAAGAACTGGTGTAAACCTCCTTTGAGATGTAACCTTGTAGGAGGTCAGTGTATATATATATAAGTGTAAAGAGAGCTGGATGATGATCAACGAGATTACAGGAAGGAAGAGAAGTAGTTTGAGTTAGATCTGGGGATAAGAAGAGGCTGGACCATTTTAAGACCCTACTAGGAGAGCCACCTTCGACAGCCCAGAATACCAGGGAGATCAGACAGCTGTTTGAGGAACTGGATATTGAGACAGGACCTTCGCCAGAGAGGGGCTTCAGCGAACCAAGAAGATCATGACCCATGGGGAGGCATCAAAAGTGATGATGAGGTGTGATTTTGATGATATCATCCTGGAGTTCTGTAACCAGGCACTGGAGAAAGTTGCCCTTGATCACTAACATCATCTCAGTACCAAAGAAGGGAGATCTTTCTAACATGAACAACTACAGGGGAATCTCATTGATGTCACTTGTGGCAAAGACCCTCAACAGAATCCAGCCCGAGATGTATATATATATATATATATATATATATATATATATATATATATATATATATTATAAGAATTTTCTGTACTATGGCCACATATTGTTTCCTTTATTTAAGTGTTGTGTTTGCACCACCTTAATCCATAAACTTTGGTGTAAGCAGGATTAAGCACTCTATCTATCCAACAGTGGTATTGGATTGCTTATAACACATATATCAGTGTATATATATAGTTTGTTTTTTTGTCCCTTTCATTTCATAAAACCAAATACCTAGTTAGCTACAACTACACTGTACTAAACACACTATATATATATACCATGTATGATGATGTCCAAGGATGATTCAAGTTAGCATTAGTTACATTCTAGAAATATCCCATATTGCTCAATGCACACTCTGAAGGTTTCCTTTTGTCTTCCTCACATGAAACAGAACTATCAGAGTCATTCTTTTTCACCGATGAATCAAGAACATCATAAAGTTGTACATGAGTTGGCAGTGAATTTTGATTGCTCCACCAAGTCCTATGATAATGAACCTAACCACAATATCTCGCAGTTCTAGCATCACTTCTTCAAAGCCAGCCTATGAGCTTTTCAGCTGATCCTCTTTTGTAGAGAAGAATGTTTATATAAATGTAGCTTTGTGTGTCTGACTAGAGAAGATTTAGTTGTGTTTATTTGACAAGGTAAGTATTTATATATAACTGTGGAGGCACATGGCTTAGTGGTTAGAGCATTGGGCTTGCAATCGAAAGGTTGTGAGTTCAATTCTCAGACTGGGTGATGTGTTGTTTCCTTGAGCAAGACACTTTATTTCACATTGCTCCAGTTTACTCAGCTGTAGAAATGAGATGATAGGGACTGGGGTCCCTATAATTCCACTGCAAAGTGGTCGTGGAGGTGCCACGGCAAAAAAGCACCCAGCACTCACTGTAAATGAGGTTGGTGTTAGGAAGGGCATCCAGCTGTAGAAATCAAGCCAGCATCAATTCCCGTCCCACCCTTGCAAGCAGGGAAAAGCGGACGTAAAATGAAATGATGATGATGATGATGAACTGTATCTATGTGTAAGTCTAGAGTAGGTTTAATTTCTTAGAAGAGGTATATATAAATGTAGCTTTATATGTTATGTGTGTGTAGAGAGAAGATGTTTTGTTTATTAGACAAAGTAAGTATGTATATATGAATGTAACAGAAAATGCCTTCAGTTCTCTTAATTAAAATCCTGCTGAGGTCAACTTTGCCTTTCATCCATTTGAGGTTGATAAAACAAAGTACCAGTCTAGTATTGAGGTTGATTCTTCTGTTTCTCTGGAAGAAATCTGCTGTATTCAGACCTGGAGAGGAGATGGGTCTGCCAGGTTTTAAAAAGTGCCCTAGAAATACTGTATGTCAATGTGTGGCCTGTATGACTCCCTTAGGAGTTGCAGGTCCATGCATACATGTAACTCTCACAGTTTGGAAGTTCTGCATTCATCACATTGCTCCAGCACTCACAGCCGAGGAGTTAGTCCTGTGGTAGACCAGCGTACTATCCAGGGAGAGTCTTGTACTCCCAGACACTTAACACCAAGCAAACTGGTCATAAGCTGAGAACAGTCTTTATATATTATACTAAATTTTGGTCTAATCACATATCGATGAAGGAAATCATGGTCTTAAGATGCTTATTACCAAAATAGATAATTAGTGATTGATACTAATTACTAAGATCGATGGTTTGCATTTTTTTATTTTCTGTATTAACATAAACATTACTATCTTGAAGTAAATATACTTATTGTTCTGTATATATATATGTATTAAATACTAGTAGTTTAAACTTGTTACATATAGAAACGGGATGAAAGTAAGGTAACACGGTCGTGAAAAAGTAATTTCTTTCTGAAAATATTTCGGAGACGAAGTATAATATTGATAATTATTCGGTAGAGATCTCAACTCTCACCATACGAAATATATATATTCAGAAAGAGATATTTCTCCACGCCCTCAGTTATCTCGTCTTCATTCCGTTTCTATATATATATTTTTTTTTAATAAATAAAATTCTAACTATAAGTATGACTAATTTACTCAGTAGAGTTGCGCTCTGTGCATGGCGCTGCACGTAACGTTTCGGGCTTCGCTGTCGTACTTCGGTATGGCATGACCATTCTATGTGTCTGAAGATCGAATCGTTGCGGCGGCAGCAGCCCGGCTTTATGCTGGCCTGCGTCCCCGCCTCGCATTGATTTTTTTACTAAAAAATTCGCCGAGAGTTATCGTTTGAATTACTTGCCCCTGATTGGAACTATTCTCGTTTGTTGTCATTCTTCTTTATTGAATTAAACTGTTAACATCGTTTGGATTTACTCGTGTAATTTGATAGAATCAGTCTGGATATTATACTAATGGTGAGAGGTATGTAATGTTTTATTTGCCGTATATACACTCACAGACATACATTATTCTATATGCCTTTCATCCTTATGCGGTCGATAAAATAAAGTACCAGTAATGCACTGGATAATTGCTGGCCTTGTGCCAAAAGTAGAAACAATTATTCTATATACAGAAAGATTCTAGAGACGTACATATTGTTTTATTTAAACCTAAATACACACACAAAACTAGATTTATATATATATAAATGTTCTTTAGCTGAGGTAAAATACCCTCTAATTTACCTATACGAACGCTTTATTTGCCATGTATATTTTAATTCATTGCTAAACACTCGAAAATACAGTCTTAGATATATATATTAACTTTCTTTAGTGTATGCATTCACCTCTATAATCCATACACTGGAAGAAACGTTTCCTATCTAGATCAATATACACATATAAAGCTACATTTATATATACACCTTCATTCTTCTAAAGAGGTATGTAATCTTTTAGTTGTCCCTTAAATTCATCGATAAACACGTAAGTTATTCCTGAGACACAAGAATATATTTCACTACCCTTCATATACAGGAGGAATGTTAGAGACGTAAATGTATAATATAACCGTCTTTTTACTAAGAATAATAACTAAAACCCCTTCATACTCAGGAAAACTAAACATTCTATCTACATACACCGCCTTCTGTCTTATTCATAGTGGTACATTGTTAGAAGTAACTAACTAAGCCTTCTCTCGACACTATCATTGCATATTTTAAAATCCACTTCTTTATATACTATATTTAGGTTTAATCAATACATATATTGATGATTGGAATCATGGTCTTAAGATTACCCAAATCGATACTAACTATTACAAATACAGATCTCTCTAAGGCTATGTTACCTACATATTAATTGTTCTGAAAAGATGCATCAGTCTTCTCCTCTATGGAGCAGAAACGTGGCCCCTCACAAAGACGATTGACAGCAGTGCCCTGAGGACCATCGCAGCCTTAGTCTCGTTCAACGCAGTAGCACCTGGTCGGCTCTACCCATGATGATGCCGGTCTAGTCTAACAAGAATAGATGTACAAAATACTCGAATATAAGGTGACCCTCCTCCCTATCTTATGTCTGAGAAGTGGGCAAAAATGCGAACCTTATTTACGTAGAATTTGAAGTTGGCGAAAATGGTCAAACTATTGACTCCCTATATAAGTCAACCCTTTACGACATATTCCCTGGCTTCTATTCGTGTATATCCCGTTATATATGTACAAAACACTAGCAGTTACTTAATGGCTATATATCC